>LR778260.1:9743655-9780649 GCA_902810595.1 Coregonus sp. 'balchen'
TGTGTAGTGTTAGGCCAAAGACTAAAACGTGCTTGGGGTCCTGAGAACCGAGTTTGGGAAACGATGTGCATAGCCTAATCTGTTTCCATGCAACTGTTGCTGTTGTTCACGGGCTTGACGTCACTTGACCTGACACACAGGACGAAGAGGGCATTAGGGCAATCCCTGCTTCTCTCTCGTCACCAATCGCAGTCAGTTGACTAGTCTACAGCTGAGCAGCTAGAACTCATAGCGACACCGCTTTCTTTTAGACAGTCGTGAGATTGTAATAGCCTATATTTTAAATTCAGTCTGTAATCGAGAAATATCGAGTAAGTGCATATAGTCACTAAAGTGGGACTGTCGCGGTGTAGGAGTTGTTGTGCGGCAAACCGCCCATGACCAAAGCGCATGGAATATTGGAATAAACCGCGACGCACGAATACACTTTCAACTGAAGAAACGAGTTGGCAGTAAATGTTGTCCATCGAAAATCAGTCTTATTATATTGGAGGTTACTTTTATTTACTTCTCGAACCACTTTTATTTCTTTGTCTGTTGCCCTTTGTTTTGGCTGTCAACACGACTGCTGGACTGGACACAGTCATGCGCTCTGTCTCTCTATTGTGACATCGAGTTTCCGCATTTTTCCTAGGCTATTTATGGTTTATTTGAATAGGGACAGATATAAACACATTGATATATCGAATAAATAATTATCTGAAACTTTGCACAGTGTGTAGGACCATTTTCAACAGCTGTCAAAAGCCCATATAGGGAAAGGCTTCATGAGAGTGAAGAGGACTTTCAAGGACTTCTGTTTCATAGACCTTATAGGACTTCATATTTCAGAACAGGACAGGAGCAACCATGGGTGTCAGGCAGAGTAGCCCCGTGGCTAACAGTCGAACCCGGGCGTATTCTAGCCCTGTCCCCCCGTCTGGAGGCAGCACTACCCCAGGGTTCAGATACACAGCTGGGCCTGGTGGCCCCCAAATTCACTACACCGGATGGAACCAACCCAGCTCCTACCACCAGGTGTGTTTATGAGTGTAATGGAAGTCGTTTGGAACCACACTTGTGTGATGAGTAACTGCCTGACACCTGAAGATTTGTGTTAGCTCACCAAGCCAGTGCCAAGGCTTTTAGTTCAGGAGGCTTACACAGTCTTGTGGTACACAGGTTCAAACCTTGGTCAGTTATGCCTGTGTAATTCAGTCAAGTCTATGTCCAGTATCTTGATGTTCAGTGTGTCTGTGTGTGTATCCAACAGACGGGGATTAGTATACCTCATGGCGGCCAGAGCAGGTCGGAGGTGTTCGGTAACAGTCTGGACCTGGAGGAGTCCGACTGGGAGAGAGGACAACACCGGCTGATGATTGGCTCGCTACCACTTCATCTGTCCCCTCACCTACTGGGAGGTGGGTTAAAGTGTGTGTGTGTGTGTGTTCCCGGGCCTGACTGTCTACATTACATCTTATTCCACAACAAGGAATCTGGGCTGTTCTAACCCCCTCCTCTCACTGGGCTGTTCTAACCCCCTCCCCTCACTGGGCTGTTCTAACCCCCTCCCCTCACTGGGCTGTTCTAACCCCCTCCTCTCACTGGGCTGTTCTAACCCCCTCCCCTCACTGGGCTGTTCTAACCCCCTCCCCTCACTGGGCTGTTCTAACCCCCTCCCCTCACTGGGCTGTTCTAACCCCCTCTCCTCACTGGGCTGTTCTAACCCCCTCCCCTCACTGGGCTGTTCTAACCCCCTCCCCTCACTGGGCTGTTCTAACCCCCTCCCCTCACTGGGCTGTTCTAAACCCCCCTCCCCTCACTGGGCTGTTCTAACCCCCTCCTTTCACTGGGCTGTTCTAACCCCCTCCTTTCACTGGGCTGTTCTAACCCCCTCCCCTCACTGGGCTGTTCTAACCCCCTCCTTTCACTGGGCTGTTCTAACCCCCTCCTCTCACTGGGCTGTTCTAACCCCCTCCCCTCACTGGGCTGTTCTAACCCCCTCCTTTCACTGGGCTGTTCTAACCCCCTCCTTTCACTGGGCTGTTCTAACCCCCTCCCCTCACTGGGCTGTTCTAACCCCCTCCTTTCACTGGGCTGTTCTAACCCCCTCCCCTCACTGGGCTGTTCTAACCCCCTCCCCTCACTGGGCTGTTCTAACCCCCTCCCCTCACTGGGCTGTTCTAACCCCCTCCTTTCACTGGGCTGTTCTAACCCCCTCCTTTCACTGGGCTGTTCTAACCCCCTCCCCTCACTGGGCTGTTCTAACCCCTCCCCTCACTGGGCTGTTCTAACTCCCTCCCCTCACTGGGCTGTTCTAACCCCTCCCCTCACTGGGCTGTTCTAACTCCCTCCCCTCACTGGGCAGATAAGAAGAGGAAAGATAAAAGGAAGACTCAGTCACATTATGTGAAATCCACACCCCCTCTCTTCCAGTGTGGGGCCAGAGGAACACATTTAGGCCAGCAGATAAGCACTTACTTTCTCCATGACATTTCACACACACACACACAGACACCGTGTACCGTGTCAGGACCTCTCACATACTGGCCTCATTCATGTTCCATTCTATTGTGTGTTTGTGACAGTTTGCGAGCAAACACACACACACACACACAGGAGAGTGAGTTACGGTTGGAATGGTGTCTGGGTCAGTCTGTAATTGATTAATCTTTTCGTATGGAACCATGACTGATGTCATCATGATTATTGACCTTTGGTCATTATGCAGAGTCATCATAACCACATGGTTGACATATTTGTGTGTGTGCGCTGACATGTCCGGTTCTATATGTCTCAGGGTTCCACTGTCCTGTGTGCAGTAAGTTTGTGGTGTCAGATGAGATGGAGATCCACCTGGTCATGTGTCTCACCAAGCCACGACTCACCTACAACGGTGAGTGTGTGTGACTATATGCGTGTCCCCAATCATCTCTGGTTTGTCTGCCTGTCCGTCGGGCCTGCTGGTTTAGAATTCCTTCGGATTGGCTAGTATAGTAATGATGTCAGGATGGTTATGGTGGTGTGTCTGTGTCCCAGAGGACGTTCTGGAGAAGGATAGTGAGGAGTGTGCAATCTGTCTAGATGAGATGGAGCAGGGAGACGTCATCGCTAGACTGCCCTGTCTCTGTATCTACCACAAAGGGTAACTACACACACACACACACACACACACACACACACACCAACATGATCACAGTAAGATGCTGTTATTTTACTCATGGTCCCCCCCTCTCTCCCTCTCTCTCAGGTGTATAGACGAGTGGTTTGAGGTGAATCGTTCGTGTCCAGAGCACCCCTCGGACTAAGGCCTCAGATACCCACAGCATGTCTACTATCTATCTACTTCATCCAGATCTACGTCTTCATGACATGCTGGCCTATGAATCTACTTCATCCAGATCTACGTCTTCATGACATGCTGGTCTATGAATCTACTTCATCCAGATCTACGTCTTCATGACATGCTGGCCTATGAATCTACTTCATCCAGATCTACGTCCTCATGACATGCTGGCCTATGAATCTACTTCATCCAGATCTACGTCTTCATGACATGCTGGTCTATGAATCTACTTCATCCAGATCTACGTCTTCATGACATGCTGGCCTATGAATCTACTTCATCCAGATCTACGTCCTCATGACATGCTGGCCTAGAATCTACTTCATCCAGATCTACGTCTTCATGATATGCTGGCCTATGAATCTACTTCATCCAGATCTACGTCTTCATGACATGCTGGCCTATGAATCTACTTCATCCAGATCTACGTCTTCATGACATGCGGCCTATGAATCTACTTCATCCAGATCTATGTCCTCGACATGCTGGCCTATGAATCTACTTCATCCAGATCTACGTCTTCATGACATGCTGGCCTATGAATCTACTTCATCCAGATCTACGTCTTCATGACATGCTGGTCTATGAATCTACTTCATCCAGATCTACGTCCTCATGACATGCTGGCCTATGAATCTACTTCATCCAGATCTACGTCTTCATGATATGCTGGCCTATGAATCTACTTCATCCAGATCTACGTCTTCTGACATGTGTCTATGATCTACTTCATCCAGATCTACGTCCTCATGACATGCTGGCCTATGATCTACTTCATCCAGATCTACTCTTCATGACATGCTGGCCTATAATCTCTTCATCCAGATCTAGTCTTCATGACATGCTGGTCTATGAATCTACTTCATCCAGATCTACGTCCTCATGACATGCTGGCCTATGATCTACTTCATCCAGATCTACGTCTTCAGAAGCTGGCCTATGAATCTACTTCATCCAGATCTAGTCTTTGACATGTGGCCATGAACCTACTTCATCCAGATCTACGTCTTCAGACATGCTGGCTCATGAACTACTCTTCATCCAGATCTACGTCTCATGACTGCGTCTATGAATCTACTTCATCCAGATCTACGTCCTCATGACTGCTGGCCTATGAACTACTTCATTCGAATCACGTCTTCATGACATGCTGGCCTATGAATCTACTTTATCCAGATCTACGTCTCATGACATGCTGCTATGAAATCTACTTCATCCAGATCTACGTCCTCATGATGCTGGTCATGAATCTCTTCATCCAGATCTACGTCTCATGACATGCTGGCCTATGAATCTATTATCCAGATTAGCGTCTCATGACATGCTGGGCCTATGATCTACTTCATCAGTACTATTCACTCGACATGCTGGCCTATGGAATCTACTTCATCAGATCTAACGTCTGTCAGACATGTGGCCTATGAATTACTTCATCCAATCTACGTTCTTCATGACATGCTGGCCTATGAATACTTCATCCAGATCTATGTCCTCGACATGTGGCCTATGAATCTACTTCATCAGATCTAGTTCATGACATGCTGGCCTATGAATCTACTTCATCGATCTACGTCTTCATGACATTTCTGGCCTATGAATCACTTAACAGATCTATGTCCTCGAATGCTGGCCTATGAATCACTTCATCCAATCTACGTCTTCATGACATGCTGGCTATGAATCTACTTCATCCAGATCTACGGCTGACCTGCTGGTCCGTGAATCTACTCTTACCTATATCTATGTCTGACCAGTGTTTGAAGAATAATGACACTAGCCTGTAAAGTGTAGCCTACTGTTTTGCCTCACCAGTATACCTGAATCCTGAAGCTCATTTAGAGATCTCACATAGACTTCATAGACTGGCCAGACCCGTCTTTGAGAGTGGTTGACTGGGCCAGACCGTCTTCTGAGAGTTGGTGTTGGACTGGGCCAGGACCCGTCTTCTGAGAGTTGGTGTTGGACTGGGCCAGGACCCGTCTTCTGAGAGTTGGTGTTGGACTGGGCCAGGACCCGTCTTCTGAGAGTTGGTGTTGGACTGGGCCAGGACCCGTCTTCTGAGAGTTGGTGTTGGACTGGGCCAGGACCCGTCTTCTGAGAGTTGGTGTTGGACTGGGCCAGGACCCGTCTTCTGAGATGTTGTTGGACTGCTAAAACAATACTACACAGCAGAGAGTTGTACCTCAGCTGACTGACTGACAACATTGAAGACGCTGCTCATGCTTAGATAAGACACTGATGGACGGATGTCGTCTCAGAGTGATGATGTCATAAGGAGGAACACGGTAGTGCGTGGACACACAACGAGACTTCATATTGCCTCCAGCGATCGAATCCTCTCAGATCTACACTAGTGCTTAGTGGGTAGGGGTGAATTTGGTATGATGGGGGGGGGGGGGGCATACCTTCATTGTTACTATTACTGTATTGTGATAATGGGTTTATTGATCATCAGCTTTAATGCTGTAGAATGAGGGAATTTAGACAACCGTTTCTATTGTAGTAAGACTGAGTGCTGTGGCTGAAACATGCTAATTCTGATGCTCATTTGTACATATGTCAATTATGAAGTCACATGTTCTGTTGACCTTCATTTTATTTCCGTGGTTGTGTGAAATCATTTTAAAGGGAATTTAAAAGCTAAAAATGTGATATTAAAAACCCACCTTTGATTTACTAAGGCATCATATGTATATTTTGCATAAGAGCTTGTATTCGTTGAATTAAGTAAACTGAAGCACAAATCAACTCCATATGTACTGTAACTAGTGATAATATTATTACAGTTGTGTGTTCAACGTCATTAATGGATGTTTAAAAGACAATTGTTTAATCATGTTCCATATGTACCGTGTTTTAATACTGAATCAGAGCCTTCAGAGGTTTAAGAAACAAATAATACATTGATTTCTGAACTGATTTCATTCAGTATACGTCCTTTAAATACATTAAAGTGTCTCCCATTTCAATTGAACCTTTCTTCATATCTCTAAGGCCACATCCAATGCATGTCATTCTTCATGGCGTCTGTCTGTTCATCCTAAATGGCACCCTAATCTCTATATAGTGCACTACGTTTGACCAGAGGCCAAAAGGGCAGGGCCCCGATTTTTTTTTTCTTCTTGAGCGGATGTTCAGGGGGCTGAAACAGGCAGGGTCAGCAGGTAGCCTGGTGGTTAAGAGCGTCGGAAGTGGAAACATAGTTTGACTTAAACAATCATTTCAAACCTTGCTTACATTTGTATACGCTCATGTCTTATGCGTGGGAATACTTGGGAACAGATTTATTGTATTAAAATCACTTGGCGCTGACTTGTTTCTTATGTCCAACAATAACAAAATAAAAAAATACTAAAAATAAATACTTTGGAGGCCAAATAAAGCCACCTATGGGACACCAATTGGTGAACCCTGCAATAGGGTATCATTTCAGACGCAATCTGTGTGCGTCTACTTTATGACCTGTGAGATCTGGTCCAGGATAGAAGATGTTGGTCTGAATCTCCTCACATACTGGACTGGTAGACCGTTCTGCTGGGCTCCTAAACAAACCACATACACACACTTTAAGTAAATCACTCATTTTATATAAATTCATTAGGCCCTCATCTATGGATTTCACAAGACTGGGATTAGAGATATGCATCGGTTGGTCACAGATACCTTAAAAAACAGGTAGGGGTGTGGATCACAAAACCAGTCAGTATCTGGTGTGACCATTTGCCTCATGCAGCGCAACACATCTCCTTTGCATAGAGTTGATCAGGCTGCTGGTTGTGGCCTGTGAAATGTTGTCCCACTCCTCTTCAATGGCTGTGCTTAGTTGCTGGATATTGGCGGGAACTGGAACACGCTGTCGTACACGTCAATCCAGGGCATCCCAAACATGCTCAATGGGTGACATTTCTGGTGAGTATGCAGGCCATGGAAGAACTAGGATATTTTCAGCTTCCAGGAATTGTGTACAGATCCTTGCGACATGTGGCCGTGCAGTATGCTGAAACATGGATGAATGGCACGACAATGGGCCTCAGGATCTCATCACGGTATCTCTGTGCATTCAAATTGCCATTGATAAAATGCAATTGTGTTTGTTGTCCATACCATAACCCCACCGCCACCATGAAGCACTCCACAAGGTTGACATCAAACCGCTCGACCACACACGGTCTGCGGTTGTGTGGCCGGTTGGAAGTACTGACAAATTCTAAAACGACGGAGGCGGCTTATGGTAGAGAAATCAACATTATCTGGCAACAGCTCTGGTGGACATTCCTGCAGTCAACATTCCAATTGCACGCTCCCTCAAAAGTTGAGACATCTGTGGCGTTGTTTCAAAACGGCACATTTTAGAGTGGACTTTCAATGTCCTCAGCACAAGGTGCCCCTGTGTAATGATCATGTTGTTTAATCAGCTTCTTGATATGTCAAACCTGTCAGGTGGATGGATTATCTTGGCAAAGGAGAAATGCTCACTAACAGGGATGCACAACATTTGAGAGAAATAAGCTTTGTGTGCGTATGGAACATTTCTGGGATCTTTTATTTCAGCTCATGAAACATGGGACAAACACTTTATATTTTTAGTTCAGTGCAAATTCCATTTTAATGCATAGCGCTATATAATTTTTTGTATATTCCCTTCCTAACCCTCAATAAAAAATACAAAAATCAGAAAAGGGCAACGTTTCCACATACAGTCCATCTGCATGACAGAGACAATCATGTTTACTGTATGTCATTCCAAAAGTGATCCATTGACATCTTACCATCCTGGGCCAGTATTTACCAGTGGCGGTTATTTGGTAAATGAGTTATTGATGCACAAAGAATTTAAAAAATAGCCTCATCCACCATCCTGACCAGCCCTGTAAGCTCACGAGATCAGGATGGTCGAACAAGGTTAGCGCAAATGATCAAATGTAAAATGTTCATGCTGAAACATGATAATTTATTTACAGGATTAGATCCAGTCAGCCCGCCCAACTTTTTTTTAAAATTTTCAACAGTTCTGAACTACACAACATACACGTCAACTAAAGAAAGGCAATAAAGCGCAGACACTTACTTCGCTGTTCGTGTGAAATATCTTTAATGTACAAAAAAAAGAAATTAACTAAATCGGCCTTGGGATTCACAAACGTTTCCTCCAAAAATAAGAAAAAAGGTGACAAAAACAACGTTGCTGTACAAACAGTAGGACATGACTGACAGCTGCGTCATCATGGCGATCATCTCCTGGGCCCTCCCCTGCCTCGGCCCCTCCCCCTTCCGCGCCCTCTTCCTCTGCCCCTTCCACGCCCAGCCACTGGAGAGAGATGGAGGGAGGAGAGAGGGAAGAGAGATGATTAGAGATTAGTTATGCATCACAAACGTTTCGACTCTCCCACTCCTGTCCGTGGGTTTTGTTTGTCATTGTTGGGAGCTGTCTCTTACGGAACAGCATTTGCCTCATCAATTTATTAGGCGGAATTGCTAGTTTTAATTTAGGTTTAATGAAGCAAATCTTCGAAGGCGAGAACTCAGTCATGGCATCATCAGAAGGCAGGCATTAGATGTAGGGCTGACCCAAGATTATTTTAGTCGAGCAGTCGCAAATAAATATATCATTTTCATGGTGTAGCCTACATGACGCCTGTCTGAGTGGACTAGCCAGGCCTAATCGCCCAACCTCACTAATGCTGTTGTGGCTGAATGGAAGCATGTCCCCGCAGCAATGTTCCAACATCTAGTGGAAAGCCTTCCCAGAAAAGTGGAGGCTGTTATGGCAGCAAAAGGGGGACGAACTCCATATTAATGCCCATGATTTTGGAATGAGGTGTTCGACGAGCAAGTGTCCACATACTTTTGGTCATGTAGTGTACCATCCTGTAGGTTTTCGATCCAACCCTAATCTAGCAGGTTTATAAAATGAATCAGGTTAGTTACAATTGGGGTTGAAGTGAAAACCGACAGGAACAGGGTTGGAGAGCCCTGGTCTACACCCTGTAACCCTCCAGGACCAGGAGTGAACTAACTTAGGTTGAATCTTTAAAATAATTCCTCGATTCCTAGCGTCCCCTCTGATCGCCGCCTCAGAACGTCAGAGGGAAGCGAGGACGGGAACCTTGGATATTACACTGATATGTTGACCAGCCTCACAACACTTCCTTTCTCCTCCTTGTGTACTAACCAGCCCCCCTCCCCCCCCCTCCTATTCGACTTGACCTTGGGTTCCATGTTGACCTCTAACCCCCATCCCCTCCTTGTGAACTCACCAGCCTCTCTCTTCTTGGACTTGACCTTGGGTTCTATGTCGACCAGCAAGGGTGTCCAGTGGCAGACTGTCCGGCAGGATGAAGTATCTGATGTTGTTGCCACGGATACTGAGGCTCTCCAGCTGGGTGGGCTCGCGGTTCTTCAGAGTCATCTTCACCGCCTTCAGGTGAGTGTTCATACTCACGTCCACACCTGGGACACACAGTTAACGACCATTGTTAAATGTTAAGGTAATACTATAGCAGACCATGCACGCTCATTCACATATACCCTACTAATAGGTATCTGACAAAGAGCTCCAACTTCAATCTAACTGTGGAGAGTTTCCTACTAAAAAACATCACTTGGGACAACAGGCTACAATAGTAAACGTGTTTGGACTGAGCAGCTACAGCACCCTAAACTGGACTTTGTCCTAGTTTACATCTCAATAGTCCTAAGTTGGAGGTGTAGCCATTGTTCTGTCAGACGTGAGGGGGGGGGGGGGGGAGGGGGCACGGTTCAAACCTGTGATAGTCCCATGGACCTGGGTTCCATTCTTCAGCTCAATGGTCACAGTCTCATGGCTGAGTTTCATCAAAAAACTACAGGAGGAGAAAACGGTATGGTTATGATTAGAGGCAGTGTTATAAGACATGCTGTTTATGAAGTTGTGAATCTCTCTTACCAGCTTGGTCTTCCAGGCACTGTAAACAACCTCGACACAGACCATTTCCTTAGACAATGAGGTGGGTGGTTGTCATTGTTTAGACAGAAAATCGTTTAGAAACACGTTTTTATCCAGGGTCTCCTATTTCCGCCTGTGGGCTACCATTGTAGTCCATTCTAGACCACGCATTTGGGTACCAAGTTATCTCCCGCGTCTACAGGCAGAAAATGGGAGACCCTGGATAAAAACGTGTTTAACACGCGTATTTGATAACTAAGGACACATTCAACCCGACGAATCGTATGTATTTTGGTGAAACCGAGTGGTTTAGATTTAGTTGATCAAGGACGCCAGGCTACGGAAGCTCCCGCAACGAGCCATCTGTCTAAACAATGGCTCGTTGCGGAATACAGCAATTGGTAAGTAGCTACTTAGTTTGGTGTGTGCAATGTTCAAAACAAACGCGAGAGAAACACCAACCAGAAGTCTAAACAAGAGCACAACATTGTTTTGAACTATTGCTTGGAGGGAAACCACACAGGGCCCTGCATGCACTGTGGTTTACTAACTTAGCTAGCTAACGTTAATAGTAAGTTAGCGTATCAGTGGCTAGCAAATAACAGTGTCGCATAGAAAGTCACCAGCTAGTTCAACGACAGTTGTACAATTAATGTGTTATATGTTATTTTCGCGGTTGAAAGCCAGTTCATTATATAAACACAAACAATAACTTAGCTAGTCGCTTCTGCATCTCTCAATCATATCAACTAACTGCTTCCCACTTCAGAATCCAGCGAACAAGCTCGCACTCCAAATCTAAATCAATCCAGCGACTCAAACCCATATTTTTCACCTTGCATTGAAGCATAAGACTAAAGATGATTTTTATAAAATTCTTACCGTACGAGTTTCATCTTGATAATGGATTGCAAAGACAAATCCTCCACCAAAGTCAAAAAAAAATTACAGCGTACAAGTGGGATCACAGGCCGCTGTTGTATGAAATACGTTTTCGTAGCAGGATCACTGGCGTCATAAAAACGCGACCGAACCAGGACATGCAAAAATAAATCATCAGTGAACATTGCCCTCTAGTGGTAGTGGAAATGCATGACAGTTAAGATTCCGTCTTATGTATGATGAGACTGACAGTATGAGAAATTGTTGGCGCACCTTCATCAATAATGTTGTTTGTTTAATGAGGTTGTCCAACTCTCATGTTAAAAGCATTTATACTGTAGCAAGAAGCAAGAGTTCTATAGTGACAAAATATGTAGTCATCATCAATTAAATAAAAGTACATTGAAATAAATGTGTTTTTTTTTTACTGTTTTTTTTTTATTGAGAGTAAACTTATTACTGATACTTTCATTCCTTGGCCACACATCGAACGTCGCTGTCTTTCATATGGACTGGGAATGTATCAAGTATCGTCTATGAAAGTGCAAATAACACCAAGGTTTATGGTTGCCAGGGTACAGTAATATAAAAATCAGACGGTTGGGTTACAAAATATGACACAGCCACTGGCCTCGAAACATTAAATTAAGTACCAAGAAAATACAAAACCAAGAAAAAAATGGAATAAAAACCTTATCGTGAACAAAATGGGCTAAACAAACAATTATCTTAACAATGGTGTCGTACAAAAATATAAAGATTCCAAATCCAGACTCCAGTGTTCCAGTTCATGGTTTGTATGATCTGTGCGCATCACGTCACACCCTACTATAAACTACTGCACCACTAAAGTAACGTAAGCATTTTGCTGCACGCGATATAACATCTGCTGAACTGTGTACGTGACCAAAAAACTGTGATTTACTTCAGATGGTTCCATTTTACATTTAAGTCATTTAGCAGACGCTCTTATCCAGAGCCACTTACAGAAGCAATTAGGGTTAAGTGCCTTGCTCAAGGGCACCGACAGATTTTTCACAATGTTCGGCTTGGGGATTCAAACCAGCGACCTTTCGGTTACTGGCCCACACTCGGTTACTGGTTGCACACTAAACTTTAGAAAAGTGCCCTACACCCAACAGTGAAGTTAAACCATGATTGCCTTTTATGATTGTATTCTAAATCTAATTACTACTTGTTTTAAGTAGAACAACATGGATTATTAGAATTAAATAATGGGAGAAATATGATTTCAGAATTCATATTATAATCTTGTATGCAGCAGATTCATCTCTATAAAGTAGACTCCATTATAATCATCTTAGCTACATTGTCTACCAAGTACTAACATCTTCACTACACCAACGCAATGCAAATGCAAAGAACAGCCTCCTTGTCCTGTACCTTGTGTCTCAGAGTAGGAGTGCTGAACTAGGATCAGTTGAGCCTTTTAGGTCATAATGAATACGATTAAATAGACAGGGGGGGGGGGGGCCTGAACCTAGACCAGCATTGTGAAGCAATGAAAGGTGAAAAACACCCAAACAACACTCTTTGCACGTTGCTTGGAAAAAAGGGGTTAGTCAATAAAAATGATTGAAAATAAAGGCACACTGATGAACTCGGCCATGGACTTTGTTTCTAAAGAGTAGCCGTGTCACGTAGTTTTGATCTGGATAAATAAAGGTTGAATACAAACTTAGTCTTAGTCTGAGGCATTCCACATACAGTCAGTCCATCAGTAGTGGAATGGATATGAAAGATAAAATCACTAAAACCACTCATACATGATTGTATTTAAACACACACCTCTCAGCTGCTCTGATCAACTCGGTTCACATGACCTGATCAGACCTGGGTCACATATACTGTATTTGCGCTCTGTGCCCAGCAAGCTAAATCAA
This sequence comes from Coregonus sp. 'balchen', assembly GCA_902810595.1. Classification (NCBI taxonomy): domain Eukaryota; kingdom Metazoa; phylum Chordata; class Actinopteri; order Salmoniformes; family Salmonidae; genus Coregonus; species Coregonus sp. 'balchen'. The sequence continues at coordinate 9,756,692 of LR778260.1, forward strand.
GTGGACACTCCATGTTTAATGTCAGACGTTTCTCCTACTCTTTCCTCCAAATGCTTTTCATCCCTTCATCTTCTCTACTCTGTCTGATAATGCTGTTAGTCATTCTCTCTCTCTTTTTATTATATTATTTTCTCTCTCTCCATCTCTGTCACTGTTGGTTATCATTACCTCCCTCTCTCCTCCTCTCTTCCTCCCTGTCTCTGTCATCTGTCCATCTGTTGTCACACCAGGTGAACTTGCTCCTCCCACTCTGCGGGTGATTGGTCGTCCACTAGCTGGGGGGTGAGGCTTGAGCCCATCTCAGTGGGAGTGAGGTTGTCATCTCCACAGTGTGAGTGTGTGAGTTTGTCCACTGCGTCCTGCGACAGGTCCGACACACACCCCGTGTTCACACACTCCTCGCCCTCACAACACTCCAGATCCAGAGTGCTGGGTCTTTTAACCTCTAGGCTGCCCACAGGGCAGGGGGAGCCAGCCTGTCCCCTCCCCGTCTCGCCCTCTCCCTCCTGGGCCGGCCGTAGTTCATCTGTGGCCTCCACGCTGGAACTGACATGGGAGTCAGGAGGGGAATTACTCTTTGGCTCCCCACCGTCTTGGGGTGAAACAGTGGGTGAGTCTGTCTCTGCATCTGGGGGTGAGTATTTCTCTGGGGGTGAGTCAGTCTCGGAGCTAGCGGAGGGGATGAGGGTGATGTTCTGGGGGTGGTCCTGGGGGTGTGTGTGTTGGATCCAGGCCATGATGTTGTCCAGGAGCAGGGCTCCAGCTGAGGGCTCCAGGGGATCCAGACAGCCCGGGTCACTGGGGGTGAAGGGACCTCCTGGAGGGACCACTGGGGACAGGAGGAGGTCTAGGTCTGGGTAGGGGAGTAGGAGGGAGTGGGGTTCTGTGGTAGGGTGATTGGGGTCTAGAGTGTGGGAGTCCAAGGTGAGGGCATGAGGGGCTGAGGTGTAGGAGGCAGTGTGGTCTGGGTTTGGATTTGAGGTGTGGTCCGGGTTGCAAGGGTCTGGGTTAGGGGTGTAAGGGTCTGGGTTAGGGGTGAGAGAGTCTAGGTTACGAGGGTCTGGGTTAGGGGTGTAAGGGTCTGGGTTAGGGGTGTAAGGGTCTGGGTTAGGGGTGTAAGGGTCTGGGTTAGGGGTGTAAGGGTCTGGGTTAGGGGTGAGAGAGTCTAGGTTACGAGGGTCTGGGTTAGGGGTGTAAGGGTCTGGGTTAGGGGTGTAGTGGCTGGAGTGGCAGCAATGTTGGTGGTTCTGGTCAGGATGTGTGTTCTGGGTGTAAGAGATGGTTTGGTCTGGTTCAGGGTTATGGGGAAGGCTGAACATAGCATATGGCTCTGGGTCTGAGGGGTAAAGCCTTGTGTGTTTAGGGCTACAAGACGCTGTAAGGTCTGGGAGAGGAGGAATGTCAGTGTAGGGTCTGGGTTGGCACTGAACAGAGTTGTAGGAGGCATTGATAGTGGGATGGCCACCGTTTTGGTTTTGACCGTAACTATGGTTGTGTTCTGGAGTGAAGGGAATGTTGATAGTGGTGTGGTCCTGGTTAAGGTCACAGGTTTGACCGTAGCCGTGTGTATAAGGTGTGCTGTGGTCAAGGTTCCAGTACAGCATAGTTGTGGTCAGTTGTATTGGGTGTGTAGCCATGGTCCTGACTCTGCCTGTATCTGGGGGAAGGGTTGTAGTGGTCGTAGGTGTGGCCTAAGCTATATGGCGTAGGGATATTAGTGTTGTCTAGGGTATATGGAGTAGTTATGTGTCCCAGTCTCATCAGACTTTCTCCTAGCTCTAACAGCTCAGCATTTAGCGACAGGTTAGGGTCTGGTCTGGGGAGGTTAGAAGAGCCACTGGCCCCCAGAGAACCACCCACACTGGAGGGGGCCTGAGTCTCACTGAGGCCCCCCACCCCTAGACTCGTTACTGGCCCTATATCCAGACCCTGTCCAGACCAAAGTCCTGGGTCCTCAAACACACCAGAGCCTCTCTGCAGTTCTCCTCCCATCCCTCTCTCTCTCCCTCCCTCCCTCTCTCCCTCCCTCCCTCCATCTCTCTCGCCATCCCTCCCTCCATCTCTCTCTCCCTCCGTGAGTCCTGGAGTGACAGTTGGATGGCCAGTAGAATGTTGGGGTCGTCTTCATCCAGTGACCTCAGAGGTTGTCTCCGCCCCACAACTCTCTCCTGGAGGACCTCTGTCACACATAACAATAACAACACAACCAAAGGTCAGAGAAACACACAGGACATACTGATGCATTGTGTGTGTGTGTGTGTGTGTGTGTGTGTGTACCTGTATTCTCAGTGTCCTGGTTGGGTTCAGGAGTGCTGCTGTTGCTCCTCAGACCGTGTAAACTCGGCATGTCACCTCTACGACGCGGCCGGTGTCTCCGGCGGTACTGGAAATCTGCATACTCCTACAGGTAGTACGTTATACATTATACAGTTAGCACATACTCCTACAGGTAATACATTATACAGGTAGTACATTATACATTATACAGGTAGAACATTATACATTATACAGGTAGTACATTATACAGGTAGTACATTATACATTATGCAGGTAGTACATACTCCTACAGGTAGTACATACTCCTACAGGTAGTACATACTCCTACAGGTAGTACATTATAGATTATACAGGTAGTACATTATAGATTATACAGGTAGTACATTCTCCTACAGGTAGTACAATATACAGCTAGTACATTATAGATTATACAGGTAGTACATACTCCTACAGGTAGTACATTATGCAGGTCAGTCACATGATGTAACAGGACGTGGCCACCAATAAGGACTTTCTCATAGAGAAACAGTATAAAAGCTTGACACTGGTGTTATGTTTAGTTACCTCAGGAGAGGTGAATCCCAGGTACTCCCAGTCCCATGATGTGGCAGGGAAACTGAAACATTCAATATAGAGCTTGGTAAAGAAAAGATCTGTAAAAATAACCCTGATCTGTCTAGTGGATGTTTACTGTCTATTGGGGACAAATCAAAGTTCACCACTTAATGTTTACAGTTATGTAGTACTTATGTTACATTTTCCACTCTCTTGATACAAACACCTTCCTCCCCTCCTTCCCTCGCTCCTGTCTCCGTCCCTCCCGCTCTCCCTCCTCTCTCTCCGTCCGTACCTCCCTCCCTCCTCTCTATGTCCCTCCCTCCTGTCTCCGTCCCTCCCGCTCTCCCTCCTCTCTCTCCGTCCGTCCCTCCCTCCCTCCTCTCTATGTCCTTCTCTGCCTGTCCCTCCCTCACTCTCTCTCTCACCTATGGAGCGATTTCAGTGCCAACAGAAATTGTATTTGAATTCCATAATTTAGAATTTATATTAGGATATTGAATTATAATGTAATATTTTTGCATTTGTAATGCACAAGTTGAATCATTGAATTCATAAATTCAACTTTTATATCATGATTTGAAACTGAACTGAATTGAATATTGCATTCAGTTGTAAAATTCTATTCTATTTCAATTTAATTGAATATTCAAAGTTGATATTTATATATTCAGTTTTCATTTGGTAGATATTGCATTCATTTTCTGTGTATCAAGTTTCCAAACTATAATTTCAAGTTGATCAAAGTTTCATATATTCAGCTTCTTAGATGCATTCAGATTCAGTTTTTCAAATTCAGATTCAACACCAGAGACAACATCCTGGTACTTTGCCAGCCAGGAGAGATAGAGGAGAACAGATGGAATCAAACGCTCACTGTGATAAACAGAAACTTCTGGTGGTTTCTGAAGCCAAAGTGGGATGTTCAATTTATTTTTCTTCCAATGAATTTGGCTCTAGCATTTTAACCTTTTTGGCTATATGCTATTATGACCCCATTCCTGAAAGCTAACACTCTCTGGAGCATGGACATGCCTTCTGTTCCCTTCTACATTTACATTTTAGTCATTTAGCAGACGCTCTTATCCAGAGCGACCTACAGGAGCAATTAGGGTTAAGTGCCTTGCTTAAGGGCACATCGACAGATTTTTCACCTATGATCACAGGCTGCGTTAGAAGGGAGTGTCACAACAAATAAAACATTGGCCCCCCATAAGAATATACAGTAGTTGAAATTCCCTGTCATAGACCCCCAGCGGTTGAACCAGCGCAACTGTAGATCCGAGTCCAGTGGCACCATTGTAAAGGACGTCATGCTGCCTGCTTAGCGAGTACCGCTTCAGCTCATAATGGAGACTCGAACTCGGGACTTCTGCCTTGAAAACACACGTGCCCACCCTCCTGAAGCCTTCCAACCCCATCGTGCTATTGAAAAAGGCCTTCTTCAAATGTGCAAGGGGCGACCACTTCAGGCTGAGGAGTGAGTTTCAAAGATCCCCATCTGCTACACTAATAGAATCTTCAAGATCCAGCAAGGTTACTCGCGTGGTTTGGTGATCCATGCTTATGTGATGAGAATCTTGCCTGAGACCTGAAGACGTGTTAGTTTGACCTGTGTTAGTTTGTGTTAGACATAGTCCAATTTCAAGCAGTGGCGGACTGGCCATCTGGCATTTCGTGCAAATGCCTGATTGGCTGTTCCATTTTTTGCCCAGTGGGCGGGTCTAAAGGCATTGGTCCTGTGACTTGGATGGGTCTCATCAAGGAGGAGGTCAAAGGTGGATGAAGTGTAACAAAGGTGGTTCGGTGACCACGCTCGGGTGATGACTAACTTGTCTGAGACCTGAAAAGTCGCATTGTCTGGCATACAGGAGACCTGGGTTAAAACCCCATCAGTCAAACTAACACGTCTTCATGTCTCAGCCAAGGTTGCTCATCACATCCCGCACGCTTGCATGAATGGTTTGCTACACGCGGTGATTGCGAGGCTACTCATCATAATAGCTTATAGCCAAAACGGTTCAAACACTACAGCCAAATTCATAAAATAAATTAAACATGCCACATTGGCTTCAGAAACCACCAGAAGATTCTGTTTACCACAGTCTGTTCACCTCTACCTCTCCTGGCTGGCAAAGTACCAGGATGTTGTCTCTGGTTTTGAATTTTAATTTGAAAACTGCATCTGAGAAGTTGAATATATGAAACTATAATTAACTTTGAAATTATAGTTTGTAAACTTGATACACAGACAATGAATGCAATATCTGCCATATTGAAACGGAATATATTAATACATAATTTGAATATTCAATATTCAATTGAATTGAAATTAAAATGTTAAACTGAATGCAATATTCATTCAATTTAGTTTAAAATAATGAAATACAAGTTCAATTTATGAATTCAGTGGTTCCAATTAAATTAAATTAAATATCCTAATACAAATTCGAAATGATAAAATTCTAAATACAATTTATGTCGGCACAGAATTGGCTTCATTTTCACCTCCTCCTAGGTCCTTCAGGTGAGTCGCTAGGGGCGACCCCTCTAGCCACTGAGGCCAGGAACTCCTCTCTCTTCTGCTGTACCAGACAGGCAGCGCTGACGATCTTGCCCGCGGTAGGGACGGTTCACCTTCTACCGTCCTCCAACCTCCACCCATCGCAGATCAGTTTGGGGGGGGAGAAGGGGAGAGGGGGGGATGAAGAGAGAGGAGAGAGAGAGGAAAGAGAGAGGAGGGGAGGGAGAGGAGGTATCCCATGAAAAGGGGTTTGGAGGTCAGACAAATAGACCACCTGCGCAGCCTTTTTGGGGAACCCCTTCGGGGTATTATTTCCCCCCTCTACGATAATCTTTGATCCCTTCTGATCCTTTCTTTCTTTCTCTCCTCTCTTATCCTGTCTTTCTTCTTTACTTCCCCCTCCTCTTCTACCCCTTTTTTCCAAGATATCTTACCTCCTTCTGCCCGTCTTCTAGTATTTCACTCACCCCTCCCCTGGGGAAAAGGGGTTTTTACAAAAAGGGAAGGCTTAAAGGGTTCGGAACCCCCGGGGGAAAGATAATAAAACCCATACCGGATTTGGGCTCGGGCAAAAACCCGACAGACCCCTTTCTCCCCATTTTGTCCCCAAAAAAAAGCTAAAGGGGGGGCCCCCCCCCCCCCCCCCCCCGGGGGGATTTTTTAAAATCCCCCCCCTTTTTTCCCCCCCCCTTTCCCCCAAGGCCCTGAGGGAACCTCCTTTCCGTCCAGGCAGCGCTGACGATCTTATGACACTGCGTACGCAGGTAGGGACGGTTCACCTTCTGAGCCAAGTCCTCCACCGCCATCTCCAGATCAGTCTGGGGAGAGAGAAGGGAGAGGGAGAGACATAAAGAGAAGAGGGGGGGAACTAAGAGAGAGAACATAAAGGGAGGGGGATGGCATATCTCCCTCCCTCCATCTCTTCTGCTTTCCTTTCCCTCGGGGGTACTTTGTCCTTTCTGCCTCGCTCTCCTCCCTCCCTCTTCCCTGTTTTTCTCCCCCCTCTCTTGCTTTCGCTCTTCTCTCTCTCTCTCTTTTATTCTTCTCTTTCTCTTCAATCTTTATTGTGCACAAATGCCTTTTTTCACCTCCTCCTGGCCTCAGTTATTCCTAGTCTCTCCTCAGCCCAGCCTTGAGTACTCCCTCTCTTCGCTCTCCACTCAGCTCGCTGACATCTTTGACCGCGTCCGTGCTTTCCCCCTTCTCCTTCCTCTCACCGCCATCTCTCATCTCTTTGGGAGCCAGAGAGGTGGAGGAGGGGAGACATAACGAGAGAGAGACCCTACAGAGAGAGAGGGGAGGGGAGAAGAGAAGGAAGAAGTGGAGGAGAGAGAGGAGAGCAGGTAGACGAAATCAAAGTTGAGTGTGGATGGAACCACAAATTAGACAAAGAGAGATGGGAGTGGAGAGAATAGAGGTGGATGGTACGAGGGAGACCTAAAGAGTAGGAGGGGACGCAGATTGAGTCTACTCGCCTAGATCGGTACGTCGAGATCGACCCATAATATCACTCAAAGATAGATTGGTAGGGCGAACATTAAGAGAGAGAGGAGAGGGTGAGGAGAGGAGACAGAGGGGGGTAGCTGAATCCAGCAAACAAAAAAGCTTATTGATCTATCTCTCTCTCACCACACACAACCTACCTGCATTGAGTTTCAAAGATCTCCTTCCTGTGTGCTTGTGAGGCTGGAGGAAGCACTGCCGTTAGGGATAGGAACACTTACAACACGACGTTTGTCTTCAATCAACTCAACACCAACCCATCCTCCATAAACATGGTTGTTGAAGGGGAGCCCTAAACTAGAGGGGACAACACACACACACCACACAGCACCACACACACACACACACACACACTGCTGTCAGACACACACAGTCCTCTCCCTCCATCGTCATATGAAAGCAGAGGCAGGGAAAGTCTCTGGACTATTCTGAATGTGTTTCTAATGAGAAAGGTAGGTAGGTAGGTAGGTCAGAGACTCACGTCCAGTGAAGGCTCTACTCAGCTGTTCCATCTTCTGTTTGGCTGTTTTCAGTAGTCTCTGTTCTAACTAGAGAGAGATCACATTTTAGAAAACGAAATTTGGTAGACATCATGAATACGCTATTCTATAGCTGTGTTTCCTATATACCTTATAGCTGTGTTTCCTATATACCTTATAGCTGTGTTTCCTATAAACCTTATAGCTGTGTTCCCTATACAGTGGGGAAAAAAAGTATTTAGTCAGCCACCAATTGTGCAAGTTCTCCACTTAAAAAGATGAGAGAGGCCTTTAATTTCATCATAGGTACACGTCAACTATGACAGACAAATAAGAAAAAAAAATCCAGAAAAATCACATTGTAGGATTTTTTATGAATTTATTTGCAAATTATGGTGGAAAATAAGTATTTGGTCAATAACAAAAGTTTCTCAATACTTTGTTATATACCCTTTGTTGGCAATGACACAGGTCAGACGTTTTTCTGTAAGTCTTCACAAGTTTTCACACACTATTTTGGCCCATTCCTTCATGCAGATCTCCTCTAGAGCAGTGATGTTTTTGGGGCTGTCGCTGGGCAACACAGACTTTCAACTCCCTCAAAGATTTTCTATGGGGTTGAGATCTGGAGACTGGCTAGGCCACTCCAGGACCTTGAAATGCTTCTTACGAAGCCACTCCTTCGTTGCCCGGGCAGTGTGTTTGGGATCATTGTCATGCTGAAAGACCCAGCCACGTTTTCATCTTCAATGCCCTTGCTGATGGAAGGAGGTTTTCACTCAAAATCTCACGATACATGGCCCCATTCATTCTTTCCTTTAATGGATCAGTCGTCCTGGTCCCTTTGCAGAAAAACAGCCCCAAAGCATGATGTTTACAACCCCCATGCTTCACAGTAGGTATGGTGTTCTTTGGATGCAACTCAGCATTCTTTGTCCTCCAAACACGACGAGTTGAGTTTTTACCAAAAGTTCTATTTTGGTTTCATCTGACCATATGGACATTCTCCCAATCCTCTTCTGGATCATCCAAATGCACTCTAGCAAACTTCAGACGGGCCTGGACATGTACTGGCTTAAGCAGGGGGACACGTCTGGCACTGCAGGATTTGAGTCCCTGGCGGCGTAGTGGTGTTACTGATGGTAGGCTTGTTACTTTGGTCCCAGCTCTCTGCAGGTCATTCACTAGGTCCCCCTGTGTGGTTCTGGGATTTTTGCTCACCGTTCTTGTGATAATTTTGACCCCACAGGGTGAGATCTTGCGTGGAGCCCCAGATCGAGGGAGATTATCAGTGGACTTGTATGTCTTTCCATTTCCTAATAATTGCTCCCACAGTTGATTTCTTCAAAACCAAGCTGCTCACCTATTGCAGATTCAGTCTTCCCAGCCTGGGTGCAGGTCTACAATTTTGTTTCTGGTGTCCTTTGACAGCTCTTTGGTCTTGGCCATAGTGGAGTTTGGAGTGGTGACTGTTTGAGGTTGTGGACAGGTGTCTTTTGCTATGATAACAAGTTTCAAACAGGTGCTATTAATACAGGTAACGAGTGGAGGACAGAGGAGCTCTTAAAGAAGAAGTTACAGGTCTGTGAGAGCCAGAAATCTTGCTGTTTGTAGGTGACCAAATACTTATTTTTCACCAAAATTTGCAAATAAATTCATTAAAAATCATACAGGTGATTTTCTGGATTTTTTTTTCTTAATTTGTATGTCATAGTTGACGTTGTACCTATGATGAAAATTACAGGCCTTTCTCATCTTTTTAAGTGGGAGAACTTGCCACAATGGTGGCTGACTAAATACTTTTTTCCCCCACTGTATACCTTATAAGCTGTGTTTCCTATATACCTTATACCTGTGTTCATGGTTCTATAGCTGTGTTTCCTATATACCTTATAGCATTGGTGTTTCCTATATACCTTATAGCTGTGGTTCCTATATAATTATAGCTGTGTTTCCTATCTACCTTATAGCTGTGTTTCCTATATACTTTAGCTGTGTTCCCTATATACTTATAGCTGTGTTCCCTATATACCTTATAGCTGTGTTCCTATATACCTTATAGCTGTGTTCCCTATATACCTTATAGCTGTGTTCCTATATACCTTATAGCTGTGTTCATGGTTCTTATAGCTGTGTTCCCTATATACCTTATAGCTGTGTTCCCTATATACCTTATAGCTGTGTTCCCTATATACCTTATAGCTGTGTTTCCTATATACCTTATAGCTGTGTTTCCTATATACCTTATAGCTGTGTTTCCTATATACCTTATAGCTGTGTTCCCTATATACCTTATAGCTGTGTTCCCTATATACCTTATAGCTGTGTTCCCTATATACCTTATAGCTGTGTTTCCCTATATACCTTATAGCTGTGTTCCCTATATACCTTATAGCTGTGTTCCTATATACCTTATAGCTGTGTTCATGGTTCTTATAGCTGTGTTCCCTATATACCTTATAGCTGTGTTCCCTATATACAGTGGGGAAAAAAAGTATTTAGTCAGCCACCAATTGTGCAAGTTCTCCCACTTAAAAAGATGAGAGAGGCCTGTAATTTTCATCATAGGTACACGTCACTATGACAGACAAATTGAGAAAAAAAATCCAGAAAATCCCATTGTAGGATTTTTAATGAATTTATTTGCAAATTATGGTGGAAAATAAGTATTTGGTCACCTACAAACAAGCAAGATTTCTGGCTCTCACAGACCTGTAACTTCTTCTTTAAGAGGCTCCTCTGTCCTCCACTCGTTACCTGTATTAATGGCACCTGTTTGAACTTGTTATCAGTATAAAAGACACCTGTCCACAACCTCAAACAGTCACACTCCAACTTCCACAATGGCCAAGACCAAAGAGCTGTCAAAGGACACCAAAAACAAAATTGTCGACCTGCACCAGGCTGGGAAGACTGAATCTGCAATAGGTAAGCAGCTTGGTTGAAGAATCAACTGTGGGAGCAATTATTAGGAAATGGAAGACATACAAGACCACTGATAATCTCCCTCGATCTGGGGCTCCACGCAAGATCTCACCCCGTGGGGTCAAAATGATCACAAGAACGGTGAGCAAAAATCCCAGAACCACACGGGGGGACCTAGTGAATGACCTGCAGAGAGCTGGGACCAAAGTAACAAAGCCAACCATCAGTAACACACTACGCCGCCAGGGACTCAAATCCTGCAGTGCGAGACGTGTCCCCCTGCTTAAGCCAGTACATGTCCAGGCCCGTCTGAAGTGCATTTGGATGATCCAGAAGAGGATTGGGAGATGTCATTGGTCAGATGAAACCAAAATATAACTTTTTGGTAAAAACTCAACTCGTTCATGTTTGGAGGACAAAGAATGCTGAGTTGCATCCAAAGAACACAATACCTACTGTGAAGCATGGGGTTGGAAACATCATGCTTTGGGGGCAGTTTTTCTGCAAAGGGACCAGGACGACTGATCCGTGTAAAGGAAAGAATGAATGGGGCCATGTATCGTGAGATTTTGAGTGAAAACCCTCCTTCCATCAGCAAGGGCATTGAAGATGAAACGTGGCTGGGTCTTTCAGCATGACAATGATCCCAAACACACCACCCGGGCAACGAAGGAGTGGCTTCGTAAGAAGCATTTCAAGGTCCTGGAGTGGCCTAGCCAGTCTCCAGATCTCAACCCCATAGAAAATCTTTGGAGGGAGTTGAAAGTCTGTGTTGCCCAGCGACAGCCCCAAAACATCACTGCTCTAGAGGAGATCTGCATGGAGGAATGGGCCAAAATACCAGCAACAGTGTGTGAAAACCTTGTGAAGACTTACAGAAAACGTTTGACCTGTGTCATTGCCAACAAAGGGTATATAACAAAGTATTGAGAAACGTTTTGTTATTGACCAAAATACTTATTTTCCACCATCATATGCCAATAAATTCATTAAAAATCCTACAATGTGATTTTCTGGATTTTTTTTTCCCCATTTTGTCTGTCATAGTTGACGGTTGTACCTATGATGAAAATTACAGGCCTCTCTCATCTTTTAAGTGGGAGAAACTTGCACAATTGGTGGCTGACTAAAATAGCTTGTTTTCCCGTATATACCGTTTATAGCTGTTTCCCTATATGCATTATAGGTGTGTTCCCGAATACCTTATAGCTGTTGGCTCCGAGTACCTTATTAGCGGTGTTCCTATATCTTAGAGGTGTGTTTCCATATACCTTATAGCTTGTGGTTTCCCTATTACCGATGCTGTGTTCAGGGTCTTATAGCTGTTTCCCTATATACCTTAACTGTTTCCCTATATACCTTATAGCTGTGTGTCCCTATATACCTTATAGTGTGTTCCCTATATAGCCTTATAAGCTGTGGTCCTATATACCTTATATATAGCTATAGTTCCCTATTTATACCTTATAGCTGTGTTCCATATGTACTTATAGGGGGTGTTCCCTATATACTTATTATAGCTGTGTTCCCTATATACCTTAGAGCTTTGTGTCCTATATACCATTTAGCGTGTGCCCTAGATACCTTATAGCTGTGTTTTCTATATAACCTTATGCTGTGTTCCCCTATATACCTTATAGCTGTGTTTCCTATATACCTTATACTGTGTTTCCCTATATACCTTATAGCTGTCTTTCCCTATATACCGGATGCTTGTGTTTGTCCCTATTATACCTAAGTTGTGTTCATGTTCTTATAGCTGTGTTTCCTATATACCTTATAGGTGTTCATGGTCTTATCTGTGTTCCCTATATACCACTTAGAGCTGTTGTTTTCCTATATACCTTATAGCTGTGTTCATGGTTCTTATAGCTGTGTTTCCTATATACCTTATAGATGTGTTCCTAAGAGACCTTATAGCTTGTTTCCATATACCTTATCAGTGGTACATGGTTCTTATGCTGTGGTTGCTCCTATATACCTTATAGCTGTGTTTGTCCTAGATACCTATGCTGTGGTTGCCTTATACGTATAGCCGGTGTTTCCGATATACATTATACGGTGTTTCCTATATACGCTTATTAGTGTGTCCCTTTATACCTTATAGCTGTGTTTCCCTATAACTGATAGCTGGGGTGTCCTAGTACCTATACTGTGTTTCCTATATAACTTATAAGCTGTGTTTCCTATATACCTTATAGCGTGTTCCCTATATAACCTAGGCGGTGTTCCCTATATACTTATAGCGGTGTTCCATATATACCTTAGAGCTGTGTGCATGGGTCTTATAGCTGTGGTTCTGGTTCTTATAGCTGTGTTCAGGGTTCTTATAGCTGTGTGTCCCCTATATACCTTATAGCGTGTGGTTCCCTATAAAGAACCTTATAGAGCTGTGTTCCATATAACCTTATACCTGTGTTCCCCTATAATACCTTATAGCTGGTTTCCTAGAATACATATAGCTGGGTTTCCTATATACCTTAGAGCGGGTGTTTCCTAGTAGACTTTTATACTGGGTTCATTGTTTTCTTATAGCTGGTGTTTCCTCTATACCTTATCGCTGTGGTTCCTAGATAACCTTATAGCTGTGTTCAGGGTCGTATAGCTTGTTTCCTATATACCTATAGCTGTTTCCCTATATACTTAATAGCTGGGTTCCTATATACGTATAGCTGTGTGTCCTATAGACATTATAGCTGTGTTGTCCTATATACCTTATAGCTGTGTGTCCGTTCCCTATATCCTTATAGCTGTGTTGCAATTGTTCGTATATCATGTGTTCCCTATTCCTGTATAGCTGTGTTCCCTATTACATATCGCGTAGTTTCCTATTTACTTATAGCTGTGTTTCCCTATATACATACCTTTATCCTGTGTGTCATGGTCTTATAGCGTTGTTCCCTATAGACATTATAGCTGGGTTTCTATATAACCTTATAGCGGGTGTTCCTATAGACCTTATAGCGTGTGTTCCCTATATAACCTTATAGCTTGTTCACCTAAGACCTTATAGCTGTGTTCCCTATATAACTTTAAGCTGTGTTGCCCGATATACCGTTATAGTGTGGTTTCCCTAGATAACTTATAAGCGTTTTCTTTCTTGATATACCTTAGAGCTGTGTTCCCTATAGACCATGATAGCTGTGTTTCCCTATATACCTTATGCTGTGGTTTCCCCTATATACATTATAGCCGTGTTTCCTAGTACCTTAGATCCTATTCCCTATATAAAACTTATAGCCGATGTTTTCCTATATACCGTAATAGCTGTGTTTCCACTATCATTATAGCTGTGTTTCTTAGACCTATAGCGGTGTTCCCTATATTACCTTATAGCTGTGTTTCCTATAATACCGTATAGCTGTTTCAGGGTTTCTTAATAGCTGTGGTTTCCCTATAAGTACCTTATAGCTGTGTTTTCCCTATATACCTTATAATCTGTGTTTCCCTCTATACTGATAGCTGTGTTGACTATATAACCTTAGAGCTTGGTGTTTCCTATATCCTTAGTAGCTGTGTTTGCCCTATACTACCGTTATAAGCTGTGTTTCCCTATATACACTTAGAGCTTTGTTTCCTATATACGTATTACTGTTTTCCTATATACTTATAGCTGGTGGGTCGCCTATATACCTTATAGCTGTGGTCCACTATAGAACTGTATAGCTTGTGGTGTCCTAGAATACCCAGACCTTATAAGCTGTGTTGGCCCTATATACCTTATAGCTGTGTTTCATGGTTCTTATAGCTGTTTCCCGGATATACATTTGCTGTGTTCCCTATATACCACCTTATAGCGGTGTTCCCAGATACCTTATAGCTGTGTTCCCTATATACCTTATAGCGTGTTCAATGTTCAGTATAGCTGTGTTCCCTATAGACCTTAAAGCTCTCTGTGTTTTCCCTATATACCTTATAGCTGTGGTCCCCCCTTCTAGCGTGTTCAGGGTTCTTATAGGCTTTGTTCCCTATATACCGTATAGCTGGGTGTTCACGAATATACATTGACTGTGTTCCCTATACCTTATAGCTTGGTGTTCCTAGATACCTTATAGCGGTGTTCCCTATAACCGTAGAGCTTGGTGGAATGGTTCGTAGACTGTGTTCCCTTAACCTTAGAGCGTAGCTGTGTGTCCACTATATACCGTTAGAGCTGTGTGGCCCCTAGAGTACCTTATGCTGGTGTTCCTATTACCTTATACTGTGTTTCCTATATACCGTATAGCGGTTCCTATAGAACGATAGCTGTGGGTTTCCTATATACCTTTAGCTGTGTTCCCTATAGACCTTATAGCTGTGTTTCCTATATACCTTAGACTGGGTTCCCTATAGACGCTTATAAGCGTTTCATGGTTTTCTTAGAGCTGTGTTCCCCATATACCTTAATAGCTGTGGTCCCTATATACCTTATAGCTGGTTCCTATATACCTTATAAGTGGTGTTCCCTATTAACCTTATACTGTGTTCATGGGTCTTATAGCTTGTTCCCTATATACCATAACCTATAGCTGTGTTTCCTATATACCTTTAGCTGTGTTCCCTAATTACCTTATAGCTGTTTTCCTATAACCTTAGAGCTGTGTTCATGGTTCTAATAGCTGTGTTCCCTATATACTTATAGATGTTACCTGATAATACCAATAGCTGTGTTCATATACCTTATAGCTGTGTTTCATGGTTCTATAGCTGGGTTCCTATATACCTTATAGCTGTGGTTTTCCTATATACTTATAGCGTGTTCCCGATATACCTTATACCTTGGTCATGGTTCTTATAGCTGGGTTACCTATATACCTTGATAGCGCTGTGTCCCTATATACCTTATAGCTGTGTTTCGCTCCATAGATGTATAGCTGTGTTCCTAGATACCGGATAGCTGTTTTCCCCTATATACCCGTATAGCTGTGTGTTCCCCTAGATACCTTAGACTGGGGTGTTTGCCTATAGTACCGTTATAGCTTGTGTTCCCTATATTACCGTATATCGGTGGTTCCATATATACCCTTATAGCTGTTTTCCTATATACCTTATAGGGTGTTTCCTAGATACCTTATAGCGTGTTTCCCTATATAACCGTATAGCTGGGTCCCTATAATAACTTATAGGCATTGGGTTCATGGTCTTATAGCTGTGTTCCCCTATAGACCTTATAGCTGTGGTCCTAGATACCTTATGCGGTGTTTCCTATATACCGTATAGCTGTGTTCCCTATATACCTTAGCTGTGTTCCCTAGATACCTTATAGCTTGGTTCATGTTCTTATAGCGTGTTTCCTATATACCTTATAGCTGTGTTTCCTATATACCTGAGAGCTGTGTTCTGGTGCTTATAGCTGTGTTTCCTATTACCTTATAGCTGTGTTCATGGTTCGTATAGCTTGTGGTTTCCTATATACAGTATAGACGTGTTCCCTATATACCTTAGTAGCTGGTGTGTCGCTATATACCTAAGCGTGTGTCCATATACCTTATAGCTGTTGTTCCCTATATACCTTAATAGCTTTGTTCCATAACTTATAGCGGTGTTTTCCTATATACCTTATAGCTGTGTTTTCCTATATACCTATAGCTGTTGTTTCCTATATACCATATGCTGTGTTCCTATAGACCTTAATAGCTGGTTCCATATATCCTTATAGCTTGTGGTTCCCTATAGACCATATAGCTGTGTTCCCTGATACCTGATAGGCTGAGTGTTCCCTATATACATTATGTTGTGTTTCCTATATACCTTATACTGTTGGTCATGGTTTTCTTAGAGCTTGTGTTTCCCTATATACCCTAGCTGTGTCACTATATACTTATACTGTGGTCCCGATATACCTTATAGCTGTGTTTCATATATACATTAGAGCTGGTGTTCCATATATAACCTTATAGCTGTGATTTTCCTAGATACTTGTAGCTGTGTTCCCGATAGACAGTTAGCTGTGTTTCCTATATAATCCTTATACTGTGTTTCCCTATTACCTAGAGCGGGGTTTCCTATAGTACCACATTATATCTGTGTTTCCCGATAGACCTTATAGCTGTGGTTCAAGGGTTATTATAGCTGTGTTCCCTATATACCACCTTATAGCTGTGGTTCCCTATTACCTTATAGCTGGTTTTTTCCTATATACCTTATAGTTGTGGTGCCCTATAATACCTTATAGCTGTGTTCATGGTTCTTATAGCTGTGTTCCCTATATACCTGATAGCTGGGTGTTTTTCCTATATACCGTATACTGTGTTACCATAGACTTATAGCGTTTCCTATGATACCTTATAGCATGTGGTTCATGGTTCTTATAGTGTGTTTTCCCCCATATATACCTATAGCTGTGTTCCCTAGATACCATAGAGCTGTGTCCCTATATACCTTATAAGCTGTGTTCATGGTTTTCTTATAGCGGTGTTTCCCTATATACCTTATAGCTGTGTTGCCTATATACCTTATAGCGGGTGTTCCCTAGAACCGGTTATGACCTGTGTTGTTCAATGGTTAGTATAGCGGATGTTTTCCCTATATACCTTTATAGCTGTGTTCCCTATATACGCTTATAGCTGTGTTTCCATATACCTTATAGCTGTGTTCCCTAGATAACTTAATAGCTGTGTTCCTATAATACCTGATAGCTGTTTCCCTATATACCTTAAGCTGTGTTTCCTATATACCTATAGCTGTGTTCCCTATATACCGTATACTGTGTTCCCCTATATACCTTAGAGCTGTTTGCCTCCTAGATACCTTATAGCTGTTTTACCTAATATACCTTATAGCTGTGTTTTCCGCCTATATACCTTGATAGCTTTGTTGACCTATAGCCTTATAGCTGGGTGTTTCAATGGTTCTTAGAGCTGGGTTCCCGATAGACCTTATAAGCTGATGTTTTCCTATAGAACCTTATAGCGGGGTTTCCTATTAACTGATAGCGTTGGGTTCCCTATATACCTTATAGCTGTGTTCCCTAGATAACTATAGCTGTGTTCGAAGTTCTTATACTGTGTGTCATATAAGAACCTTATAGCTGTGTGTTCCTATATACCTTATACGGTTGCATGGTTCTTATAGCGGGTGTTCCTATATTACCGTATAGCTGTGTTCATGGTGCTTATAGCTGTGTTTCCTAATACATTATAGCTGTTGTCCCTATTACCTTATAGCTGTGTTTCCTAGATACCTTCTGCTGTGTTTCCCTATAGTAACCTTAGAGCTGTGTTCCCTATATACCTTATACTGTGGTTCCATATATAACCTTATAGCTGTGTTTCCTATATACCTTAGAGCTGTTTTCCTATAACAACGCTTATAGCTGTGTTGCCTATATACCATATAGCTGTGTCCCATATACCCTTATAGCTGTGTTCCATATAATACTGATATCTGTGTTGCCTATATACCATATAGCGGTGTTTTCTATTACCTTTATAGCTGTGGTCCCTATATACCTTATAGTTGTGTTCCTATATACCTTATAGCTGTGTTCCCATGGTTCTTATAGCTGGTGTCCCATAGACCGTGATAGCTGTGTGTCCCTATATACCTTATACTGTGTTGCCTAATTACCATTATAGTGTGTGCACGATATCAGTATCAGGTGTTCCCTATAGAGACCTTAGAGTTGTGTTCATGTTCTTATAGCTTTGATGTTCCTAGAGACCTTATAGCTAGGGTTGTCCTAGATACTTATAGCTTGTGTTTCCATGGTTCGTATAGCGGGTATAGTAGTGCATGAAGCGGTTCAACTCCTGAAAACTCTTGTGCTTCTTTTCCGCCTGAAAACACACAAACACACTGCTGTCAAACACTTCAATGTAAAATGTCACAGTGTGTGCAGTGCTATTGTGTGTGTGTGTGGGTTGGTTGGTTCTTCTATCCTTGTGGGGACCTAAAATCCCCCAGAATCCATAGTAAAACAAGGAAAATTCTCCCTCGTGGGGACATTTCCCAAGTCCCCATGAGGACAAAGGCTATTTTAGGCTTAGGGGTTAGGTTTAGGGTTAGGGTTACAATTAGGGTTAGAATGATGGTTAGGGTAAGGGGTTAGTGGTTAGTGGTTAGGTTTAGGGTTAGGAGTTAGGTTTAGGGTTTGGGTTAAGGTTATGGTTAGGGAAAATAGTATTTTGAATGGAAATTCCCTTTTAGGTCCCCAAGAGGATAAGAAACATAACTGTGTGTGTGTTTTGTGTGTGTGTGTGTGTGTGGGGTTGGGTGTGTTGTTTTGTCTGTGTTTTTGTGTGTGTTGTGTGTGTTGTTGTGTGTGTTTGTCATATATGTGTGTGTTGTTGTGTGTGTGGTGTGTGTGTTTTACCTCTCCAGTCATCTCTTTGGACTGCTCCTCTAGCTGTGTGATAACTTCGTAGCGTGTACAGCGGTAGTATCCTCCGGTTGAAGAGCTGTGTTTCTTCCACTCTTCCAGACAGATCCAGCAGAAATCATACTTACACTGCAGACAGAGAAACAGTCATTTTACATACATGGTTAATAACCCTGTCTTAATGATTAAATATGGTGTCCCACAAGGTTCTATGCTGGGACCATTTAAATCTTCCTCGATGCCATTAAAAGGTAGTGAAGCTGGTGTGTGTGAGGTGTGTGTGTGTGTGAGGTGTGTGTGTGTTTGTGAGGTGTGTGTGTGTGTGGGTGTGTGTGTGTGTGTGTTTGTGAGGTGTGTGTGTGTGTGTGTGTGTATGTATGTGTGTGTGTGTTTGTGTGTGTGTTTGTGAGGTGTGTGGTGTGTGTGTGTTTGTGAGGTGTGTGTGTGTGTGTGTGTGTGTGTGTTTGTGCGGGTGTGTGTGTGTGTGTGTGTCGTGTGTGTGTGGTGTGTGTTTGTGTGTTGTGCGGGTGTGTGTGTTTGTGGTGTGCGGCGTGTGTGTGTGTGGTGTGTGTGTGTTTGTGCGGTGTGTTTGTGCGGTGTGGTGTGTGTCCCTTGGCCCACTGCATGTGGTTCAGCCCTCCTTCTTCTGTATGGGAGACTTGCAGTTGGCACAGGGTTTAGAGTTGGTCACCAACCACAGACCGTTAGCTGCATCCTCATACGACTCCGATACACCTGCCACTGGATACACATATACACACATCACAAACACGCACACACACAAACACACACACACCAAACTCAGCATATACAAACGTGCGTTTATCATAACATACTGTGGTGTTGTGTTGTGTTGTGTGTGTGTGTGTGTGTGTGGGCTCACACTCTTCTGGCTTCATCTCTGAGACTTTCTGCAGCCACATCCTCCATGTCTGACAGTCACACGGCTCATGGGCCTCACCTAGACCACTCCCTGGACATAGATAGAGATGAGGGAGAGATAGAATGGGGGAGAGAAGAGATGGGGGAAAAGCGAGAGAGAGAGAGAGAGAGAGGAGAGAAACAGCTTTGCATCTAGGCGAGATATTTCTCTCTCTCTTCTCTCTCCCCCTCTTCTTCTCCTCTCGTTTCTTCCTTCTCTCCTCTTCGCCCTCTCCTTTTTCTCTTATCTCCTCTTTAATGACTCCTCCTCCCTTCTTCCTCTTCGCTCCTCTCGCTTTCCCTCCGCTTCTCCTCGTCCCGCTCCTCTTCTTGGGCCCCCCTTCCCCCTTCTCTTTGCTTCCCTCCCCCCTCTTCTGCGCCTCCTCCTCTGGTTCCCCCGGCGCGCTCTTTCCCTTTTTCTCTTTTTCCTCCCCTCCTTTCCCCCTTTTCGTTCCCGCTCTCTCTTTCCCTCCTCTCTTTCTTCCTTCTGCCTCTTTCTCCGTTCCTCCCCTTTTGGTTGTTTCTTCCTTCCCATCTTCCTTCCTCATTGGACCCTCGGGTTTACTTTAATAGAAAAGGGAGTGAGAGAGACTGATTCTTTACGACGTCCCGTCCCGCTGTGTTTCGTTCGTCTGCCTGTGTGGTGGGTGTTTTTTGGTGTGTGTGGTGTGTCCACAGAAGAGGTGTCCCTTGCCACAGTCACAGAGGGAGGGCACAAGGGAACCCCCGGGGTTGACCCCTGACCACTCTGGGCAGTCTACTGCTCTCTCACACCGCACTGCTGACACCACCGATAGAAAGTTTTCTTAAAACGCCTACAGAAGAGGGCAACACCACGCAGGCAGATACACACACACACACACCACCCCACCACACCCCACACACACACACACCCACACACACACACCACCCCACATCACACACACACACACACACCCAAAAACACCACACACACACAACACACCCCCACCACCACCACACACACACACACCCCACAACACACAACCCCAAAACACCCCCACACACACCACACACACACACACACCCCACCACCATCACCACAAAGAAATATCCGGGTAAGATGCTTGAGAAAAAGCGTGTTGTGTTTTGTGTGTTGTGTACGTTGTGTACCTTGATGTCAACTGCAGGTATCGTTTGTCCATCTCTCTGGAGACACACTCTCTATAACCTCAAATGGCACCACCCGGTAACAGTCATAGGCAGGGCAGAAGATGTTATGCGCTTCCCCCTCCTGGATCTTCACATTCAGAAACCTGAAACACATCATTTTACATCACATTACATCACACTACATTACACTACATCACATTACACTACATTACACTACATCACATCACACAACATTACACTACACACATTAAAATTACACTACATCACATACATTACACTACTTACACTAATTACACACCACTACATACACTAATTACACTACCCTAACACTTTCATTAACACTACCCCTACATCACATTACACTACACTACATTTCACTACATCACATCCCCTCATTACACTACATTACACTATTTACATTACCTAAATTACACTAATATACATCACACTACATTACACTACATCCACATTACATTTCACTAATTACATCAACACTACATTACACATATTACAACATCACCTACTTACACTAATATACACTACATTACACTACATTCCACACATTACCAATTACATCACACTACCATTACACTACTATTACACTACATTACACTACATTACATACACTACATTACCTACCTTCATTACACTACATTACATTACATTACACTATATTACATCACACTACATTACACTATATTACATCACACTACATTTACCTATTACATTTCATTTCATTACACTAATTACATACACTACATTAAAACTACACTACCATTCCCCTCAATTACATCACACTACATACACTACATACACTACATTACACTATATTACTCACACTACATTACACTACAATACATTACACTACATTACACACACTATTACACTAATTACATTACACTACATTAAAACTTAATTTCCCTTTCATTACACCTACATTAAAACTAATTACACATCACATTACATTACACTAAATAATTACATTACACTACTTACCTACATTACACTAATTAATTCACTAATTACCCCATTACATTACACTACATTACACCACATTCACATTACATTTCAACACTCACATTACACTACATTACACTAATTACATTCACCCTTACATACACTACTCACATTACACTACATTACACTACTTACACCAATATACATTACACTACATTACACAATCATTACATACATTACATTACAACTTTCATCACATACACTTACACTTACCCTTTTACATCACTACATTACCCACTTACCTCACACTACTTAAAACTACATTACCTACATTACATTCATTACACCCACTTACACACACACATTACACTACACTTACACTACATCACATTACACTACATTACACTAATTACATTTCATTTCATTACACTATATTACTTCACCCCTACATTACACTACATTACATACCTACTTACACATATACTTACACTACATTACACTAATTACACACACACTTCATTACACTACATCACATTACACTACATTACACTCCACACATACATTACACTACATTACATTACATTACACTATATTACATTACACTACATTACACTATTACACTACACACTAATCCATTACATAACTACATCACTACTACATTACACTTACATTACACTACTTACATTACCTAACATTACCACTTTAAATTTCACTCAAAACTACATTACATTACCTAATTACATAAAACCTTTAAATCATCACATTACACTACATTCACACACTTTCATACACTAAGTATTACATTAAAACTTTACATTCACTCACTACATCCACACACATTACAATATCATACATTACCTACAACTCCCATACCTACACATTACACTACATTCATATCACAAACCCATAATTCTTTCCTTCTGTTACTTTAATTCTCTCCTTCCAATTTTTATTATTTTCACATAACTTTTATTAATTTTTCCTTAACTAATTCCCACCCCTAATACCTTTCCCTCTCACATCCGCAAATTCAGCCACAAATTTCATTCTTCAACACCGAATAACACACAATCCCACACTAAACAACACACACACACACACACTCATAACATTACAAACCACACCAACACAAACACAAACACACACATTCCTAACACACACACCACCAACCACACACCCACACCACACACCAACAACCCCCACCTGGGGAACAAAAAACAGTTTAATTTGAGTGCTCTTCCGGATCTCTTTTCATGGGGGGGTTGGACCAAAAAAACATATTTAGTTTGGACTAGAGCCCGGCTAGGTCTAATCAGCTAGCTGGAAAAAAAATGTGCAACCTGGACCAAGTGACATTTTACTCCCCCTACTCCCCCTCCTCCCCCGGGTGAGCCTGTCGTCGGGGGGGTGGGGGTGGGGTGAGGGGGAACGGGGGTTTACGGGGGGAGGGCAGGGGTCCCAGGTTTGTACCCCTGGGCGGGGGGGTGGGCATTAGGACCCCGGAACCGGGCCACCCCTCAATCACCCTCCATTTCCCAACGTTTTTTTCCCCCTATCCCAGTCTTTTAGAAAAGAAGAAGCCCCGGGGTTAAGCAAACCACCTCTTCAACCTCCTACATTTCCCAATTAGATGTACGAACAGGTTACCCCACCCCCCACGCACACACACCACCGGTGCTCTAGCAGGGCCTCGGCGGTGAAGAGAGGGCTTGACTTCCCGTCCCACTATCACATTCCTTCATTCTTTTCCCTCCTCACTTCCCAAAAACCCCATAACTAAAGTGGGGTGAAAGTTTGGGGGTGGGGGGATTTTTTTTCCGGAAAATGTAGGGGGAACGGGGAAAATTTAAAAATTTTTTCTTCCAAAATTAATGAAAACCATATCAATTCTCCTGTTCATAAACAAAAAATTTTTTTTGGGCTTAACTTGTTTGGGTTTGGCTTTGGGTTTCATGTGGTTAAGGTTAGGGGTTAAGGGTTTTGATTTGTGAATTGTGGGGGGTGCCAGCTATGACCACACAAGCTGCCTCAAACCAATTCTGACGAAAAAAACCCAACATGGGGGGCTTGGTTGTCCTCCCTCTTTGTGGCGCAGCGTGCTGCCGGGTGTGTTGTGTCGGTGTGTGTTTTGGGAAACCACATGGCTTCAAGCCGGGGCCCGGTGGTTTTCTGCTGTCTCCTCGTGGGCACACGGGGTTAACTCTCCTCTCCCCACAAACGGTCTGACCCGGGCCCGAACCCGGGGCTAAAACACACACCAAAGGGGTGGTGCAAGGGGGAAGGGGAGAGAGGGGGGTTAAAAAAAATGGGAGACAAAATCAAAACCTCATCAGCCACTTTTAAATTCTCTCAAACCCAAAACCCAAATATCAGTTTTTTTTTTTTTC
>LR778260.1:9780749-9785749 GCA_902810595.1 Coregonus sp. 'balchen'
TTAAGTCCACCACACTCCACATTTTGGGTTGGAGGGTTTGTATTTTGTCCTGTAGTTTATTCAATGTAATTGGAGAATCCAGTGGATTCTGGTAGTCTTTAATAGTTGATTCTAAGATTTATATTTGATCATGTATATGTTTTTGCTGTTTATTATTTGTTATAGGGCCAGAAAGATTGGAGAAGTGGTTTATCCATACATCTCCGTTTTGGATAGATAGTTCTTCATGTTGTTGTTTATTTAGTATTTTCCATTTTTCCCAGAAGTCGTTAGATTCTATGGATTCTTCAATTACATTTAGCTGATTTCTGACGTGCTGTTCCTTCTTTTTCCGTAGTGTATTTCTGTATTGTTTTAGTGATTCACCATAGTGAAGGCGTAGGCTCAGGTTTTCTGGGTCTCTTATGTTTTTGGTTAGATAGATTTTTCAATTTCTTTCTTAGGTTTTTGCATTCTTCATCAAACCATATGTCATATTGTTGTTAATTTTCTTCTGTTGTCTGCTTGAAATTTTTTGATTTGATAGGGAAGCTGAGCGGTCAAATATACTGTTTAGGTTTTCTACTGCCAAGTTTACACTTTCACTATTACACCTTCACTATCTCTCTCTTTCTCTCTCTGTTTGCCAGTGGACAGCAGCTTCCACACCCTCTTCCTAGGTTTCACAGTATATCACTCATCTATCTCTCTCTACAGCTTTATGTTGATTTATCCCCTATTCCTCATCCCTCTCTCTCTCTCTATCTCTCTCTCTCTCTCTCTCTCTCTCTCTCTCTCCTCTCTCTCTCTCTCTCTCTCTCTCTCTCTCTCATTTCATCTTCTCTCTCATCCCTCTATCTCTCTCATCCCTCTCTCCCTCTCTCTATCTCATCCATCTCTCTCCCTGACTGAACTGACTGTTATCTACCATTTTTTGTCACTAACACGCAGATACAGCGTTCTACACCAGACTGTATACCCAGATATAGACTGTGGGTTTGGGTGATATTTCCGACAGAGCCAGGCAGGTAGAACGTTTCCTTCTATCAGAAAGGGAACCACCCTGGTGTGTGTGTGTGTGCCTGAGTACTCAGACCTCTATTGGTGAATGCTATTGGTAGATGTTACATATTATGGGATAAATTGTGTGATGTCATATCTCCACCCAGCTCCAGTGTACGGTACAGACTGTAATGTAATGTAGCCTACTCTCAGATCACTTCCGTATGTATGGACCGTATGTATGGACCGTATGTATGGACCGTATGTATGGACCGTATGTATGGACTGTATGTATGGACTGTATGTATGGACTGTATGTATGGACCGTATGTATGGACTGTATGTATGGACTGTATGTATGGACCGTATGTATGGACCGTATGTATGGACCGTATGTATGGACCGTATGTATGGACCGTATGTATGGACCGTATGTATGGACCGTATGTATGGACCGTATGTATGGACCGTATGTATGGACCGTATGTATGGACCGTATGTATGGACTGTATGTATGGACCGTATGTATGGACCGTATGTATGGACTGTATGTATGGACCGTATGTATGGACCGTATATATGGACTGTATGTATGGACCGTATGTATGGACCGTATATATGGACTGTATGTATGGACTGTATGTATGGACTGTATATATGGACATCAAAAAGTATTCATACCCCTTGACTTATTCCACATTTTGTTGTGTTACAGCAATCTAGACACAATACCCCATAATGACGAAGTTAAATCGTTTTTTTGAAATTGTAGCAAATTTATTTAAAATGAAATACAGAAATATCTAATTTACATAAGTATTCACACCCCTTTGCTATGACACTCCAAATTGAGCTCAGGTGCATCCAATTAACTATTCTAAAATGGATTTTTTTTATCCCTCATCAATCTACACACAATAACCCATAATGACAAAGCAAAAACAGGTTTTTAGACATTTTTGCAATTGTATAATAAAAATAAAATGGAAATATCACATTTACATAAGTATTCAGACCCTTTACTCAGTACTTAGTTGAAGCACCTTTGGCAGCGATTACAGCATCGAGTCTTCTTGGGTATGACGCTACAAGCTTGGCACACCTGTATTTGGGGAGTTTCTCTCATTCTCTCTGCAGATCCTCTCAAGCTCTGTCAGGTTGGATGGGGAGCGTCGCTGCACAGCTATTTTCAGGTCTCTCCAGAGATGTTCGATCAGGTTCAAGTCCGGGCTCTGGCTGGGCCCCTGAAAGACATTCAAAGACTTGTCCCGAAGCCACTCCTGCGTTGTCTTGATTTTGTGCTTAGGGTCGTTGTCCTGTTGGAAGATGAACCTTCGCCCCAGTCTGAGGTCCTGAGCGCTCTGACGCAGGTTTTCATCAAGGATCTCTCTGTACTTTGCTCCGATCATCTTTCCCTCGATCCTGACTAGTCTCCCAGTCCCTGCCGCTGAAAAACATCCCCACAGCATGATGCTGGCACCACCATGCTTCACCGTAGGGATGGTGGCAGGTTTCCTCCAGACGTGATGCTTGGCATTCATGCCAAATAATTCAATCTTGGTTTCATCAGACCAGAACATTTTGTTTCTCATGGTCTGAGAGTCCTTTAGGTGCCTTTTGGCAAACTCCAAGCGGGCTGTCATGTGCCTTTTACTGAGGAGTGGCTTCCGTCTGGCCACTCTACCATAAAGGCCTGATTGGTGGAGTGCTGCAGAGATGGTTGTCCTTCTGGAAGGTTCTCCCATCTTCACAAAGGAACTCTGGAGCTCTGTCAGGGTGACCATCGGGTTCTTGGTCACCTCCCTGACCAAGGCCCTTCTCCCTCAATTGCTCAGTTTGACCAGGCGGACAGCTCTAGGAAGAGTCTTGGTGGTTCCAAACTTCTTCCATTTAAGAATGATGGAGGCCACTCTGTTCTTGGGGACCTTCAATGCTGCAGAAATGTGTTGGTACCCCTTCCCTAGATCTGTGCCTCGACACAATCCTGTCTCGGAGCTCTACAGACATTTCCTTCAACCTCATGGCTTGGTTTTTGCAGGTGTATGCCTTTCCAAATCATGTCCAATCAATTGAATTTACCACAGGTGGACTCCAATCAAGTTATAGAAACATCTCAAGGATGATCAATGGAAACAGGATGCACCTGAGCTCAATTTCCAGTCTCATAGCAAAAGGTCTGAATACTTATGTAAATAAGGTATTTCCATTTTTATATATTTTATAAATTTGCAAACATTTCTAAAAACCTGTTTTCGTTTTGTCATTATGGGGTATTGTGTGTAGATTGATAAGGGGAAAAAATTGAATTTAATCCATTTTAGAATAAGGCTGTAACTTAAAAAAATGTGGAAAAAGTCAAGGGGTCTGAAAACTTTCCGAAGGCACTGTATATCACGGTCGCAAGGTATATGAATGAACAGGTTATAGAGCAAACAATGGTGGGGGGTGGGGGGGGGGGGCTTGGCTTCCCCAGTGATTTTACCCATTATGCACCACTACTGTGTCCAACCCATTATGCTACATGTGTCATTCTTCTCCCTTCTGATAACGGTTACTATGGAGGAGAACACTGCAAACTGGTCAAACTAAAAACATTTTGATTGCCTTAAATCAACTTAAATGACCCCCGTGTACCCCAAAATATACAGTATCAGTCAAAAGTTTGGACACACCTACTCATTCAAGGGTTTTTCTTTATTTTTACTATTTTATACATTGTACAATAATAGTGAAGACATCAAACCTATGAAATAACACATATGGAATCACGTAGTAACCAAAAAAGTGTTAAACAAATCAACATTTATTTTATATTTGAGATTCTTCAAATAGCCACCCTTTGCCTTGACAGCTTTGCACACTCTTGGCATTCTCTCAACGAGCTTCACGTGGAATGCTTTTCCAACAGTCTTGAAGGAGTTCCCACATATGCTTAGCACTTGTTGGCTGCTTTTCCTTCACTCTGCCGTCCGACTCATCCCAAACCATCTCAATTGGGTTGAGGTTGGGGGATTGTGGAGGCCAGGTCATCTGATGCAGCACTCCACAATTCTCCTTCTTGGTAAAATAGCTTGTACACAGCCTGGATGTGTGTTGGGTCATTGTCCTGTTGAAAAACAAATGATAGTCCCACTGAGCCCAAACCAGATGGGATGGCGTATCGCTGCAGAATGCTGTGATAGCCATGCTGGTTAAGTGTGCCTTTGAATTCTAAATAAATCACAGACAGTGTCACCAGCAAAGCACCCCCACACCATAACACCTCCTCCTCAATACTTTACGGTGGGAACTACACATGCGGAGATCATCCGTTCAGCCACACCGCGTCTCACAAAGACACGGCGGTTGGAACCAAAAATATCCAATTTGGACTCCAGACCAACGGACAATTTTCCACCGGTCTAATGTCCATTGCTCGTGTTTCTTGGCCCAAGCAGGTCTCTTCTTCTTATTGGTGTCCTTTAGTAGTGGTTTATTTGCAGCAATTCGACCATGAAGGCCTGATTCACAAAATCCCCTCTGAGCAGTTGATGTTGAGATGTGTCTGTGACTTGAAATCTGTGAAGCATTTATTTGGGCTGCAATTTCTGAGGCTGGTAACTCTAATGAACTTATCCTCTGCAGCAGACGTAACTCTGGGTCTTCCATTCCTGTGGTGGTCCTCATGAGAGCCAGTTTCATCATAGCACTTGATGGATTTGCGACTGCACTTGAAGAAACTTTCAAAGTTCTTGAAATGTTCCATATTGGCTGACCTTCATGTCTTAAAGTAATGATGGACTGTCATTTCTCTTTGCTTATTTGAGCTGTTCTTGCCATAATATGGACTTGGTCTTTTACCAAATAGGGCTAACTTTTGTATAACTTTTGACTGGTAGTGTGTATATCATTTAGCATACGCTTTTATCCAAAGCGAATTACAGTATTGTGTGCATACATTTTACATACAGTGCCTTACAAAAGTATTCATCCCCCTTGGCGTTTTTCCTATTTTGTTGCATTACAACCTGTAATTTAAA
>LR778260.1:9790749-9843249 GCA_902810595.1 Coregonus sp. 'balchen'
GGTTTTATTGGCATGGGAAACATATGTTTACATTGCCAAAGCAGGTGAAATAGATACTAAACAAAAGTGAAATAAACAATATGTTTTTTTACAGTAATCATTAAGTTCCAAAAGAATAAAGACATTTCAAATGTAATATTATGTCTATATACAGTGTTTTCCGTTTCCGCATGCTGCTTAAGTGATCGACTCGGCTTGAACCTGGGTCATCTGTGCGCTACCAGATTGTGTTAGCCCACTGAGCTAAAGCCTCAGGTTACCCATCACCCAAATGTGGTGCACCTCCATTACACATATACCTCTCCAGTACAGAAGGGGATGAGGGTTAGAGGTTGTTTATGGACTGGGCCCCTGTTGGACGACACCCAAGACTGATGTTTGTGTTTGAACTGAGGAACAGGAGCGTTACTGTGGGAGCTGTAAAACCGCAAGGAGAGGAGAGGAAATAGGCGAGAACATTTGAAATACGTACCCTCTTCATTAGAGATCAGACATGTTGTACATGTCACATACCTTTCAGGACCCTCCAGACTCCAGAGCCAACCAATCTGAGACTCCAGTTATTAGCCAACCAATCTGAGACTCCAGTTATGAGCCAACCAATCTGAGACTCCAGTTATGAGCCAACCAATCTGAGACTCCAGTTATGAGCCAACCAATCTGATACTCCAGTTATGAGCCAACCAATCTGAGACTCCAGTTATGAGCCAACCAATCTGAGACTCCAATTATGAGCCAACCAATCTGAGACTCCAGTTAAGAACCAACCAATCTGAGACTCCAGTTAAGAGACAACCAATCTGAGACTCCAGTTACGAGCCAACCAATCTGAGACTCCAGTTATGAGCCAACAGTTCAGACTCTAGTTATGAGAACCAATCTGTGACAACCAGCCCATGTCTCCCCTACTGAGGAGAATGACAGATATAAAAACAGGACCCAGTACTGTATGTTACAACTTATAACAACAGTGTATATAACTGTGGCATAACATAATTGTGATATAATCTAACCTAACCTAATAATGTTATACCTTTCAGGTGTTCCATGTGGAGACCCCCCTGCGTTCCCCAACACGCGTCTCCAGGGACACACAGGGTTCGAGATGGGAGATGAGCTGCTGTACTCCTGTCTTCCTGGTCATGTGATGCCCAGCGGCCACTCAGCCTTCAGCCTGCTGTGTGATAGCTGTGGAGAGTGGTATGGACTGGTGCAGCTTTGTGGCAAATGTAAGTGTATAATATATAATTATTAGAAGGTGCTCACACGGGAAAGTATTCAGATCACTTCCCTTTTTCCACATTTTGTTACGTTATTCTAAAATGGATTAAATAAATAAAAATCCTCATCAATACCCCATAATGACAAAGCGAAAACAGGTTTGTAGAATTTTTTTGCAAATGTATTACAAATATCAAACAGAAATACCTTATTTACACAAGTATTCAGACCGTTTGCAATGAGACTCGAAATTGAGTTTAGGTGCATCTTGTTTCCATTGATCATCCTTGAGATGTTTCTACAACTTGATTGGAGTCCACCTGTGGTAAATTCAATTGATTGGACATGATTTGGAAAGGTACACACCTGTCTATATAAGGTCCCACAGTTGACAGTGCATGTCAGAGCAAAAACCAAGCCATGAGGTCGAAGGAATTGTCCGTAGAGCTCCGAGACAGGATTGTATCGAGGCACAGATCTGGGGAAGGGTACCAACACATTTATGCAGCATTGAAGGTCCCCAAGAACACAGTGGCATCCATCATTCTTAAATGGAAGAAGTTTGGAACCACCAAAACTCGAGCTGGCCGCCCGGCCAAACTGAGCAATTTATATTTGGCCTGAATGCCAAGTGTCATGTCTGGAGGAAACCTGGCACCATCCCTACAGTGAAGCACGGTGGTGGCAGCATCATGCTGTGGGGATGTTTTTCAGCAGCAGGGACTGGGAGACTAGTCAGGATCGAGAGAAAAATGAACGGAGCAAAGTACAGGATGATCCTTGATGAAAACCTGCTCCAGAGTGCTCAGGACCTCAGACTGGGGCAAAGGTTCACCTTCCAACAGGACCCCAAGACAATGCAGGAGTGGCTTCGGGACAAGTCTCTGAATGTCCTTGAGTGGCCCAGCCAGAGCCCGGACTTGAACCCGATCGAACATCTCTGGAGAGACCTGAAAATAGCTGTGCAGCGACGCTCCCCATCCAACCTGACAGAGCTTGAGACGATCTGCAGAGAAGAATGGGAGAAACTCCCCAAATACAGGTGTGCCAAGCTTGTAGCGTCATACCCAAGAAGACTCAATGCTGTAATCGCTGCCAAAGGTGCTTTGACTAAGTATTGAGTAAAGGGTCTGAATACTTATGTACAGTGGGGGGGGAAAGTATTTAGTCAGCCACCAATTGTGCAAGTTCTCCTACTTAAAAAGATGAGAGAGGCCTGTAATTTTCATCATAGGTACACGTCAACTATGACAGACAAAATGAGAAAAAAAAATCCAGAAAATCACATAGTAGGATTTTTAATGAATTTATTTGCAAATGATGGTGGAAAATAAGTATTTGGTCAATAACAAAAGTTTCTCAATACTTTGTTATATACCCTTTGTTGGCAATGACACAGGTCAAACGTTTTCTGTAAGTCTTCACAAGGTTTTCACACACTGTTGCTGGTATTTTGGCCCATTCCTCCATGCAGATCTCCTCTAGAGCAGTGATGTTTTGGGGCTGTCGCTGGGCAACACAGACTTTCAACTCCCTCCAAAGATTTTCTATGGGGTTGAGATCTGGAGACTGGCTAGGCCACTCCAGGACCTTGAAATGCTTCTTACGAAGCCACTCCTTCGTTGCCTGGGCGGTGTGTTTGGGATCATTGTCATGCTGAAAGACCCAGCCACGTTTCATCTTCAATGCCCTTGCTGATGGAAGGAGGTTTTCACTCAAAATCTCACGATACATGGCCCCATTCATTCTTTCCTTTACACGGATCAGTCGTCCTGGTCCCTTTGCAGAAAAACAGCCCCAAAGCATGATGTTTCCACCCCCATGCTTCACAGTAGGTATGGTGTTCTTTGGATGCAACTCAGCATTCTTTGTCCTCCAAACACGACGAGTTGAGTTTTTACCAAAAAGTTATATTTTGGTTTCATCTGACCATATGATATTCTCCCAATCCTCTTCTGGATCATCCAAATGCACTCTAGCAAACTTCAGACGGGCCTGGACATGTACTGGCTTAAGCAGGGGGACACGTCTGGCACTGCAGGATTTGAGTCCCTGGCGGCGTAGTGTGTTACTGATGGTAGGCTTTGTTACTTTGGTCCCAGCTCTCTGCAGGTCATTCACTAGGTCCCCCCGTGTGGTTCTGGGATTTTTGCTCACCGTTCTTGTGATCATTTTGACCCCACGGGGTGAGATCTTGCGTGGAGCCCCAGATCGAGGGAGATTATCAGTGGTCTTGTATGTCTTCCATTTCCTAATAATTGCTCCCACAGTTGATTTCTTCAAACCAAGCTGCTTACCTATTGCAGATTCAGTCTTCCCAGCCTGGTGCAGGTCTACAATTTTGTTTCTGGTGTCCTTTGACAGCTCTTTGGTCTTGGCCATAGTGGAGTTTGGAGTGTGACTGTTTGAGGTTGTGGACAGGTGTCTTTTATACTGATAACAAGTTCAAACAGGTGCCATTAATACAGGTAACGAGTGGAGGACAGAGGAGCCTCTTAAAGAAGAAGTTACAGGTCTGTGAGAGCCAGAAATCTTGCTTGTTTGTAAGTGACCAAATACTTATGTTTTTTGATGAAATTACAGGCCTCTCTCATCTTTTTAAGTGGGAGAACTTGCACAATTGGTGGCTGACTAAATACTTTTTTTCCCCACTGTAAATGTAATATTTCAGTTTTTAATCTTTCATAAATTTGCAAAAATATTATACAAACCTGTTTTTGCTTTGTCATTATGGGGTATTGTGTGTAGATTGATGTGGGGGAAAAAACTATTTAATCAATTTTAGAATAAGGCTGTAATGTAACAAAATGTGGAAAAAGTCAAGGAGTCTGAATACTTTCCGAATGCACTGTATATAGTCCTGTTTCACTGTGAGTGTGTGTCACCAGGCCTCTTGTTTACTTGACCTCTCACCTCACAGCCATGACCTCTGACCTTCACAGGAAGCTGTGATGAGGTCAAACGCTTCACTTCCTGGTTATTAGTCATCTCTTCATTTCTATAGATTTTTTTATAGATTTTCATGTGAAGTGCAATACTTTTTTTTGTAGGCCAGTGCACTACATAGGGAATAGTGCACTACATAGGGAATAGTGCACCACATAGGGAATAGTGCACCATTTGACCTCCGCTAGGCCTAGGGTCTGACTTCTGCCTGTTACAAAACAGTGTCCCAGTTGTGAGTGAGAGATATAAATCAAATCTAAATCTAATTGTATTCGTCATGTACTCAGCTCACAGCAGGTATAAAGGTGCAGTACATTAATCAATGTCAATAATAACGATAAGTGTCAAATAAAAAATATAAACTAATAGAAGGTTGCAGTATCCATGGTAATAATAGACTGTATTTACCAATATAAAGTGGGTAGTGTCTTGGTTGGGCTGTAGAATAAACAGTATATCAAATCAAATCATATTTTATTTGTCACATGCTTCGTAAACAACAGGTGTAGACTAACAGTGAAATGTTTACTGACGGACCCTTCCCAACAATGCAGAGAGAGAAAATAGAGTCGATGTGCAGGGGTGCGTGGTACACTATGTATACAAAAATATGTGGACACCCCTTCAAATTAGTGGATTCGGCTATTTCAGCCACGCCCGTTGACAGGTGTGTAAAATCGAGCACACAGCCATGCAATCTCCATAGACAAACATTGTCAGTAGAATGGCCTTACTGAAGAGCTCAGTGAGTTTCAACGTGGCACCGTCATAGGATGCCACCTTTCCAACAAGTCAGTTTGTCAAATTTCTGCCCTGCTAGAGCTGCCCCGGTCAACTGTAAGTGCTGTTATTGTGAAGTGAAAACTCTCTCCGACCCTCCCCCTTCTCCTCTCCTCACTCGCCGCCCTTTCTCTCTCGGGTCTCGATCTTCACACTTCCGCTATCTCACAAGACTCCCACTTAGATCTGAGGTCACCACAGCGAGAGAGCTAAAGAAAGAGGGAGCGAGAAGAGCAACAAGGAGAGAGCGCTCCTCTGCCACTTCGCCTCCTCATACTCCCACTTCCTTACTCCCCCTCTCGCTCTCTCCTCACTCCTCCCCGTAGCTCTCTCCCACTCTCCCCTTTCTCTCTCTACTTTCCCCCCTTCTCTCTCTCTCCTCACTCCTCCCCCTTCTCTCTCTCTCTCCTCCCTCTTCTCTTTCTCTCCTCACTCCTCCCCCTTTCTCTCTCTCTCTTCCCCCTTCTCTCTCTCTCTCTCCTCACTCCCCCCCTCTCTGTTTCTACAGACAAGACAGAGGCACACATCGACTATGAAGATAAGTTCACTGATGACGATCACCACCTCTCCTACGACACCCCTGCAGAGGAGGAGAACACAGAGGAGGGACCGCTAGAGGAAGAGGAGAACACAGAGGAGGAGCCGCTAGAGGAAGAGGAGATCACAGAGGAGGAGCCGCTAGAGGAAGAGGAGAACACAGAGGAGGGACCGCTAGAGGAAGAGGAGATCACAGAGGAGGGACCGCTAGAGGAAGAGGAGAACACAGAGGAGGGACCGCTAGAGGAAGAGGAGAACACAGAGGAGGAACCACTAGAGGAAGAGGAGAACACAGAGGAGGAACCGCTAGAGGAAGAGGAGAACACAGAGGAGGAGCCGCTAGAGGAAGAGGAGAACACAGAGGAGGAGCCGCTAGAGGAAGAGGAGAACACAGAGGAGGAGCCGCTAGAGGAAGAGGAGAACACAGAGGAGGAGCCGCTAGAGGAAGAGGAGATCACAGAGGAGGAACCGCTAGAGGAAGATGTGCATGAGGAGGTGGCACGTGAGGAGGAACCGCTAGAGGAAGATGTGCATGAGGAGGTGGCACGTGAGGAGGAACCGCTAGAGGAAGAGGAGAACACAGAAGAAGAGGAGCACAGGGATCAGGAGCAGCAGGAGGCCAGCTTCAGTGTGGCGGGAGTAGAGGAGCAGGAGGAGGAGGCAGGAGGAGAGGAGGAGGCAGGAGGAAAGGAGGCAGCAGGGGGAGAGGAGCTGTCTGTGGGAGAGGAGGGGCAGCAAGAGGAGGAGGTGGGGGAAGGAATGGTGACTGGAGGAAAGGAGGAAGAGGTGGAAGACTCGACAGACCATCCCGTTGAGGAGGAGCAGGTGGAGGAGATGGGCGTGTTGGAGGTGACTGAGGCGCCAGTCTCCCTGCTATCCCAGAAGCACCTGTTCTGGTTCCCCTCAGAGGCCTTCCAGGAGGCGGGACATGTGGAACCCACCCACCCGCCAGTCACACAGGACACACCCACTGAGGGGGACAACCGTGTCAGGGCCTCCGGCAGCAAATCAGAGGAGGGCAAGCAAGACAACAGCCATCCAGAGGAGACGAAGGATTATGACAGCCTTGAGGGTCACTTCCAACAACCAATTGACCATGATGACCATGAAGATGATGTTGACCATGAACATATTGACCGTGAACATGACGATCAACGTGAACATAACCACTACGACCACGACGATCAAACAGATCCTGACCGCGATGAAAGCTCTGAACACGCTCTTGAGGGTGAAGACTATGTCGTCGGACGCCTTGACCACGATGATCGTGACGACCATGAAAGCTATGGCAGTGAAGACGCCCACCGTGAGGCCCAAGGAGAACACCAGGAGGCTGGTTGGGATGATGACGATGACGTGGGCGAGGAGCATTACGACCTGCGTGAACACAAGGAGGATGACCGCGTCCACATTCACTCTCACAGCCACGGTGTACATGATGACCATGTAGACCATGAAAGTCATGACCGCGATGATGTAACCGATCACGATGATGATCACGACCACTCAGATCCTAGCGATCACCACGACGACCACGACAACCAAGACCATGTCCATGATCACCTTGATGAAGACCAGAGTGAACATGAAGATGATCGTAGTGACCCTAACCGTGATTCCCGTGATCACGATGACCATCACCACGACAACCATGACCACGATAACCATGATGATGATGACCATGTGGTCCCCCCCGTCGGCATGACAACAGACGAGCCTCAGAACGTAACCCAGGAGGCAGCGGGAGGAAGACCTACAGCCAGCAAAGACGAGACCTGGTTGGACGGCTACCCTGTTAGTCAGGAGGAGACCGACACTGGTAAAGTGGGCGGTGGATCCACAGAGGAAAGGGTGGAGCCTGAGGTGGGAGAGGAGGAAGAGGAGGGTGTTGTTGTTGTCGGGGCGACGGACCGGCCCAATGAGGTGGAGTTGAGTCGTCCCACCCCGTTCACAGGAGTCCCTCAGGTCCCCCTGTCCCCCACACAGGTGGCGAAACCTGTGGAGCAGGATCAGGACCAGGGCTGGGTGGGAGGACTCACCCCTACAGCCTCACCCGAATCACCCCTCTCCCCCGAGGCCACGGCCTCAGATTCACATTCAGCTGACTACGCCGCCCCCTCTCTGACATCACTGGACGACGACGCCCCCAGCTACGCAGCCCGGCCTTCTCCCACGGACTCCTGGGAAACAACGGATCACGTGCACCCTTTCCTGGACCACGGCCCCGAATCCACTGCGTGGACTGATGATGTCATCGACGAGGAGGAACGTTCGGCCGAGCACAACCTGACTCGACACAGCGGGGAGACGGAGGGTGAGGAGGGGGAGACAGGGTGTACGGAGGTTGAGGAGAACTGCCCTCCTCCCCCTCCTCCCTCCTCCGGCAGGGGTTCCACGGTTGCAGCCATTGTGGTTGCTGTGTGCGCGGTTGCCGTGGCAGCCACCATCGGGGCGTGGTGTTACCGGCGGAAACAGCAGAAGAGCTCGATGTACGAGATGAACGGGAAGGGTCAGAGTCACAGCAGACATGGACAACAGATAGAGATGCAACAGAAGGTCTAAGAGAGAGAGACAGTGGGGCTACAGAGAGTGGAGGGGAGGGGGTAGGCTGGGTGATGTGATGTGGGTGAGGGTATTTGGGGGGGGGGGGGGGGGGGGGGGGGGGTGAGTTGATGGGGTGTGAGTTGAATAGACACACACTACACCTGCAGAGACAGAAGAATGAGTTGAGGGGTGAGGAAGTATTGGGGGTGAGGAAGGGCTGAGGGGTGAGGGCATGATTTTTCAGCTCTGGTGACAAACGAGAAGGGACTTCTCTCCCAGAGCTCTGGGACATTGTGGTACGGAATCATACGCGTTTGTTACTGTTATTACTGTGTAATTACCATGTTACTGTGTAATTACCATGTTACTGTGTAATTACCATGTTACTGTGTAATTACCATGTTACTGTATAATTACCATGTTACTGTATAATTACCATGTTACTGTGTAATTACCATGTTACTGTGTAATTACCATGTTACTGTGTAATTACCATGTTACTGTGTAATTACCATGTTACTGTGTAATTACCATGTTACTGTGTAATTACCATGTTACTGTGTAATTACCATGTTACTGTGTAATTACCATGTTACTGTATAATTATCATGTTATTGCTTTCTTTGTTGTTATGTTGACTTCTCTGTTCTTGTGTGAGACAATATAACTGTGTTATGTTGTGTTATTAAGGCTCATTGTTGCTATGTAGTTGTGTAACCTTTTGCGTGATAGTAATTAATCCTTGTTTTTCACCATGACATCAGCATTTGAAATTGCTGTCAAAGTTGGTGCCCTGATCTGGGTGAATGGATGCAGAGTCCTATTCAGTAGGCACTAAACGGAACAAAACGGTACTGAAACATACGGATTACCTGAACTTGTCCCATAACGTTTCCGTTTTCCATTGGAAAACGTTTTGCTACAGTGTGCCGTAAAGAACACGACCAAGTAGCTGTTCCAACGTCTATACCCCCCCCACCCACGCTGACACCGCCTAAACACCAAGGTTAAGACAAGACAATTCTAATATCCCATAACTCAATGCATAAATGTGGAAGAATCCTAAACTAAGGGACCAGCGATGCTAGTTATCAATGGCACCGGTCCCATAAATCTAAAAAAAATTCCCTAAAGCTTCTGCATGGAATTATTATGTCGTCCTAACCTGGGTATCTTCAACCTAGCCGAAAGGCAGGTAGTAGAAAATAATAGGACAAGTATAATCAACAAGGGGTTCTCTGGGAAATAATGAACAACGTGGAAGGTGCGTTCTTCGACACGCTAGTGGAGTGGCATTAACCTTCCATGGTGTTCCACATTATTCTCCAGAGAACGCATAGAGCCCCGAGCTGATTATCCCTTTTATACCATGGCTTTACCTCTAGAAATGTGTTCATTTTGCTGGTAGAAATGTGTTCAACATCCACTGAAGTAGCTAGCTTGTTTACTTGATAGCTACAGTGGTTGCCAACTTGCCTTGGTAACCAAACCATCAGTCCTGCTAGCTTGCTATTATGATAATCGAATTCAACAATGCCAATAATATATTTTCTATTTGACAATTGCTTTCAAAAGCAGCTCAGACATAGGACATGTAATAATTAACTTCACAGCCGTTGAATATCACAGTGCGTTATAGGGAAATAATGCGCGCTCTAGAATGTCTTCTAGCCAATCAAAATAGAGTATTCAACAATTCCATGGTATAAAACAGAAATAACCCATATAGTTCTATAATACACACGAATGAACGATAGAATTAACCATTGTTGCTTATAAGGGAACACTTAGACAGACACCATATTATGGTGTGAATAAAATGTATTTATTTGGATGGATGGATGTGTGTACATTTATGGGGGTTAGTAAGAGATGAGATATGTTATCAGACAGTCAGTGCAGGGTAGATAGGAGAGGGAAGTGGGGAGAGGAGAGGAGAGGGGTGGGTAAGAGAGGAAAGGGAGAGGGAGGGGGTAAGAGAGGAGGGGGTGGGGATAAGAGAGGGAGGAGAGGTAAGAGAGGAGAGGAGAGGAGAGGAGAGGAGAGGAGGAGGAGAGGAGAGGAGAGGAGAGGAGAGGAGAGGAGAGGAGAGGAGAGGAGAGGAGAGGAGAGGAGAGGAGAGGAGAGGAGGGAGGAGAGGAGAGGGGTAAGAGAGGAGAGAGAGGAGAGGGGTAACGAGAGGAGAGGAGAGGGGTAGAGGAGAGGAGAGGGGTAACGAGAGGAGAGGAGAGGGGTAAGGAGAGGAGAGGGGTAACGAGAGGAGAGGAGAGGAGAGGGGTAACGAAAGGAGAGGAGAAGAGAGGAGAGGAGAGGGGTAAGGAGAGGAGAGGAGAGGAGAGGAGAGGAGAGGAGAGGAGAGGAGAGGAGAGGAGAGGAGAGGAGAGGAGAGGAGAGGAGAGGAGAGGAGAGGAGAGGAGAGGAGAGGAGAGGAGAGGGGTAACGAAAGGAGAGGAGAGGGGTAAGGAGAGGAGAGGAAATCAAACATATAGAGACTTCTTGTCTGGATAGTGTGTGTGTGTGTGTGTTGGTTTTTTGACAGCGACTGCTGGCGAGAGATTTAGAGTAGGAGTCCAGACTGCAGACTCAGCTCAGAGACAGAGAAGGGGGTCTAGAGGCATAATCTGGCCTGTGTGTGTGTGTGTGTGTGTCTCACACTGGTGTGATGTGCTGGTCGGTGGTGTGATGTGTTTGAAGGCTTCCAGACTGCGTTGGGAGATGCAGCCGAGAGATGAGAACATCAGACAAACTGACACTACCATGGCAACACAGACAGACGTCTGGACGAACAGTCAGACCGACAGACAGGCAGACATTTTGAGTTAAATTTACCTCTATGTTTGAGTCAAATACAGAAAATACCTACTAAAGTTAGTCAGCAACTTCTAAAATCTTTATCCATGCAAAGAGTTGAAACGGAGGATGTTAGAGTGAACTGAAAGACAAGGGGATATGTATACGTTAGGATGTGGGCTTGATTATCATGTTATGTAAATGTTTAATATGTTTCTGACAAAGACTACAGAGATGGTCCAAAAGCATATACATGGCTACATCACGCAAACACCACAATGCTCTAAAACTCACTATCCTGCAGCGTGATTTAGGCTTTGTTGTAGCTTTTTACAACGCTGTAAAACTCACTATACTGCGGTGTGATTTAGGCTTTGTTGTAGCTTTTTACTACGCTGTAACACTCACTATACTGCGGTGTGATTTAGGCTTTGTTGTAGCTTTTTACAACGCTGTAAAACTCACTATACTGCGGTGTGATTTAGGCTTTGTTGTAGCTTTTTACATCTCTGTAAAACTCACTATACTGCGGTGTGATTTAGGCTTTGTTGTAGCTTTTTACAACGC
The DNA here is from genome assembly GCA_902810595.1 of Coregonus sp. 'balchen'. Taxonomy (NCBI): domain Eukaryota; kingdom Metazoa; phylum Chordata; class Actinopteri; order Salmoniformes; family Salmonidae; genus Coregonus; species Coregonus sp. 'balchen'. Next base: position 9,802,138 of record LR778260.1, read on the forward strand.
TGTAACTAACTATCCTGCGGCGTGATTTAGGCTTTGTTGTAGCTTTTTACATCTCTGTAAAACTCACTATACTGCGGTGTGTCACGATCGTCTAAAACAGGAGCAGACCAATACGCAGCGCGTTGAGTGAACATGATGACTTTAATTGATAAAGCACGTAAATACAAAACAAAAGACGATAGTGAAGTCCAACAGTAACTATGACTGAAACGGAACAAAAACCCACAACCCTCACGAGAACACAAATAGTTTAAATATGGCTCCCAATCAGAGATAACGAGCCGACAGCTGACACTCGTTACCTCCGATTGGGAGTCACACGACACCACAATTCACTCACCCAAAACACAACCAACCGAATACACCCTATACAACAAACCCCACAACAAAACCCAACAAAACAAATACACCCTGGCTCAAATACAAAAGTCCCGGAGCCAGAGTGTCACAGTACCCCCCCCTAAAGGTGCGCACTCCGGGCGCACCAGCATACCGTCTAGGGGAGGGTCTGGGTGGGCGTCTGTCCACGGTGGCGGTTCTGGCCCTTAGTCCGGTGCTGCCCCTTAGCCCGGTGCTGCCCCTTATCCCGGTGCTGCCCCTTAGTCCGGTGCTGCCCCTTAGTCCGGTGTTGCCCCTTAGTCCAGGTGGGGTTAGTTGGAGGGTGGTCATTGGGAGGAGGCTACTGAAGCAGGTTGTGACTGTGGTGGGGTGGGGATCACGACCGGGGCCAGAGCCGCCACCGTGGACAGACGCCCACCCAGACCCTCCCCTAGTCCTTATGTTGGTGCGCCCGGAGTTCGCACCTTTAGGGGGGGGTACTGTGACACTCTGGCTCCATGGACTTTGATATTTGAGCCAGGGTTGTTCATTTTCATTTGTTTGGGTGTATTTCTATGTTGGGGTGTCTAGGTTGTTGATTTCTATGTTTGGTGATTGTGCTTGATTTAGTCATATGACTCCCAATCGGAGGTAACGAGTGTCAGCTGTCGGCTCGTTATCTCTGATTGGGAGCCATATTTATACTGTGTGTTTTCACCTTGGGGTTGTGGGTTTTTGTTCCATGTTTCTGTTAGTGTTACAGAGGACTTCACTATCGTCATTTGTTGTTTTTCGTGGTTGCCTTATTAAATAAAGTCATCATGTTCACTCCACGCGCTGCGTATTGGTCCGCTTCTTCAGACGGTCGTGACACGGTGTGATTTAGGCTTTGTTGTAGCTTTTTACATCTCTGTAAAACTCACTATACTGCGGTGTGATTTAGGCTTTGTTGTAGCTTTTTACATCTCTGTAAAACTCACTATACTGCGGTGTGATTTAGGCTTTATTGTAGCTTTTTACATCTCTGTAAAACTCACTATACTGCGGTGTGTGATTTAGGCTTTGTTGTAGCTTTTTCCAACGCTGTAAAACTAATTATACTGCGGCGTGATTTAGGCTTTGTTGTAGCTTTTTACAACGCTGTAACTCACTATACTGCAGCGTGATATAGGCTTTGTTGTAGCTTTTTACAACGCTGTAACTAACTATACTGCAGCGTGATTTAGGCTTTGTTGTAGCTTTTTACAACGCTGTAACACTCACTGTATTGCGGCGTGATTTAGGCTTTGTTGTAGCTTTTTACATCTCTGTAACACTCACTATCCTGCGGCGTGATTTAAACTTTGTTGTAGCTTTTTACATCTCTGTAAAACTCACTGTACTGCAGCGTGATTTAGGCTTTGTTGTAGCTTTTTACAACGCTGTAACTAACTATACTGCAGCGTGATATAGGCTTTGTTGTAGCTTTTTACAACGCTGTAAAACTCACTATACTGCAGTGTGATTTAGGCTTTGTTGTAGCTTTTTCCAACGCTGTAAAACGAATTATACTGCGGCGTGATTTAGGCTTTGTTGTAGCTTTTTACAACGCTGTAACTAAATATACTGCAGCGTGATTTAGGCTTTGTTGTAGCTTTTTACAACGCTGTAACACTCACTGTCCTGCAGCGTGATTTAGGCTTTGTTGTAGCTTTTTACATCTCTGTAACACTCACTATCCTGCGGCGTGATTTAAACTTTGTTGTAGCTTTTTACAACGCTGTAAAACTCACTATACTGCGGTGTGATTTAGGCTTTGTTGTAGCTTTTTACATCTCTGTAAAACTCACTATACTGCGGTGTGATTTAGGCTTTGTTGTAGCTTTTTACAACGCTGTAACTAACTATCCTGCGGCGTGATTTAGGCTTTGTTGTAGCTTTTTACATCTCTGTAAAACTCACTATACTGCGGTGTGTCACGATCGTCTAAAACAGGAGCAGACCAATACGCAGCGCGTTGAGTGAACATGATGACTTTAATTGATAAAGCACGTAAATACAAAACAAAAGACGATAGTGAAGTCCAACAGTAACTATGACTGAAACGGAACAAAAACCCACAACCCTCACGAGAACACAAATAGTTTAAATATGGCTCCCAATCAGAGATAACGAGCCGACAGCTGACACTCGTTACCTCCGATTGGGAGTCACACGACACCACAATTCACTCACCCAAAACACAACCAACCGAATACACCCTATACAACAAACCCCACAACAAAACCCAACAAAACAAATACACCCTGGCTCAAATACAAAAGTCCCGGAGCCAGAGTGTCACAGTACCCCCCCCTAAAGGTGCGCACTCCGGGCGCACCAGCATACCGTCTAGGGGAGGGTCTGGGTGGGCGTCTGTCCACGGTGGCGGTTCTGGCCCTTAGTCCGGTGCTGCCCCTTAGCCCGGTGCTGCCCCTTATCCCGGTGCTGCCCCTTAGTCCGGTGCTGCCCCTTAGTCCGGTGTTGCCCCTTAGTCCAGGTGGGGTTAGTTGGAGGGTGGTCATTGGGAGGAGGCTACTGAAGCAGGTTGTGACTGTGGTGGGGTGGGGATCACGACCGGGGCCAGAGCCGCCACCGTGGACAGACGCCCACCCAGACCCTCCCCTAGTCCTTATGTTGGTGCGCCCGGAGTTCGCACCTTTAGGGGGGGGTACTGTGACACTCTGGCTCCATGGACTTTGATATTTGAGCCAGGGTTGTTCATTTTCATTTGTTTGGGTGTATTTCTATGTTGGGGTGTCTAGGTTGTTGATTTCTATGTTTGGTGATTGTGCTTGATTTAGTCATATGACTCCCAATCGGAGGTAACGAGTGTCAGCTGTCGGCTCGTTATCTCTGATTGGGAGCCATATTTATACTGTGTGTTTTCACCTTGGGGTTGTGGGTTTTTGTTCCATGTTTCTGTTAGTGTTACAGAGGACTTCACTATCGTCATTTGTTGTTTTTCGTGGTTGCCTTATTAAATAAAGTCATCATGTTCACTCCACGCGCTGCGTATTGGTCCGCTTCTTCAGACGGTCGTGACACGGTGTGATTTAGGCTTTGTTGTAGCTTTTTACATCTCTGTAAAACTCACTATACTGCGGTGTGATTTAGGCTTTGTTGTAGCTTTTTACATCTCTGTAAAACTCACTATACTGCGGTGTGATTTAGGCTTTATTGTAGCTTTTTACATCTCTGTAAAACTCACTATACTGCGGTGTGATTTAGGCTTTGTTGTAGCTTTTTCCAACGCTGTAAAACTAATTATACTGCGGCGTGATTTAGGCTTTGTTGTAGCTTTTTACAACGCTGTAACTCACTATACTGCAGCGTGATATAGGCTTTGTTGTAGCTTTTTACAACGCTGTAACTAACTATACTGCAGCGTGATTTAGGCTTTGTTGTAGCTTTTTACAACGCTGTAACACTCACTGTATTGCGGCGTGATTTAGGCTTTGTTGTAGCTTTTTACATCTCTGTAACACTCACTATCCTGCGGCGTGATTTAAACTTTGTTGTAGCTTTTTACATCTCTGTAAAACTCACTGTACTGCAGCGTGATTTAGGCTTTGTTGTAGCTTTTTACAACGCTGTAACTAACTATACTGCAGCGTGATATAGGCTTTGTTGTAGCTTTTTACAACGCTGTAAAACTCACTATACTGCAGTGTGATTTAGGCTTTGTTGTAGCTTTTTCCAACGCTGTAAAACGAATTATACTGCGGCGTGATTTAGGCTTTGTTGTAGCTTTTTACAACGCTGTAACTAAATATACTGCAGCGTGATTTAGGCTTTGTTGTAGCTTTTTACAACGCTGTAACACTCACTGTCCTGCAGCGTGATTTAGGCTTTGTTGTAGCTTTTTACATCTCTGTAACACTCACTATCCTGCGGCGTGATTTAAACTTTGTTGTAGCTTTTTACATCTCTGTAAAACTAATTATACTGCGGCGTGATTTAGGCTTTGTTGTAGCTTTTTACAACGCTGTAACACTCACTGTACTGCGGCGTGATTTAGGCTTTGTTGTAGCTTTTTACAACGCTGTAACTAACTATACTGCGGCGTGATTTAGGCTTTGTTGTAGCTTTTTACATCTCTGTAAAACTCACTATACTGCGGTGTGATTTAGGCTTTGTTGTAGCTTTTTCCAACGCTGTAAAACTAATTATACTGCGGCGTGATTTAGGCTTTGTTGTAGCTTTTTACAACGCTGTAACTAACTATACTGCAGCGTGATTTAGGCTTTGTTGTAGCTTTTTACAACGCTGTAACTAACTATACTGCAGCGTGATTTAGGCTTTGTTGTAGCTTTTTACAACGCTGTAACTAACTATACTGCAGCGTGATTTAGGCTTTGTTGTAGCTTTTTACAACGCTGTAACTAACTATACTGCAGCGTGATTTAGGCTTTGTTGTAGCTTTTTACAACGCTGTAACACTCACTGTACTGCGGCGTGATTTAGGCTTTGTTGTAGCTCTTTACAACGCTGTAAAACTAATTATACTGCGGCGTGATTTAAGCTTTGTTGTTGCTTTCTACAACGTTGTAACACTCACTGTACTGCGGCGTGATTTAGGCTTTGTTGCAGCATGATTGTTGGATAAGGGTTAGGGTTGTCTTTGTTGTAGCTTCTTTAACCATGTCCATTAGAGAATGAGTTTAAATAAGTAAACAGCACAAAAACACATTTCATATAATACATACATTACCATTCAAAAGTTTGGGGTCACTTAGAAATGTCCTTGTTTTAAAAGAAAAGCAATTTTTATGTCCATTAAAATAACATCACATTGATCAGAAATACAGTGTAGACATTGTTCATGTTGTAAATGGCTATTGTAGCTGGAAACGGCTGATTTTTAATGGAATATCTACATAGGCGTACAGAGGCCCATTATCAGCAACCATCAGTCCTGTGTTTATGTTATTTTAATGTTATTTTAATGGACAAAAAAATTGCTTTTCTTTCGAAAACAAGGAAATTTCTAAGTGATCCCAAGCTTTTGAACGGTAGTGTACATAATATTGCTACCTGCGTTATTCAGACCTGGCCTTGGATAAATTGCCATACCATCCCATCTTTCTACAATGTCACTCTTCTTTTCACCATTTGATCACTGCGTGTGTTTAAGTGTTTGAGGAAAATGGTGGCCATAGTGTTCTGATTTTAAGGATTTGTATACTATTCAATATTAAATGTCTCTGAGGTGTGTTTTGTAAACTGTGTGTTTTGAAGAGTCATGTTGGTTTGGTGGAGACAGGAGAGAGTGTATTTTATGTAAATAACAGTGTGCTTCTGTAATGAGGCTTTACGTGCTGTTCTGTAGAAGTAAAATAACCAAACACCACGAGCTCTGAACCTTCATGACTGACTGACTATGACTGACTGACTATGACTGACTGACTGACTGACTGAGACTGACTGACTGACATGACTGACGACGATGACTGCGACTGACTGACTGACTTGACTGACGACTGATGACTGACTGACTATGCGACTGACTGACTGACTGACGACTGATGACTGACTGACTGACTGACTGACTGACTGACTGACTGACTGACTGGACTTGACTGACTGACTGACTGACTGATGGCTGACTGACTGACTGACTGACTGGGCTGACGACTGACTGGACTATGACTGACTGACTATGACTGACTATGATGACTGACTGACGTGACTGACTATGACTGATGACTGATGACTGACTGACTGACCAGACTACTGACTGACTGACTACTGATGACGACTGACTGCTGACTATGACTGACTGACTGACTATGACTGGACTGACTGAGACTGACTGATGACTGACTGACTGACTTGACTGACTGATGACTATGACTGACTGACTGACTGACATGACTGACTGACATGACTGACTGACTATGACTGACTGCTATACTGACTGACTGACTGACTGACTGATGCATGACTGACTGACTGACTGACTGACTATGACTGACTGACTGACTGACTGACTACTGACTGACTGACTGACTGACTGACGACTATGACTGACTGAGACTGACTGACTATGGACTGATGCTGCTGATGACTGACTGACTGACTGACTGACTGCTGACTGACTATGACTGAATGACTGACTATATGATGACTATGACTGACTGACTGATATCTGACTGACTATGACTGACTGATGACTGACTTATGACTGATGACTGACTTGACTGACTGACTGACTGACTGCTATGACTGACTGACTTGACTGACTATGACATGACTGAACTGTGACTACTGACTGACTGACTGACTGACTGACTGACTGACGCTGACTGACTGATGACTGACTGTGACTTGACTGACTGACTGACTATGTGACTGACTTGACTGATGACTGACTGACTACTGACTGACTTGACTGACTGACTGACTGACTATGACTGCTGACTGACTGAACTGACTGATGACTTATGACTGACATGACTGACTGATGACTGACTGTGACTGACTGACTGACATGACTGACTGATGACATGACTGACTGACTGACTTGATGATGACTGACTATTGACTATGACTGACTGACTATGAACTGACTGACACTGACTGACTATGACTATGACATCGACTGACTGGAATACTGACTGACTGACTGACTACTGACTGATGACTATGACATGACATGACTGACTACTGGACTATGACTGACTGAGACTGACTTGACTGACTGAGACTGATTGACTGACTGACTACTGAGATGATATGACATGACATGACTGACTGACTATGACTGACTGAAACTGACTGACTGACTTGGACTATTTCTAACTGACTGACTATGACATGACTGACTGACTGACTACTGACCTGACTGCACATGAATGATATGACTGGACATGACTGACTCTATCTGACTGACTGAACTGACTGACTGACTATGACTGACTGACTGAAGCTGGACTGACTATGACTGACATTGACTATGTTGCTGGACTATGACAGACTGACCTTGATATGCTGACTGACTATGCTGATGATTGACTATACTGATGACTATGTGACTGACTAATGGGCTGACTTATGACTGACTTGCTGACTGATACTACTGACTGACTGACTGACTATCTGACCTGACATGATGACGAATGATGAGAGACTTGACTGATGTCATGCATGATGAACTTGACTGACCCGACTATGACTGACTTGCTGGACTTGACTTGATTATAGTTGCTGATGGTATCACTACTATCTGACTGATGACTGACTCTGATGACATGGATGAATGACTATGCTGATATGCACTGACTATATGGCGACTAATTATACTGCTTGACTATGTGTGATGATCGTGTAGTAACTGATTAATTGAGATGTATAATGCTCGATGCTGACGTCTCTGTGCTGACTACATTCTTGTATGCTATTGGTTAATATATGCTCATAGTGACATCTCTGTCTACTCCAGGGTTTCCCAAACTCGGTCCTGTGTAACTATTTGTCATTTTAAAGTGTTGTTTGTGGTTGCAAAGGCAATAAGGGCCACCGCAATGCCACTGCAATTCAAGAATGACCCATTACGTATACATGCATGTGAAATGTAATGTGAAATTATTTAGATTGAATACATGTGAAATCATATAATATGGTGGCAGCAGATTATAACTAAGTCATTGTCTTGGAGCATTCTTGATGTTACTCACCCCGCACATTAGTTACAACAGTCTGAGTGACATTCTGTGACAACTTCTCTTCTGACATCTCTGGAAACAGCTCCGTACCCAGGGTGCATTGCAGAAGAAAGCCACAAACCCTTAACGCTGTCAGTCTCATCTGAAACATAAAGTGGAACACACACTCTAAACAGGCCTGACAACAAGCCATCACTTTATGTTAATAGAAGACTTAAAAATCATTTATTTTAAATAGCTGTTGTGATCATAAAGGGATAGTTCAGCTATTTTACATATTTAGATATTTGTTTCCATACCTTGAAAGCAGTCTATGGACAAGGAGGGATTACAATCCACACTTTGGTTTTCTTAAACTAGCCACTGCAAACAATTATTGTAATTGAAAAATTGCTGAACTATCCCTTTAAGATGGAGATAAGACAAGGTCCTCTCTGGAGTAATGATGTGAACGATGGTAATGGTGAATGATGGTAATGGTGAACGATGGTAATGGTGAACGATGTATAACTGTACTCACCTCTGATGGTGAAGGTCCTCTGCTGCTCCTCTGTCTGTAGTCTGGTAGTCTGCTGCTCCTCTGTCTGTAGTCTGGTAGTCTGCTGCTCCTCTGTCTGTAGTCTGGTAGTCTGCTGCTCCTCTGTCTGTAGTCTGGTAGTCTGCTGCTCCTCTGTCTGTAGTCTGGTAGTCTGCTGCTCCTCTGTCTGTAGTCTGGTAGTCTGCTGCTCCTCTGTCTGTAGTCTGGTAGTCTGCTGCTCCTCTGTCTGTAGTCTGGTAGTCTGCTGCTCCTCTGTCTGTAGTCTGGTAGTCTGCTGCTCCTCTGTCTGTAGTCTGGTAGTCTGCTGCTCCTCTGTCTGTAGTCTGGTAGTCTGCTGCTCCTCTGTATGTCCACCTCGGTCTGTAGTCTTGGTCTGCTGCTCCTCTGTCTGTAGTCTGGTAGTCTGCTGCTCCTCTGTCTGTAGTCTGGTAGTCTGCTGCTCCTCTGTCTGTAGTCTGGTGGTCTGCTGCTCCTCTGTCTGTAGTCTGGTGGTCTGCTGCTCCTCTGTCTGTAGTCTGGTGGTCTGCTGCTCCTCTGTCTGTAGTCTGGTAGTCTGCTGCTCCTCTGTCTGTAGTCTGGTAGTCTGCTGCTCCTCTGTCTGTAGTCTAGTAGTCTGCTGCTCCTCTGTCTGTAGTCTGGTAGTCTGCTGCTCCTCGGTCTGTAGTCTGGTAGTCTGCTGCTCCTCTGTCTGTAGTCTGGTAGTCTGCTGCTCCTCTGTCTGTAGTCTGGTAATCTGCTGCTCCTCTGTCTGTAGTCTGGTAGTCTGTCTCAGTGTGTTTGTCGCTCCACTGTTTTATTGCAGACCAATACCGTACACAAATCCAGACATTGGGCTCATTGTTAATCTTTGGTAAATATTTTACTAATTTTGTTTCCTTGCATCATTTCTTTGTATTTGCCACAAGCTGTGTACACAGTCGTATCAAACTCCTTTATCATCCCAGTCACCTCAGGGTGTCACGATCGTCATATTGAACAGACCAAGGCGCAGCGTGATGAACGAACATACTTTAATTAGTTAAAGTGTAAACACGATACAAAAACAAGAAACGACTCGTGAAGTCCACGGTAACAATGACCGAACACGGAACAAGAACCCACAAACCCAAAGGGAAAACAGACAGTTTAAATATGGCTCCCAATCAGAGACAACCAACGACAGCTGACACTCGTTGCCTCTGATTGGGAGTCACTCAGGCCAACCTAGAAATAAACACAACAGCACTACCAACATAGAAATAAACACAACAGAAAGAACACACCCTGGCTCAACATATAGAGTCCCAGAGCCAGGGTGTGACAGTACCCCCCCCTAAAGGCGCGGACTGCGACCGCGCCTCAACCTGAACAAAACAGGGGAGGGCTGGGCGGGCATACCTCCTCGGCGGCGGTTCTGGCTCCGGCCTTGACCACCACCCTCCAATACACCCCCCATAGCGCCCCTGGTCCAGTCTGGCCCCGCCGGCTGGAGCTGAACTGGACTTAGCAGGAGCGGTTAGCTTCAGCTCCATAGTGGAGCAGTTGACCGGTACCTTACCAGGCACCGGTGACCCAGGCACGGGTTGTGCTGGACTGACGACGCGCACCCCTGGCTTGGTGCGTGGAGGAGGAACGGGCCTTACCAGGCTGACGACTCGCACCCCTGGCTTGGTGCGTGGAGGAGGGACGGGCCTTACCAGGCTGACGACTCGCACCCCTGGCTTAGTGCGTGGAGGAGGAACGGGCCTTACCAGGCTGACGACTCGCACCCCTGGCTTGGTGCGTGGAGGAGGAACGGGCCTTACCAGGCTGACGTCTCGCACCCCTGGCTTAGTGCGTGGAGGAGGAACGGGCCTTACCAGGCTGACGTCTCGCACCCCTGGCTTAGTGCGAGTGGCAGTAACAGGCCGGGCCGGGCTGGCGACGCGCACCGTAGACTTGGTGCGAGTGGCAGGAACAGGCCGGGCCGGGCTGGCGACGCGCACCGTAGACTTGGTGCGAGTGGCAGGAACAGGCCGGGCCGGGCTGGCGACGCGCACCGTAGACTTGGTGCGTGGAGCAGGGACAGGCCGGACTGGGCTGGCGACGCACACCGTAGGCTTGGTGCGTGGAGCAGGGACTGGCCGGACTGGGCTGGCGACGCACACCGCAGGCTTGGTGCGTGGAGCAGGGACAGGCCGAACCGGGCTGTGGAGACGGATAGGAGACCTGGAGTGAAGAGCGGCCACAACCCGTCCTGGCTGAATGCCTACCCTCACCCACTCTGTGTGAGGCATCCGCACAGGACATACAGGGCGGTGTATCCGTAACCTGGTGGCCTTCTGAATCCGCCCCTCTTTTGCCTCCGTCAGCCCCGTCGTCCATGCCGTGTGCCCCCCCCTAAAAAATTTCTGGGGTTGCCTCTCGCCTGTCCGACGTTGACCCGTTTGGCGCCGCTGCTCCTCTCTACGGCGCGCCTCCACCGTCTCTTCTCCCGGCGCTTCCTCCCATGTCCAGCCCAAGAGCTGCCCCTGGACACGCTGCTTGGTCGTTGCATGGTGGGTTCTTCTGTCACGATCGTCATATTGAACAGACCAAGGCGCAGCGTGATGAATGAACATACTTTAATTAGTTAAAGTGTAAACACGATACAAAAACAAGAAACGACTCGTGAAGTCCACGGTAACAATGACCGAACACGGAACAAGAACCCACAAACACAAAGGGAAAATAGACAGTATAAATATGGCTCCCAATCAGAGACAACCAACGACAGCTGACACTCGTTGCCTCTGATTGGGAGTCACTCTAGCCAACATAGAAATAAACACACCAGAATTACCAACATAGAAATAAACACAAAGAATGAACACACCCTGGCTCAACATATAGAGTCCCAGAGCCAGGGTGTGACACAGGGGTGCATTCAGTTTGGTTTAACGTTTGCTACGTTGAGTAATGTTTTGTACTGAATGACACGTTTCCCCCAAAACGGTGCGCACAGTTTTTCAACAGCCTTTGAAAACGTGATTTGTTTTGGTTTATTACAGGAAATTAGCTTTAAAACCGCAAAATGTTCTCTCAGCCTCATGTCAAAATGTGTAAAATAGCATGAGATTAGCTATAAAACTGCAAAAAATAAATAATCCTTCCCAAATAAATGTTATATATTTTTGGACCTTGCTCGAACCTTGCGGGGGGCCCTGCGTAACGCCACTGGTGTACATTATGAAAAAATAAAATAATAATGTATGTACTCACTAACTGTAAGTCGCTCTGGATAAGAGCGTCTGCTAAATGACTAAAATGTAAATGTAAAAATGTACAGTGCACTTGGAAAGTATTCAGACCCCTTGATTTCTTCCACATTTTGTTACGTTACTGCCTTATTCTAAAATTGATTAAATGTTATGATGAGTTTCTGGTATTGAGAAGTTCAAGATGCAAGAATTTACTTAGACATTCTGTGGAGATTTTATACCAAGTATTTATTGGATCACGAGCCCATGGTTTCATCTAACAAACGGACATAACCTTGCCCCATTGTCAATTGAACTGCCCCATACACAAATCTCACAGCTTTTATACTCTTGGTTACACATTTCTTCAACCCCATCTTGCCATCGTCAATGAGCACTTCCATTCTTTGATGTTATTACTCTTTACCCCAAGTCATACAGTGGGGGAAAAAAGTATTTAGTCAGCCACCAATTGTGCAAGTTCTCCCACTTAAAAAGATGAGAGAGGCCTGTAATTTTCATCATAGGTACACGTCAACTATGACAGACAAATTGAGAGAAAAAAATCCAGAAAATCACATTGTAGGATTTTTTATTAATTTATTTGCAAATTATGGTGGAAAATAAGTATTTGGTCACCTACAAACAAGCAAGATTTCTGGCTCTCACAGACCTGTAACTTCTTCTTTAAGAGGCTCCTCTGTCCTCCACTCGTTACCTGTATTAATGGCACCTGTTTGAACTTGTTATCAGTATAAAAGACACCTGTCCACAACCTCAAACAGTCACACTCCAAACTCCACTATGGCCAAGACCAAAGAGCTGTCAAAGGACACCAGAAACAAAATTGTAGACCTGCACCAGGCTGGGAAGACTGAATCTGTAATAGGTAAGCAGCTTGGTTTGAAGAAATCAACTGTGGGAGCAATTATTAGGAAATGGAAGACATACAAGACCACTGATAATCTCCCTCGATCTGGGGCTCCACGCAAGATCTCACCCCGTGGGGTCAAAATGATCACAAGAACGGTGAGCAAAAATCCCAGAACCACACGGGGGGACCTAGTGAATGACCTGCAGAGAGCTGGGACCAAAGTAACAAAGCCTACCATCAGTAACACACTACGCCGCCAGGGACCCAAATCCTGCAGTGCCAGACGTGTCCCCCTGCTTAAGCCAGTACATGTCCAGGCCCATCTGAAGTTTGCTAGAGTGCATTTGGATGATCCAGAAGAGGATTGGGAGAATGTCATATGGTCAGATGAAACCAAAATAGAACTTTTTGGTAAAAACTCAACTCGTCGTGTTTGGAGGACAAAGAATGCTGAGTTGCATCCAAAGAACACCATACCTACTGTGAAGCATGGGGGTGGAAACATCATGCTTTGGGGGTGTTTTTCTGCAAAGGGACCAGGACAACTGATCCGTGCAAAGGAAAGAATGAATGGGGCCATGTATCATGAGATTTTGAGTGAAAACCTCCTTCCATCAGCAAGGGCATTGAAGATGAAACGTGGCTGGGTCTTTCAGCATGACAATGATCCCAAACACACCGCCCGGGCAACGAAGGAGTGGCTTCGTAAGAAGCATTTCAAGGTCCTGGAGTGGCCTAGCCAGTCTCCAGATCTCAACCCCATAGAAAATCTTTGGAGGGAGTTGAAAGTCCGTGTTGCCCAGCGACAGCCCCAAAACATCACTGCTCTAGAGGAGATCTGCATGGAGGAATGGGCCAAAATACCAGCAACAGTGTGTGAAAACCTTGGGAAGACTTACAGAAAACGTTTGACCTGTGTCATTGCCAACAAAGGGTATATAACAAAGTATTGAGAAACTTTTGTTATTGACCAAATACTTATTTTCCACCATAATTTGCAAATAAATTCATTAAAAATCCTACAATGTGATTTTCTGGATTTTTCTTTCTCAATTTGTCTGTCATAGTTGACGTGTACCTATGATGAAAATTACAGGCCTCTCTCATCTTTTTAAGTGGGAGAACTTGCACAATTGGTGGCTGACTAAATACTTTTTTTCCCCACTGTATATCCTGTCCATCCATCAGGCTATCCTAAACATCAGTAATCTCCTTTGACATAACGGAATGCAGACTCAGTGGAACCAAGTAAATTATCTCGTAACTCTAACCTGGTCCCCACGATACTATGACATGACATCATTACAATCCTTTTTTTTTTTTTTGGTAAGTAAAATTACTTAACCGGCAACAGTTCATATAAAATACAATATTTCCAATCAGCAGTAGATATATCTCTCTGACTAGAGCCTAAACTATGCTAGATAACTGACCCATCATCTTATACATGCTACCAATAAAACATTCATCAAAATAAATTGTGACCATCATGACATCATCCCCACAAATACAAAGATCCATAACCATTACTAAGTTGCATGGATATTACAATATATTCAAATGAATATATCAAAATAAAATAACTTCAATCTTCTTCATACATCTTCATACAGATGAACCCCAAGCTTTTCACTGGTCACTTTGGGCTCTATCTGATCTACTGAGATAGTCTTCTGTCCACATCTTCAACCCTGTAAACCTCAATCCACTTTATACATTTCCAACTTAACATTCCTTATTCCTCAATCAACATTATCAATGTACTCTAAACTGGAATAACATATAGATGAATAATTTATCCTTTCTCTCCTATATTGACTGATACATCTCTATTCATACTCCTAATACCTTCCTATATGTCTCTAATATTTCCCATAGCTTTATATAAATTTCCCAATACCTTCCTAATCTTAATATCCAACATGTATCCCCCATATAATCACATACATTCCCTCTTTATCTACTATAATAGCATCCAATGCTATGTGATTATCACTTACATCGTCTAATGAGTAACATCTCAGACCCCATTACTTAAAAACCCATGATTGTTAAAATATGCAATGTTCAACTCCGACTTTGTTCTCCTAAAATGCCTAATATGACATACACATTACAACACTCTATTATCGCTCCCTGTTAAATCACTACATCCTTAAACTATTCACGCTTTAAGAATTAATCAACATATTCATGATTTCATTCACAATCCTCACCTTAACTTCCATGTTTGAAACAGTATGATTCAACAATGTCTACTCAAAATAAATCATATAAATGTATCCTAAGACATTACCATAATGTATCACTGTTTTAACCCATAATGTCTATATAAAACATTTCTCAATTGAACAATCAATATCCTTCATTTTGAAAATAATTATACTAATACATACTAATGATTCACTTAAATCATACATTCATGTTATAAATTATAACCAACCAAATTACTTAACTCAACCAAATTTAAAATGACAATCCTTATTGATTCACTTGATCCTTATCAATGAAAATTTAAATTCTCAAATGAATCACCCATTACAACTGTCAGAATGTACATTTATATTAACATACATTATAAACATCCATAATTCAATTATGACTTTCCTCATCCTGAAAATAAATACAGATCATTATCTCAATGCATTCTTAATACTATTCATGTATCAGTGTATATACCTACTACCCAAATTATCAAATTTAGATAAACCCAATTTTATTATCAACACAGCTAAGCAACCCCTTTTTCTCCCGGCACTTAAATCTTCTGGCGTCTCTTCATTACGTTCTTCAGACATCTTCACATTTCCAAATGACTTGCCCATGACAATGTCACAACTACAATGTCTCATGCGAGTCACCACCAACTCCACAACCTCATTGTCTTTTCCATTTGCCAACCATTATGCCCACAACATTATAAATGTTGTATCTGAACATATATTTCTCCATTCTCACTCAATGGTGGACTCCTTTCCCGCTCCTTCGATATAAAAACATGAGAAAATCCTTTGATATCTTTGTTTGGTTGTTGTAGACCAGTTGCATGTAGAAGTGGTGCTTTACAGAAACATCTTCAGCCGGTTCATTTTTTTTTTTTTACTTTTATTTATTTAGGTTCACACCATGCTAGGCCAAATTATCCCTGCTATGCATCAAGACACCATCTGTATTTACCTCACTAGAAGACAAACATAACATTTTAATTGATTTCATTTCTAATCCAAGAATTCCATATAAGTGGCGCAGTGGTCTAAGGCACTGCATCGCAGTGCTAGCTGTGCCACTAGAGATCCTGGTTCGAACCCAGGCTCTGTCGTAGCCGGCCGCGACCGGGAGACCCATGGGGCGGCGCACAATTGGCCCAGCGTTGTCCAGGGTAGGGGAGGGAATGGCCGGCAGGGATGTAGCTCAGTTGGCAGAGCATGGCGTTTGCAACGCCAGGGTTGTGGGTTCGATTCCCACGGGTGGCCAGTATGAAAAAATTAAAAATAATGTATGCACTCACTAACTGTAAATCGCTCTGGATAAGAGCGTCTGCTAAAATGTAAATATAATCATTGACCACATGACAAATTATTATGTTTCACAATTATTCCTAATACCAATTTCTATTCACATCGCTCTGTGTAGTGTGTCCTTCTTGCATCGCACCAATATGGAATTCAAGATTCACAGCTGCAACGACACAAACACAAACACAATGCTCCACAGTTCCATCTTCCTCCTCTCCTACAGTGGGACAAATATATACAGGTATCTCATCTACTTTCCCCTCCATCCAGGTAGCCACAACATAGTCTCCAAGTCGCAGAAGATGTCCAGATTCTCCTGGTAGGTCTGGCAGAGAAGCCTTCACCTTTTTAAAGAAAGTCTGCATAACATTGTTAGTTGAGTCACAGCATGCTACTTCATCCTGTCTTCTTATCAGTCCTGATAAGCCTTTTAGATTAGGAAGTGCACATTCTTGCAGCTTGTTGCAGTCCACTCATGTCATAGAAAGGCCTCCTCTAAATTCTGCCTTATACCACAAATACATTTTCCCCTAAAACATTTAATCTAACCCATAACACATTACTTACTACTGCTCAGATTCTGAATATAATTTTCATATTTATCAATAATTCTCATTCGAATAGTACTTTCCCCCATTGGACACATGAGTCACAATGTGATTAATGCATTCAATGACAAAACAACAACATCGTTTGTTAAACCAAAATAACAAATGAAATTAAAATGACAACCCTTGACAATACCTTAACTTACTTCTATCCCGTAAAGTAACTTAACTAGCAACAGGTATCCCTCATTCAGGGAAAGCTCTTTCTCTCTTTTGTTATTTTATGGTTCGAATCATATATTTTATTACCAAATTATAAACTTCTTCATAATTTTCACAGTAATATAAATTACCCTCAACTCGGTAACATAAACTATCTTAAAGTCCTCCTCTCATGCCTTTAGAATTACCAGTGTGGATGATCAAGTCACACTAGAAAGTCAAAACAGAGTTCAGAGGTCATTGAAATCATTCAACGAAATGTTCCATCCCATAGTATACTAAACATTACCATCATTCAAAATATTTCATAAATGTTACTTATCCCAAGTGTACATTAAGTCCTCATGACATTTCTTCTCATAAGAAATCATGTGTATACCCAAAACTCAGTCAAAAAAGAAAAATAAAACTTCATAAAATTCACTGTCCTTTAAGACTTATCACCTTTGACCTGTTGAAAACCCCCTAAAATCAAAATAATAACCCTTTATAAACATCATACTAGGTGTGTTGTTGTTTTTATTTGAAAAACCCTGATGTTATTATTTTGTTTGCTTATTTAGACTTTTGGTGCTATAATACAACAGGTTTACTTATCTCTGCTCTGGTTCTTTCTGTCGTATGACTTATTGCTTTCTCTCTCTCCTTCCTGTTTGGAGCAACTTCACACGCCTTATTCTCCCGTTACTACAGCGCTCTACCTCTTAATTACGGTTCATTTTAATTGTAACCTTCTACCAGGGATTTTAACCTTAATCCCTAACCTCGCTGAGGACTTGAACTTCGCACCTTTCTACGTTCGTCTACCAAGACGTTATTGCTGAGGACTCGAACCTCGCATCTTTCTACGTTCGTCTACCAAAGACGTTTATCCTTTTCATAATGATACAATACATCTCTCTATTTCATGAATTATTCCATGTTGATACAACACATCAGAATACTTATTTCATGAATTATTCCATGATGATACAACACATCAGAATTCTGCAGCATTTAAGGTCCCCAAAAACACAGTGGCCTCCATCATTCTTAAATGGAAGAAGTTTGGAACCACCAAGATTCTTCCTAGAGCTGGTCGCCTGGCCAAACTGAGCAATCGGGGGAGAAGGGCCTTGGTCAGGGAGGTGACCAAGAACCCAATAGTCACTCTGACAGAGCTCCAGAGTTCCTCTTTGGAGATGGAGAACCTTCCAGAAGGACAACCATCTCTGCAGCACTCCACCAATCAGGCCTTTATGATAGAGTGGCCAGACGGAAGCCACTCCTCAGTAAAAGGCACATGACAGCCCGCTTGGAGTTTGCCAAAAGGCACCTAAAGGACTCTCAGACCATGAGAAACAAGATTCTCTGGTCTGATGAAACCAAGATTTAACTCTTTGGCGTGAATGCCAAGCGTCACGTCTGGAGGAAACCTGGCACCATCCCTACGATGAAGCATGGTGGTGGCAGCATCATGCTGTGGGGATGTTTTTCAGCGGCAGGGACTGAAAAACAGAGCAAAGTACAGAGAGATCCTTGATGAAAACCTGCCCCAGAGCGCTCAGGACCTCAGACTTGGGCGAAGATTCAACTTCCAACAGGACAACGACCCTGAGCACACAGCCAAGACAACGCAGGAGTGGCTTCGGGACAAGTCTCTGAATGTCCTTGAATGGCCCAGCCAAAGCCCGGAATTGAACCCGATCTAACAACTCTGGATAGACCTGAAAATAGCTGTGCAGCGACGCTCCCCATCCAACCTGACAGAGCTTGAGAGGATCTGCAGAGAAGAATGGGAGAAACACCCCAAATACAGGTGTGCCAAGCTTGTAGCGTCATACCCAAGAAGACTTGAGGCTGTAATCGCTGCCAAAGGTGCTTCAACAAAGTACTGAGTAAAGGGTCTGAATACTTATGTAAATGTAATATTTCCATTTTTATTTTTTAAACATTTGCAAAAATGTCAAAAAAAAACAGTATTTGCTATGTCTTTATGGGGTACTGTCTGTAGATTGATGAGGGGGAGAAAAAAAAACAATTTAATCAATTCTAGAATAAGGGATCTGAATACTTTCCAAATGCACTGTCTGTGTGTGTGTGTTTGCGCATGCGCACCTGTGCTGAAATGTGTGTTTGTTTATGTGTGTGTCTTACTGATCTAGGTAGGAAGTCTTCTTCACTGAGGGGTACCCAGAGGCACTCCGTACCCTCAGCTTGTGCAGCTGACAGACGCACTAAACTGTGCCTTGACTTTGCCAGAAAGCTCCTAAAGACCGACTTCAGAGCCTGTTTTTTTTGGCACTTTACATTTTTATTTTACATTGATGTTGTTTATTGTAACAGCAAAGTAATTCAGAGTTTTTAATTACAACTTTCGTTAAGAACCTGTGATAATGCTGAAAGACCAATAACTTAACTGGTGAGGTATAAAATTATTCAAATGAAGGTCTTACACAGGGCCTACATCACACCACACAGGTTGAAAAAGACAGATCAAAGCCTTTCAGATGTGTGTTGGCATGGCTGCGGTGAGGTCGGAACTCTAATCTGTTCTGGAACTGTTCAGCCACCGAAGGATTTTGGACCGAGGTAGTTGATATGTTGTCTGGAATTTTGAATGTATGTATCCCTCGTTTGTCACGTTGTATGATTTGAAGACAGGCGCAGGAATACGTATTAGGGGTTATATTACTCCACCCAACACGTGTATATATATACAAAAGGGATGTAACCCAAACAAAGAGCGAGGTGTAACCTCTACACAATACACGGGAGGAGACCCGTAAACAACAAGAGCACAATACACGGTACTCACGAGACCAACGGACATGGGACAACAATCGACAAGGACAATGGGGAACAGATGGCACATATATACACATACTAATCAGGGGGAATGGGAACCAGGTGTGCGTAATGAGACAAGACAGTCCGGGGTTGGTGGTAATGATCCATGTCAGTGACCTAGAAGGCCGGTGACGTAGACCTCTGGAACTGGTGAACGGAATGAGCAGCAGTACCGGGGGGATCCGTGACATCGTGTTCCTGTAGTGAGCCTACTAGGATGTATGGGTTGACAATGACATTAAATCACACAACGGCGGTGTGTCTACAGATACGCTGTATTCTGACCTTGATTTAATTCCCTCATAATTCCACCAACTTTTACGCGCGATGAAATCACTGGAGACAAATGTGAAACCAGTCATATAGCAGCAAACTGAAGCATATCAACATATCACCTTTTCCACAGTGAAGTTTATGAAAGGCTGGCCTTAGAATTTGGGATGAAATGTGGATACCCAATAGGCTTCTGTAGCCATGTGCAAATGACAGTATAGCGCCAAACCTATCGATTTGATTTATGATTTCTAGAATGTTTTCACTGTATTTAATTTTTGTTTTACTATTTGTATCGTGTTAAATATTAGCCACTATCGGTGGTCACCGTCAGTTATACCGACATACATTTTTAACAGTCACTGACTTTAGTGTTAAGTTTCCTTACATTTTGTATCATTCCATTGCATCGTTAGTTTACCTTTCTTTCCTCTGTCATGTTCGCGTGGTTGTTCCTGAGGATCACTAGCAATAGTGGATCATATTAGGCTAATGTATTACAAGATGTGCGATAATTTGAGACATGTAGCCTATTTGAATCATTATGGAACACAGACTAGACATAGCAGTTTAAACCTGGAACCTGACGCACGGTTCACGATGACTGGACCGTTGTCATCACAGTTCCATGATTAGTGAGGATTATTAGGGTAGATTTATAGGACTACTGTTCAACACCTATTGTACACTTTCCTCTCCTTCCAATATTTAATGGATTGAACAATTTAATATGGCAACTTTCAGGATGAATCAAACTACTGTATTTTTGATTATTCAATATATTTTGTGCGTAAAGGCACTCCAAACCTTTCCTAACCCTAAATAATATAGAAGATCAGAATATTTTTTTTATCTACCAATTGGTGCTGAAAAAGAGACGAATATTCGGAACCGTTCTCTTCATATATTCTAGTGAGTCTGTCGATCAAATTATAATTAAAGGTACATGGCTGAATCGGACCCTATGACTTTAATACCAAACAGACAGCAATGACCACTGGAGGGGTCTGTGTTTCGCCATGTGGTTTTATTGTAAAATAACCATGTGAATATCTTTCCATCTTTCCCTGTAAGACGGCACAGGAGGTTGGTGGCACCGTAATTGGGGAGGACGGGCTGGTGGTAATGTCTTGAGCTAAATGAGTGGAACGGTATCAAACACATGATTTCTATGCATTTTATGTAATTCCATTGGCTCAGTTCCAGACATTATTATGAGCAGTCCTCCCCTCAGCAGCCTCCACTGTAAGACAGTGATCAGTTTGATTAAAAACATGGACAATAGACAGAGAGTGCACATACATCATCATCATCATCATCATCATCAATTTAATACCACAATATCACTCACTGTCCATACCTCTGTACTCTACATGTTAGTGCACATGATCCAGAAATATAAAAATCATTATTTTAAATGTCATATTACACACAAGTAAAAAATAGAACTAATTTGAGCCAATCAGAGCCTCCAGAACCTCCGAATAAATATGACCCAGTGGGAGGAGCCAAGACCCTGCAGCATGCTGGGAAAACCTCCTGCCTTCGCTCGTTTCTGTCGTTTAGTTCAGTGTTTTCTTTTTCTCTTTCTGTCTTTTCAGTGCAGCGTCTGACCCTAAGCATCCAGGAAGTCATCTAGAAACTCCAACACTTCCCCCTGTACACACACACACACACACACACACACACACACATCACAGAGTTAGGATTGAACCTGAAGACTGTAACCGGGGGGAAACCATTCTCTGCTGTTTCCTGATTAATATGCAAATAAAGACTAACTACACTGATCAGGCAGAGCCTCCAATTGGGTCTCCAACTCCAGTCCTGGAGTGCTACTGGGTATGCAGGCTTCTGTTCAAGCCCTACTCTTACACAACTGATTCAGCTCATCAAGGTCTTGATGAACAGCTGATTAGCTTAACTATGTGTGTTACAGTTTGGCTGGAGCAAAATCCTGCAGTAGGGTAGCTTTAAAGGAGGAGGTTTGGCCACTCCTGACCTAGACTAGTCATGCTGCGACTCCCGAGTGGCGCAGCGGTCTAACGCACTGCATCTCAGTGCTTGAGGCGTCACTACAGACCACCTGGTTCGATTCCAGGCTGTATCACAACCGGCCGTGATTGGGAGTCCCATAGAGCGGCGCACAATTGGCCCAGCGTCGTCCGGGTTTGGCCGGTGTAGGCCGTCATTGTAAATAAGAATGTGTTCTTAACTGACTTGCCTAGTTAAATAAAGGTTAAATAAGTAAATAAAAATAATAATTAAAAAAATTAGACCTGTCTGTGTTGTTGTGAGTGATCAGCGCCACCCTGTGGTGAGGTCTAATACAGCAGTCTGGTAAACACTGGTCACATTGTACTGCTGGACACAGGTCATGTGATCTGAAAGGAATCTGTGGTTTCTCCCTAGTTTACAGAAATATTACATAGAGAGCCCTGCTAAGAACCAGGTCACGCTTATGGACAGATGTTCTTTACGAACCAGGACATTATTATGGACAGATGTTCTGTAAGAACCAAGACACTCTTTTGGACAGATGTTCTGTAAGAACCAAGACACACTTATGGACAGATGTTCTGTAAGAACCAATACACTCTTTTGGACAAATGGAGACACACTCTCTCTCACACACACATGCACACACCCTCTCTCTCACACACACACACACACACACACACAAAACACGTACCTCATCATCACTCGCCAGGCGTTGTCTGGAGAACACCAGCATCTGTAGCTGCATGGTGGTCTGGTTCAAGTACCGTACCGCCTCCTAAAATACACACACACACACACACACACACACACACCCCACACACCACACACACACACACACACCCACACACACACACACACACAACCCCACACACACACACCCCCCCACACACACACACACACACACACACACACACCACACACACACACACACACACACACACACACACACCCCACACACACACACACACACACACACACACACACCCCACACACACACACACACACACACTCCCCCCACACACACACACACACAAAACACACTCACACACACACACACAAAACACACTCACACACAAAACACACAAGTCAGATCAACATTGACAAGCAAACCCAAATGAAGAACTCCGAATTCAGTCAACGGGTTAAAAAACAACCAATGATAGGCGCCAAATGACCTGCATACAGAGATAGTGGACAGGTGATGTGTGTGTGTGTCTTACCGATCTAGGTAGGAAGTCTTCGTCGCTGAGTCCGTACTTGTCTCTGTTGTACTGGTAATACACCACGTTGTTCTTCATCACCTCATCACTGGGGTCAAACAACATGTAGCTGGCTACGCAAGGCACCGCGTTCTTCAGGTCATTCACTGGGGAGACAAGAGCAACGTCAGTGTTTCTGATTTTACTATCCTTGTTGGGACCACAAGCATAGTAAAAAAAAAGGAAAAGTGGAGACATTTTGCCGTTCCACACAAGGAAAAAGGCTATTTTAGGCTCAGGGGTTAGATTTATGGTTGCAGTTAGGGTTGGGGTTAGAATTAGGGTTAGGTTTTGGGTTAGGTTAAGGCTCAGGGGTTAGAGAAAATAGGATTTTGAAGGGGAATCAATTATTTGGTCCTCACAAGATAGTAAAACAAACGTGTGTGTGTGTGTGCGTGTGTAATAACGTTTGTAATAATAATGTAGTTACATTGTGCAATATCATACCCATAAGCCTGTTATAACACAGTGACAACACAGTGATAGCGCAATGATAACGCAGCGATAACGCAGCGATAACACAGCGATAACGCAGTGATAACACAGTGATAACGCAGTGATAACACAGCGATAACGCAGCGATAACACAGTGATAATGCAGCGACAACACAGCGATAACGCAGCGATAACGCAGCGATAACGCAGTGATAACGCAGCGATAACGCAGCGACAACGCAGCGATAACGCAGCGATAACACAGCGATAACGCAGCGATAAAGCAGCGATAACACAGCGATAACACAGTAATAACACTTGTATTTGTAATCATAAAGTAATAGGACTCTCACATTTGTAATAGGCGAACTGTAGGTAGTGGTACATGGTTGCTACAAACTTCTCTACGATGAATCCTCCAACCACAGGAGTCAGCTCTGCCTCACACCTCACCTTCCTCTCCAACACCTCTGTGTAGTGGTCTGGGAGGGAGAGAGAGAGAGAGGGAGAGGGGGGGGGGGCAGAGAGATAGGAAGAGAGGAGGTAGAGAGAGGGAGAGAGAGAGAAAGGGGGGAGAGAGAGAGGGGAGGGGAGAGAGGAGCGAGAGAGCAGGAGGAGGGAGGGGGGAGAGGTTATACTCATTTACATCAAGAGTGACCTGTTCTGAAACTCAAAAGCATTGGTTGATATTTTGGACAGGTAAGTTCACCTATGTTGCAGGGATAAAAGAGTGACAGCTTGATGGAGGGATTTCTTAACAGAGAGACAGACCTGAGATGGAGAGGTAGAAAGAAAGACTCACCAGCGATGGAGGGATTTCTTAACAGAGAGACAGACCTGAGATGGAGGGGTAGAAAGAAAGACTCACCAGCGATGGAGGGGTAGAAGTCTTTAAAGTCTCTGACCTCCCTGGCCCCTTCTGAAGCAGCCAGACACTCATCATAGATCTTGAAGAAATCCCTCAGAGCCAGCTCCATGTCGGACACTGACGTACGGTAGTTATCACCATTATACGCCCTCACTGCTCGCACAAACAACATCTGGAACAACAACAACACAACACACACACACACACACAGAGTGATACAGTAACACAACATTACAATACGTTCATTGTAACTAGATTAGAAGACCAGACTTATTTCACCAGAGTATCAGAGCACAGCCTGTATCCGTGCAGCCCTGCAGAGCTCCCTAAACCAACATTTGATGTACTATGGATGAACGTCTATTTTTGACGCATTAATTCTGAGTGGTTACAGGGTTCATTCTGAGTGGTTAGGGTTAGGGCATGGTTTGGGGAAGGATTAAAACAAAATAATTAAAAACGACTCTGTCACGACTTCCGCCGAGGCTGCCCCTCCTCCTGGTTCGGGCAGGATACGGCGTTCGTCGTCACCGGAGTACTAGCTACTGCCGATCCCCCATTCTCATCACTCCACTTGTCATGTCTTGTCAATCACACACACCTGGTGCTCATTCCCCTAATTAGTATGTGTATAAGTGTTCCCTCTGTTCCCTTTGTCTTTGTGAGTGATTGTTTTGTTGTGAGAGCGAGGAGCTCGGTTGAGCTACATTTCATTGTGTTATTTGCTAAGGTGGATGTTTTCCCTTGGACAGTGTCGTTTGACGCTTGGGGCGTTTGATTTATGCAAACGGATTAAACTCTGGACTTCGGTGTTTTACCTCCTGGGCCTGACTCCTTCATTCACACCTCGTCACAGACTCACTATTACCATCAAGTATCATCAAGTATTCTCAGCATTCTAGTGGCTTTCTAGAGCATTATGAAGCATTATGAAGCATCATGAACGGCCGTAGCACAGTGGTCTAACCAGCACACTCCGGCTCCGAGCACCACACGTTTTATTTTTGGTGAGCGTCAAGGAAGGCATATATCAACGATCTCAGGACCTTTTCAAACATCCGAAATCGAAGTCTACTTCTAGTGATCAGGCTGCAATTGAGACCTCAGCCTAACACTCGGAGTAAGCCTTTACGTCCTCCTATGACGTCAGTCTGTTACCCTATCCATATCTAACCCAGCCCATGGAGAGAATTATAGAGCAGCTTACTCTTGGCGCTTGTGTGTGTACGGGCGTGCTTGCCCTGTGTGTGTGTGTGTGTGTGTGTGTATACAGCTGTACGTGTGTGAACACAAGTGTGTGTGTTCACCTCGTAGGACTTGGTCTCCAGGTCCGTGAGGTGTTCGTCAGCCCCAGGAAGACTCCTGTAGTAGGCCATGTTCCTCTGCATCATCTCATCATCAGGGTGCTTCAGGAGGAAGGTGTGGGCAGCAGACACGGCCTTGGCCAGGTTATCAGACTGGAGGAGAGAGGAGGAGAGAGGAGGAGAGACGAGGAGACCGGAGGAGACAGGAGGAGAGAGGAAGAGAGAGGAGGAGAGAGGAAGAGAGAGGAGGAGACGGAGAGAGAGAGTGAGAGAGTAGGAGAGAAGAGGAGACAGGATGAGAGACGAGGAGTACAGGATATAGAAGCACAGGAGAAGAGAGAGGCCGAGAGTATAAGAAGAGAGGTAATAGATGATATGATCTATTAAATCCGTATTCTCTCGCAAATTCTTAACATCTTGAGACTTTCTTCTTTCTTTCTCAACCCAGGGGATCTTCATACTTGCGAAAGTTTGGTTGACTAGGGTGACGACGTCATGCCCCTGAGGGGACAGAGATGGAAATTAGAGAGAACGAGAGGGACGTAGGTCAAACAGTGGATACATTAGAGGATGGTTACCCGCATTCTAGCGTAGGCACCGAGTTTAGGGAGTGGAGAACAGGAGGCGAGAGGAGGAGACAGGAGATCAGTATGAGTGGAGGAATGGGTAGAGACATGGGAGAGAGGAGGTAAGGGGAGAGGAGGTAGAGAGGAGAAAAGGAGGAGACAAGGAGGAGAACGGATGAGACAGAAGAGAGAGGAGTACAGCGAGGCGGGAGGAGGAGAGTAGGAGTAGAGACGACGCAGAGGAAAGAGAGATGAGAGTTACACACACAGAGGCAGACAGGCACACGCGCACAAACACACAAACACACAAAACAGGGGCAGACACACACACATACACACACACAGGCTACTCGTATAAAGTGAACAAAACCACAGGACCCTCTTCCTTAGCTCAGACCCCCTCCTTCATGGCACGTATGAGAACACACTACAACTCAGTGGAGCACAGTAGTACAATATACAGCTTGTAGAACTACACTATTAGAATAAAAGGTTCTGGATAGAACCAAAAAGGGTTCTATTGCTTCATATATGGAACTCCTAAAGGTTCTACAGTGCCTTCGGAAAGTAGGCAGTGTAGAAGGCTCTGGCTGGGCCACTCAAGGACATTCAGAGACTTGTTCCGAAGCCACTCCTGCGTTGTCTTGGCTGTGTGCTTAGGGTTGTTGTCCTGTTGGAAGGTGTACATTTGACCCAGTCTGAGGTCCTGAGCGCTCTGGAGCAGGTTTTCATCAAGGATCTCTCTGTACTTTTCTCCGTTCATCTTTCCCTCGATCCTGACTAGTCTCCCAGTCCCTGCCGCTGAAAAACATCCCCACAGCATGATGCTGCCACCACCATGCTTCCCCGTAGGGATGGTGCCAGGTTTCCTCCAGACGTGACGCTTTGCATTCACGCCAAAGAGTTCAATCTTGGTTTCATCAGACCAGAGAATATTGTTTCTCATGGTCTGAGAGTCTTTAGGTGCCTTTTGGCAAACTCCAAGCGGGCTGTCATGTGCCTTTTACTGAGGAGTGGCTTCCGTCTAGCCACTTTACCATAAAGGCCTGATTGGTGGAGCGCTGCAGAGATGCTTGTCCTTCTGGAAGGTTCTCCCATCTCCACAAAGGAACTCTAGAGCTCTGTCAGAGTGACCATCGGAAGGCACTGTATGTAGAACCCTTTTGGAGGGTTCTTTGATCAGAACCCCAGTGGTTTTTCTTCACTGAACCAAAATTGGTTCCATATAGAACCTTTGGGTTCCATGTAGGGTTCTATAAGAGTGTACACTAGTCTACATGGTTCTAAAAGTTATTGAAAAACACAAACATTTTGTATATAAACTACAACTTATATACCAAATGTATACAGCTATAGTTGTTTTTTGAGAGACAGGCAGCTCTACAGATTTAAATAAGCTCTTCTCTGTTCCATACAGCAGAGAGCTGCACTGATTTCACTCACTTTGAAGTAGGCGAACTGCAGGTATTTATAGGGTTCTCGTTTCTCGAACTCCTCCACGGTGTCCCGGCTGGGCATAGTCTGTCTGAAGGCGGGCAGCCCCTGTTTGCACCGCTTCAGGCACTGTGCCCTCTTCATAACGTTACCGAACACTCGCAGCTCCGGGAAATCGGTAAACTTCTCCTCGTTGTCCAGCCGCACGGAGCTGCAGTTGAGGTTGCAGAAGGCCTCGCTGTCCCTGAGCAGCCGGTACAACCGGAGAGACACCTCGAGGTAGTCTACTGTCTCCTGCCATTTCTCTCCGGTGTACTGATCCAGCGCGTATTTATACGCGGAGTCTAGCGGCATTAGTTCATGACGCGGAAAACTTCTGAAGCTGTATTTCTCGTATTGACAGAAGAC
Organism: Coregonus sp. 'balchen'; assembly: GCA_902810595.1. Lineage (NCBI taxonomy): Eukaryota > Metazoa > Chordata > Actinopteri > Salmoniformes > Salmonidae > Coregonus > Coregonus sp. 'balchen'. The sequence goes on from LR778260.1 coordinate 9,830,412, forward strand.
TATTGTAACGGAAAACGCGAATAGAAGAAGAGAGAGTAGCGGAGTGCTGGAGGTTGCCATCTTTAGTTTCTGTGTAAAGGTTGGACGGCTGGGCGAAATCTACGTCTCTACTCTATTCTGCTTTGTGCCGTGCGTGGGACAGGGACCGCCTCTACCCCCACCACGTAACCAGACACAACTCCACTCGGCTACTCTGGGCAGGGGCTCCGTGCACCTTCCCCTAATCACTATTGTTCTCGAGAGATCTGCAGTAACACACTGGTTGGGAAAACCAGACCCCTGCACTATCCTGCAGCTTACATTAACCTATATGTAAATTAATGTTACAAAGTCACAGATCAAGTTAAGGAGTGTTTTCCATTTGTGGCACCCCATACCAGATGCCAAATGGTCACACAATGGAATGTGATTGATGTCACGCAGAGACAATGAGAAGTAAAACTTAGTGAATGGTGAGTTTATAACTTTCAATGTGCAACATTGCAACATGAAACGGCTTGTTCTGTTGTGTTCGGCTATATGTTTAGTGTAGCTTATATTCTATAATGTAGTATATTCTATCACCCACTAATTACAATTGTAGCCTGTAGCTTTCCCTCTCCCCTGCCACGTCGAGACATTCATTTTTCCAGAGAGCTAGGGGGGGGCACCGGGGCACCACACCCCCACCCCATCATAGCCCAGCCTGTAATAGTCCTTAATAATATGCCACTTAGCAGACGCTTTTATCCAAAGCGACTTACAGTCATGCGTGCATACATTTTTGTGTATGGGTGGTCCCGGGGATCGAACCCACTACCTTGGCGTTACAAGCGCCGTGCTCTACCAGCTGAGCTACAGAGGACCACCCTTCATACTGCATTCGTCTATATAGGCTACATGTGTCAATGTAAACTCTGCTACAGTAGTAGTTCGTGTCTGGTGGTCTTGCGGGGGTCTTGCAGCGGTGATGCAGTCTATTTGATCTCCAGCCGTGACTACTAGGCCCTCCATTTGCCGTTTCCACGTCAACAAATCTGCTGTGTGCTACTGCGCCTGCGCCCATTCCATTCAATCCCGAACCGACGGGCATCAAGAGAAGAAGACAAGAACGGGAAGAAGAAGTTCAGTGGAACCGAAACAACCTGCGAGAGTGAAAAAGAGAACGAGAGCAATAGCAACCGTTAAAGTCACGGTTATCCACCCATATTTTTGTCGGTAAAGGAGAGGCGTATGAAAATGAACCAGTGCATGCACGGGATGATCTATCTGGCGGCTCTGGTGGCTTTTGTCGCCTGTGACGCCCCTCCGGTACCGTTAGATGACATCGTTATTGAGAAAACGTTCGTGCCGGAGCAGTGCGAGCGCGCGGTGAAAGTAGGGGACTATGTCCGTTACCACTATAACGGCATGTTCCCCGATGGAAAGAAGTTTGACTCCAGGTATCGTTTTTCCTTTTCTTTTCCTCACTCCTGCATGCAGTGAGTAGCGTGCACGTCCATAAACTCATGTGCGTGTTTTATTACCGGGTCTTCCAAACAGCCACGCAGGCAGAGAGAGCTAGAGAGAGAGAGCGAGAAAGCGATATGGAGAGAGCGTGTGTAATGTTTACTGTTCATTTTTTATTGTTTATTTTACTTTTGTTTATGATCTATTTCACTTGCTTTGGCAATGTAAACATCTGTTTCCCATGCCAATAAAGCCCTTTGAATTGAATTGAGAGAGAGAGAGAGAGAGAGAGAGAGAGAGAGAGAGAGAGAGAGATAGAGAGCTGTTCACTCAGAGACAGAGAGACTCTGCTGCAGTCTCCACGACTGAACTAAAGAATAAGTGAATATAACTTATCACTCCAGAGAAAACAGTTCTCTTGTGCTACTAAATACACCGGGTGATAATACTGTACGGGGGCAAGGGTGTATACCCAAGTCTACCTGTCCTGCTCTAGGCCATGCACACACAGGTACAGCCTCCAGGTGTGTGAGTGTATGTCATGCAAGGCCAGCAGACGGATCAGGTTAAACATCTCATTAATAGGTCATTCATTCAGTCATTCAGTCATTCATGTAAACCCTTGGGCTATAGTAGACCAGACCAGTGGGCTCAAGCATCAATGTGTGTGGCAAGAACTGATATGCGGTTGGCCAGTGTCGTAGTCTAGGCATGTTAACCACAGTCTCACCACAGCCAACCAATGACTGCTGACGGGACATAGAGCCACATATGACTGAGTGACTGAGTGAGTGAATCAGTGAAGTGAGTGAGTGAGTGAGTGAACGAGGGAGTAAATTAGTGTTTTTCTTGTCTTTCTGTCGTTTTTGGTTGAGATGTTGACTGCTCCCATAACGTGTGTGTGTGTGTGTGTGTGTGTGTGTGTGTGTGTTGTGTTTTGCAGCTATGATCGCAGCAGCACCTACAATGTGTATGTGGGTAAGAAACAGCTGATTGAAGGGATGGACAGAGCTCTGGTGGGTATGTGTGTCAACGAGAGACGCCTGGTCACCATCCCCCCACAACTGGCCTATGGGAAGGAAGGATACGGTAAACTCATTACATCATGTATAACATCAGTTAGAACATAGTTGACAAAGCTTTAATGGCATTTAAGCTTATTATTGAGGCTTGGGAGAAAATACATCTCAACGCCTCCCCTCTAATCAATCAACAACTGTATGTACTCAGCATGTCATCTACCTGTAACCTGTGCTTAGGATGGAGCAGGATGTTGGGTGTATGGGTCGCGCGAGCATTTGTCTGTGTTTGGTCTGTGTACCGCATGTCTGTGTAGAAGCTGTTGTTTACCGTTTCGGAGGTATTCATAAACACACAGAGGAAGAAAGGAAGCAGGACAGGAAGTGGGCGGTCTCAGCTCCATGTCGAATCGGCCCACTCTGACATCACAGACCAGGAAGTGAGCGCTGCCTGGAGCCAAGCTGTTTGTTACTTTACCCAGGGCAGGCTGAGCTAGCTGCTGTCACTGAATATCAGATCAATCACCTTAGCTTGTCCATAGATTAGTGCTGCTATGAGCTCAGACCAACTCTCTTCAACTAACACATAGAGGAGGAGTCTTGTTGTAGAAGTTACCCTCAGTCACAGGGGAGACTGCACAGTGTCAGGAGTGTGTTTGTCCATATTAGTGTGTGTGTGTGTGTGTATTAGCATGTTTTTGTGCGCATAAAGAGGTCATCAAGCGGATTGGTTGGTTTTGCATGAGGAGAGATTAGAACAGGAATGTGTGGCCTGACTTGGCACGTAGAGACTGGTAAAGAGAGAGAAAGAGAGGGGGGAGGGGCATGTATGGACAGGTAAATATAGGTGTCTCTCTACAGATTAGTATGGAAGAGAGACAGAGAGAGAGAGAGAGAGAAAGAGGCAGAGAAACAGAGAGACGAGAGAGAGAGAGAGGGAGAGAGAGAGAGAGAGAGAGAAGAGGAGAGAGAGAGAGGAAGAGAAAAAGAGAGAGGAGAGAGAGAGAAGGAGAGAGAGAGAAAGAGAGAGAGAGAGAGAGAGATGAGGAGAGAGAGAGAGAGAGAGAGAGAGAGGCATAATAGCCATAATATGACATTTTTAATGTCTCTATTCCTTTGAGTGTAATACATACTGTTCATTTTATTGTTTATTTCACTTTTTTAAATTATCTATTTCACTTGCTTTGGCAATATGTTTCCCATGCTAATAAAGCCCTTTGAAATGAATTGAGAAGAAGAAAGGGAGGAGGAGTGAGAACCAGGGAGTGAGAGCCAGGGAGTGAGAGCCAGGATGTGAGAGCCAGGGAGTGAGAGCCAGGGAGTTGGAGGGAGAAACAGTCTTTGCCAGCAGAGAGAACAACTGTCAACTCACCAGTATGGATTTATTCACAACCACCCTCAACTTCTCTACCCCTCCTCCTCCCTTCCTCTTCCCCTCCTCTCATGTTCCCTCCCTCCCATAACAATGTCTGTGGCCTGTTTATAATTAAGTGATAATGCCCAAGAAGCCGGTGTTTGTTGGATATATTGGCACGGGTGTTGTTAGGCCCAAAACAAAGTTGAGCCAATATATCCAACAAACACCGGCTTCTCGGGCATTATCACTTAATTATATCACTTTTATACAACGGGTTACCAACATATTCAAAAAATAATTGACATATCTTCATAAAAAATGTTATTTTGATTAATTTATTCGTACTATTTCATCCTTCCACAATATATAGTCCCAACACAAATCTTTGGTTGCTAGAGACGCGACCCAGTCGTTCAGTCTTTTTGTTCTGTATCTATGGACGCGACCCAGTCATTCAGTCTTTTTGTTCTGTATCTATGGACGCGACCCAGTCGTTCAGTCTTTATGTTCTGTATCTATGGACGCGACCCAGTCATTCAGTCTTTTTGTTCTGTATCTATGGACGCGACCCAGCCGTTCAGTCTTTTTGTTCTGTATCTATGGACGCGACCCCAGTTCATTCAGTCTTTTTGTTCTGTATCTATGGACGCGACCCAGTCATTCAGTCTTTTTGTTCTGTATCTATGGACGCGACCCAGTCGTTCAGTCTTTTTGTTCTGTATCTATGGACGCGACCCAGTCGTCAGTCTTTTGTTCTGTGTCTGACGCCCAGTCTTCAGTCTTTTTGTTCTGTATCTATGACGCGACCCAGTCGTTCAGTCTTTATGTTCTGTATCTATGGACGCGACCCAGTCATTCAGTCTTTTTGTTCTGTATCTATGGACGCGACCCAGCCGTTCAGTCTTTTTGTTCTGTATCTATGGACGCGACCCAGTCATTCAGTCTTTTTGTTCTGTATCTATGGACGCGACCCAGTCATTCAGTCTTTTTGTTCTGTATCTATGGACGCGACCCAGCCGTTCAGTCTTTTTGTTCTGTATCTATGGACGCGACCCAGCCGCTCAGTCTTTTTGTTCTGTGTCTATGGACGCGACCCAGTCGTTCAGTCTTTTTGTTCTGTGTCTATGGACGCGACCCAGTCGTTCAGTCTTTTTGTTCTGTGTCTATGGACACCACCCAGTCGTTCGTTCTAAATGTTCTATTGCCATACTGGCTGGCAACATTCTTATCCCTTGCTGCTAGCTAGCCAACTACGGCTAATTTACAGTCACGTCAAAAATGTACTCCAGAATAACAGCAAAGTAGCTGCATTTGCATTTGTTTAAGCTGTTTTCTAGTGACATTTATTTGGATACATCCATAACAATGAGCTAATGAGGTGTGATTTCGTCTGGCATAGAGAATGTGCTCACTCGTCAGGACACTGTTGTTCAGAGGAGCTAACCAACAACACAGCTACAGTAATACAATCACTTCAAACTGAAGCTGGAAAGACTGCAAATTAGCTGCATTTTGTTTGACCTTTTTTCAATGGACATTTCTTTGGATATATCCATAAAAATGATGCCAGCTGATTCATTATTTCGACCGGCTGACAAACGCTGCCTGCCTCTCTCTCTCGTCCCGACTCCCGACACGTTCATTACTATGGGACAGCAGGAGATTGAATTTGAATATTGAAACAATGTTGCAAATGTCGGAGAGACAGACAGCAAGGTTTATACAAATCTCCGCTGTTGAAAACGAAATGTTAGTCTAAAATAAATGTGAGATAAGGTCTACATGCTTTTTATAGCGGAGATCAAGTTTATAAAGTGCCTGGCTGGGCTGATGAGACAGTGGATTGCATAGTCAGATGGAACAGAGTAAATAGGCATTTTAACGTCATAGATTTAACCGGTGGTAACTTGTGGAATAGACACCGGCTGGAATGCGGTTTTAACCAATCAGCATTCAGGATTAGACCCACCCCTTGTATAATCGCTGATTAATTTCCTCCTTGAAAGAGATAATTTCATGTTCATCTGTCTAGTTTAACATTGAGAGAGGGGATGAGAGGATGAGAGAGAGAGAGAGAGAGAGATGTTGAGAGAGAGAGAGAGAGAGAGAGAGAGAGGTTGAGAGAGCGAGTTTGAGCGAGAGAGGAGAGGTTTGAGGAAGCGAAGATAGAGGAGAGAGGGTTGAGAGAGAGAGAGTGAGAGCGGGAGAGAGAGGTTAGAAGCGACTAGATGAGATAGAGAGAGGTTGAGAGATGCGTTAGGATAGAGGAGAGAAAGAGATAGAAGGACAGAGAGGACAAGACCTAAAGTCATTCTTCCTAATCCTCAGGTGATGCATCCTCTAAACCCACCTCCTTTTGACTCTGTTGTTGGACTTTGGGAAACCCCGACGATGGATCAGATGTAACGACGTACACACACTAACACCCTGAAACTGCTCTAGGAAGTAGAGTGCAGACTACGTACGTTACATACACACACACACAAAACTGCTGGACGGAACACACTGTACGAACTCACGTTAGACACGACATGCACACCTACTACACATCTACACACTACTAACACACACTACACACTACTAACACATCCAACCACTACTAACACACACTACACACTACTAACACACACTACACACTACTAACACACACCTACACTACACTACAACACACCACTACACACACTCTAACACACACTCACACACTACTACCAAAATCTACACACTACTAACACACACTACACACTACTAACACCAAACCCTACACACTACTAACACAACACCTACACACTACTACACCACCTACACTACTAACACCACCCACAATCAACAACACACTACTAACACAACACACCACTACAAACACTACTACACACACACTACTACCACACAACTACACCACTACTAACACACACTACACACTACTCACACCATCTACACACCTACTAACACACACTACACACCTACTAACCACACCTCCACACTACTCACACACCACCCACCACTACACCATCTACACACACTCCTAACCCCCCTACACACTACTAAACACCACTAAACACTACTACACACACTGTACACACTACTAACACACACTCCACCCAACCTACACACCCACTACACACCCCACTAACCACACACTCCCACTAACACACACTACTACACACCCATCACACTATACACCACAACACTATTAACACACACTACTAACACAGGGAGCGAGAGGGATGAAGAGACGCCCTGCAAGGAGGGAGATGATAGAGGAGAGAGATGATAGAGGCAGGGTAGTATGAGCGTATTACGAGAGTGGCGATGCTGCGGCGGGCGTGATAGGAGCGTACGATGATGAGCATCGAGAGCTATAGAGGCGCGCTGCTAGAGGAGAGCGAGCTGCTCGGGCGGAGCCTGCCCTGCGCGTGCCTCAGCCTCTGCTGCGCGAGTCTGCTAGCTGCGGCGCCGCTGCTCCGGGGGCGCTATCTCGCGTCTGGGCGCTGCTAGAGGCGGGCGATGCTACCGGGAGCGCTGCTCAGTCGGGCGTGCTCGAGGAGGGCTGCTCGCGGAGGGGATACCGAGGAGGGCTGATTAGGGCGAGGAGGGGATAGCTGGAGGAGGAGGGTGACATTTGTAGTCTTTCCAATAAATAAATGTCTGCTGTACTTGTAGTCTTCTAATAAGTATTTGTGCATTCTCTCCCCATCTCTCCCTCCCCCTTTCTCCCTCCCCCTCCCCCTCTCCCCCTCCTCCTGTAGCCACACTCGTATGCGTACCTATGACACCTACGTGGGGATTGGCTGGCTGATCGCTGGCATGGACCAGGGCCTTCTGGGCATGTGTGTTGGGGAGAGACGCATCATCACCATGCCCCCGTCACTAGGATACGGATCAAATGGAGATGGTAAGTGGGTGCTGCTGGGTAATAGAGTTCTTTCTGAGTGTTATCCCAGTCCAGGCCTCTCTAATACTGTAGGACCAGAGATGGCATCATCAGTGTGACGCTCTCTGTCTGTCTGTCTGTCTGTCTCTCTCTCTCTCTCTCTCTCTCTCTGTCACTGTCTCTGTCTCTCGCCCTCTCTCTATCATGCACGCTCTCGTCGCTCTCTCTCTTGCTTTCTCTCTCTTTCTCTCTCGCTCGCTCTCATTCTCTCTTTCTTTCTCTCCTCCTCTCCCTCCTTCCATCCCTCCATCCCCACCGCTCTTTCCCTCTCTAGGTAGTGATATCCCAGGCCAGGCCTCCCTGGTATTTGATGTAGTCCTCCTGGACCTCCATAACCCTAAAGACGGCGTCAGTATAACCAACCAGGACATACCTCAACCCTGCCTCAGGAAGAGTGTGTCTGGGGACTTTATCAGATATCACTATAACGGATCACTACTGGACGGGACCTTCTTCGACTCCAGGTGAGGAAGAGTGAGAGAAGGCGAGAGAGAGAGAGTGTGTGTGTGTGTGTGTGTGACTTCATAAATATGTATATAAACACTGCTCCTCTATTTCCTTGTGGTCCTGCTGCATTGTGTTTATCCTTTATATGTAATTCTTATTTTGTACTCAAGGTGGCAGTATAACCTTACAAATTAAAGTAGACTGAAATTAGTTTCTCATAAGATTTACTGAATGAACCAAACAGTAAAAGAGATATGGTACTCTTATCTTACTTGGAAACTACATGTAAGTTCGGACTGAATAAGGTGTGGAATTTAGATTCTAGACATTTACTTCATAGGTATTTAGAAATCTTGAATTTAGAACTTCTGGGTGGGCAAATGTTTTAATATGTTGGTAACTGATTGTAACGTGTCTCGTTCTGTACATATGATTATTGTCCTCTGTTGTTTAATACCACAGTTACTCCCGTAACCGTACATATGACACCTACGTGGGTAAGGGCTCTTTGATTGGTGGGATGGACGAGGGCCTGATCGGAGTCTGCATCGGTGAGAGAAGACGCATCACTATCCCACCTCACCTCGGGTACGGAGAGGAGGGCACAGGTATGTCCAAAAAGAGGGTTTGTGCGTGCGTGTGTTTAGGTTTTCATGGTACCGTTGTTTATGGAAAGTTGATTTCATCGTCTTTACTGACCTCTGCCAATCTCTCCTCTCCTCTCCTCTCCTCTCCTCTCCTCTCCTCTCCTCTCCTCTCCTCTCCTCTCCTCTCCTCTCCTCTCCCTCCTCTCCTCTCCTCTCCTCTCCTCTCCTCTCCTCTCCCCTCCCCTCCCCTCCCCTCCCCTCCCCCCCTCCCCTCCCCTCCCCTCCCCTCCCCTCCCCTTCCCTCCCCTCCCTCCCCTCCCTCCCCTCCCCATCCCTCCTCCCCTCCCCTCCTCTCCTCTCCTCTCCTCTCCTCTCCTCTCCTCTCCCACCAGGTACTAAGATCCCAGGTTCCGCTGTCTTGGTGTTTGATATCCATATCATAGACTTCCACAACCCATCAGACACAGTGGCGATCACTACCAGCTATAAACCAGAGGTGTGTGAGACGCTGGCTAAGAAAGGAGACTTTGTTAAATACCACTACAACGCTTCGCTAATGGACGGATCCTTCATCGACTCCACGTGAGTAGAAAGACGAAGACACACACTCACACACTCACACACTCACACACTCACACACTCTTCTAACAATCTCTCTCTCCAGGTATAACTATGGGAAGACGTATAACATTGTGCTGGGAGCCAACCAGGTGGTCCCAGGGATGGAGGAAGGGCTGATGGAGATGTGTGTTGGAGAGAGAAGACACCTGGTTATTCCTCCTCACCTGGGCTACGGGGAGAGGGGAGTAGGTGAGTTACACATGCACACGCACACACACACGCACACACACACACACACACACACACACATACACACACACACACACGCACACACACACACACACACACACACACTAGTCCACTCCTTCAGTAGCCTCCAACTGCTCTTAAACACTAGTAAAACTAAATGCATGCTCTTCAACCGAACGCTGCTTGCACCCGCCCCACCCGACTAGAATCACTACTCTCGACGGGTCTGACCTAGAGTATGTGGACAACTACAAATATCTAGGTGTCTGGTTAGACTGTAAACTCTCCTTCCAGACTCACATTAAGAATCTCCAATCCAAAGTTAAATCTAGAATCGGTTTCCTATTTCGCAACAAAGCCTCCTTCACTCATGCTGCCAAACATGCCCTCGTAAAACTGACTATCCTACCGATCCTTGACTTCGGCGATGTCATTTACAAAATAGCCTCCAACACTCTACTCAGCAAATTGGATGTAGTCTATCACAGTGCCATCCGTTTTGTCTCCAAAGCCCCATATACTACCCACCACTGTGACCTGTACGCTCTTGTTGGCTGGTCCTCACTACATATTCGTCGCCAAACCCACTGGCTCCAGGCCATCTATAAATCACTGCTAGGCAAATCCCGCCTTATCTTAGCTCATTGGTCACCATAGCAACACCCACCCGTAGTCTGCGCTCCAGCAGGTATATCTCACTGGTCATCCCCAAAGCCAACACCTCCTTTGGCCGCCATTCCTTCCAGTTCTCTGCTGCCAATGACTGGAACAAATTGCAAAAATCTCTGAAGCTGGAGACACTTATCTCCCTCACTAACTTTAAGCATCAGTTGTCAGAGCACCTTACCGATCACTGCACCTGTACACAGCCCATCTGAAATTAGCCCGCCCAAACTACCTCATCCCTATATTGTTATTTATTTTGCTCATTTGTACCCCAGTATCTCTATTTGCACATCATCTCTTGCACATCTATCATTCCAGTGTTAATACTAATTGTAATTATTTTGCACTATAGCCTATTTATTGCCTTACCTCCATAACTTGCTACATTTGCACACACTGTATATATATTTATTTCTGTTGTATTTTTGACTTTGTTTTGTTTTACCCCATATGTAACTCTGTGTTGTTGTTTTTATCGCACTGCTTTGCTTTATCTTGGCCAGGTCGCAGTTGTAAATGAGAACTTGTTCTCAACTGGTTTACCTGGTTAAATAAAGGTGCATTTAAAAAAAAAAAAAAGCGGTTATTAACCCATTCATGTCTATTGGTATGTTACAGATGGTGAGGTGCCGGCCAGTGCTGTCCTGGTCTTCGACATTGAGATGATCGAGATGGAGGCGGGGCTTCCTGACGGTTACATGTTCATCTGGAACCAGGACGTATCAGCTGACCTCTTCACTGAGATGGACGCAGACAAGGACCTACAGGTGTTGGCCTCAGAGGTACGCATCACAGCTAAATCCCGCCCTCAGCTACACACGAATAGACATACACATGACTGTGGGTCCTCCTGCATCTCACCTCCTCTCCTTCGTCTGTTCTGATTGAAGACAACTGGACAGAGTATGGCTGCATCTCAGCAGTCTCAAATGGCCTCCTCTCCTTCATTTGCACTGATCTGTAAACACAATACAAGTGAAAGCAGTGGAACAGAATATTTCATCAGTTCATTTAAATCAGTTCAGAAGGAGAGGAGACGATCAAGTTATGATTAACTGAGGCAACTGGCTAACCAATTCACAATTCTCCCTCCCCCCTCTCTCTCCCCCCCCTCCCTCCTTCTCCCCTCCCTCCCCCCCTCCCTTTTTCCCTCCCCCCTCTCTCCCTCCCTCCTCCCTCCCTCCCCCCTCCTCTCCCCTCCTCTCTCCTTCCCCTCTCTTCCCCCCTCCCCCCCTCTCTCTCTCCCTCCCCCCTCTCTCCCCCCTCCCCCCACCCCCTTTTCTCTCTCTCCTCTTCTCTCTCTCTTCGGGCCCCCCTCCCCCCTTCTCCTCCTCCCCCTCCCCCCTTGTCTCTCTTCTCCCCCCCCTCCCTCCCTCCCCCCTCTCCCTCCCGCCTTTCCTCCCCCCTCCTTCGCCCCCCCCCCTCGCCCTCCCCCCTCCCTCCCTCCCCTCTCTCTCTCTCCCTCCCCCCTCTCTCCCTCCTTTCCTATCCCTCTCTCCAGTTCTCAGACTATATTCTGCGTCAGGTGAACGAGGGTAAAGGTCGTCTGGCCCCTGGGTTTGAGGCCTATCGCATCATCGAGAACATGTTCTCCAACCAGGACCGTAATGGAGACGGAAAGATCACTGAGGAGGAGTTTAAACTGAAGGCAGATGAGACCACACACGACGAGCTATAAGACAGGGACAGGGTGTATGAGGGGGCTTATATGATGACAATATAAGACAAAGAGGGTGTGTGTGTGTGTGTCTGTGTGTGTGCTTGTGTGTGTGTGTGTTTGCTTGTGTGTGTGTGTTTGCTTGTGTGTGTGTGTGTGTGTGTGTGTGTATGTGTGTGTGTGTGTGTGTGTATGTGTGTGTGTGTGTGTATGTGTGTGTGTGTGTGTGTGTGTGTGTATGTGAGGGGTTATATGGTAGGAGGGTGACGGGGGTGAGATGGCACAGGGTCAGACATCTAGAGAAAACCAAAGAGAGAGGCAAGTTGTATTCTGAGTAATGGGCCGAGTAACAAACAGTGCTTTAGTTAGCGTTTACCTGTCCAGTCTTCTGTGAGCTGAGTAGTCTGGGGGAGGGGAGTGGGAGGGAATGAGAGAGGACTGAGTAGTCTGGGGGGGGAATGAGAGAGGACTGAGTAGTCTGGGGGAGGGAATGAGAGAGGACTGAGTAGTCTGGGAGGGAATGAGAGAGGACTGAGTAGTCTGGGGGGGAATGAGAGAGGACTGAGTAGTCTGGTGGAGGGAATAAGAGAGGACTGAGTAGTCTGGTGGAGGGAATAAGAGAGGACTGAGTAGTCTGGGGGAGGGAATGAGAGAGGACTGAGTAGTTTGGGGGGGAATGAGAGAGGACTGAGTAGTCTGGGGGAGGGAATGAGAGAGGACTGAGTAGTCTGGGAGGGAATGAGAGAGGACTGAGTAGTCTGGGAGGGAATGAGAGAGGACTGAGTAGTCTGGGGGAGGGAATGAGAGAGGACTGAGTAGTCTAGGGGAGGGAATGAGAGAGGACTGAGTAGTCTGGGAGGGAATGAGAGAGGACTGAGGAGTCTGGGGGAGGGAATGAGAGAGGACTGAGTAGTCTGGGGGAGGGAATGAGAGAGG
>LR778260.1:9848249-9860749 GCA_902810595.1 Coregonus sp. 'balchen'
ATTTGGTCATGTCTGATTAGGATATTAAGGGCCTGTCTCCAAGAGGCTGGTGTTTACAGAACATTTGGTCATGTCTGATTAGGATATTAAGGGCCTGTCTCCAAGAGGCTGGCGTTTACAGAACATTTGGTCGTGTCTGATTAGGATATTAAGGGCCTGTCTCCAAGAGGCTGGCGTTTACAGAACATTTGGTCGTGTCTGATTAGGATATTAAGGGCCTGTCTCCAAGAGGCTGGTGTTTACAGAACATTTGGTCATGTCTGATTAGGATATTAAGGGCCTGTCTCCAAGAGGCTGGCGTTTACAGAACATTTGGTTGTGTCTGATTAGTATATTAAGGGCCTGTCTCCAAGAGGCTGGTGTTTACAGAACATTTGGTCATGTCTGATTAGGATATTAAGGGCCTGTCTCCAAGATGCTGGTGTTTACAGAACATTTGGTTGTGTCTGATTAGTATATTAAGGGCCTGTCTCCAAGATGCTGGTGTTTACAGAACATTTGGTCGTGTCTGATTAGGATATTAAGGGCCTGTCTCCAAGAGGATGGTGTTTACAGAACATTTGGTCATGTCTGATTAGGATATTAAGGGCCTGTCTCCAAGATGCTGGTGTTTACAGAACATTAAGGGCCTGTCTCCAAGATGCTGGTGTTTACAGAACATTTGGTCGTGTCTGAGTAGGATATTAAGGGCCTGTCTCCAAGAGGCTGGTGTTTACAGAACATTTGGTCATGTCTGATTAGGATATTAAGGGCCTGTCTCCAAGAGGCTGGCGTTTACAGAACATTTGGTTGTGTCTGATTAGTATATTAAGGGCCTATCTCCAAGAGGCTGGTGTTTACAGAACATTTGGTCATGTCTGATTAGGATATTAAGGGCCTGTCTCCAAGAAGCTGGTGTTTACAGAACATTTGGTTGTGTCTGATTAGTATATTAAGGGCCTGTCTCCAAGATGCTGGTGTTTACAGAACATTTGGTCGTGTCTGATTAGGATATTATGGGCCTGTCTCCAAGAGGCTGGTGTTTACAGAACATTTGGTCATGTTTGATTAGGATATTAAGGGCCTGTCTCCAAGATGCTGGTGTTTACAGAACATTAAGGGCCTGTCTCCAAGATACTGGTGTTTACAGAACATTTGGTCGTGTCTGATTAGGATATTAAGGGCCTGTCTCCAAGAGGCTGGTGTTTACAGAACATTTGGTCGTGTCTGATTAGGATATTAAGGGCCTGTCTCCAAGATGCTGGTGTTTACATGTCTGATTAGGATATTAAGGGCCTGTCTCCAAGATGTTCTCTGCTCCTGTGCTGGTTGGTGTCTCCCTGTTGCAACTTGTAATAAACCGGATTGATTTATGATTGACTTTATCTGAAACTGCTCTTCTCTTCTGTTCACCTGGATATTCCAATTAAAAGCTGCACCTTCAGCGCTAACGCGCCTGTGTGTGTGTGTGTGTGTGTTTCCTCTCTCCCTTGGCTGTGGTTGGATAGAAAGTCCATCACTCTCACTTTGTGTCAGAGTGGAAGCCGAGTCCTGACCTGTCCATGCTGGCCCGGCCTCTTATGGAGATGGCTCAAATACTGGAGAAGAGAGAAGGAACCGGGGACATACAGGTGTGTGTGTGTGTGTGGTGTGTGTGTGTGCGCAGGACAGGTGTGTGTGCGTGCTAATCTCCTGTCTTTCTGTTAGGTGCTGGAGTTGGATGCTGCCATGTATGAGAAGATGACGTCACACAGTGAGAGTGATGGTCGGCCTACATCCCCTCTTCTTCGTTCATCCATCTGTTTATTACCAGTCTGCCTCACTCACTCTATCCTCCCCTCTTCCCCCTCCCACCTTCCCTCTGTCTTCATCTCCTTCATCTCTCCCTCTCCCCCCTCTCTCTCTCCCTCTCCCCCCCTTCTCTCCCTCTCCCCCCCTTCTCCCCTCCCTCTCCCCCCTCTCTCTCCCTCTCCCCCCTCCTCTCCCTCCCCCTCTCTCTCCCTCTCTCCCCCCCCCCCTCCCCTCTCCCCTCTCCCCCCCTCCTCCCCCCCTCTCTCCTCTCCCCCTCCCTCCTCCCCCCCCTTCTCTCCCTCTCCCCCCTCTCCCCCCTCTCCCCCCCCTCTCTCCCCCCCCTTCCCCTCCCCCCCCCCTTCCCCTCTCCCCCCCTCTCTCCCCCCCCCCCTCTCCCCTCCCCTCTCCCCGGCCCCCCCCTCCCCCCCCTTTTTCCTCTCCCTCTCCCCTCCTCCCCTCCCCCCCGCCCCTCTCCCCCCCCCCCTCCCTTTTCCCCCCCCCCCCTCTCTCCCCCCCCCTTCCCCCCCCTCTCTCCTCCCCCCCCTTCTCTCCCTCCTCCCCCCCTCTCTCCCCCCCCCCCTCCCCCTCCCCCCCCTCTCCCCCTCTCCCGGCCCCCCCCTCTCCCCCTCTCCCCCTCTCCCCTCCCCCCCCTCTCCCTCTCCCCCCCCTTCCCCCCCTCTCCCTCTCCCCCCTCTCGCCCCCCCCCTCCTCTCCCTCTCCTCCTCATCCCCCCCCCCCCTCTCTCCTCTCCCCCTCCCCCCTCTCTCTCCCTCTCCCCCCCCCCCCCTCTCTCCCGTCTCTCCCCCCTCTCCTCTCCCTCTCCCCCCCCTCCTCTCCCCCTCTCCCCTCTCTCTCCCTCTCCCCCCCCCGTCCCCTCCTCTCCCCTCCCCTCTCACCCCCCCCCGCCCCCCCCCTTCTCTCCCTCTCCCCCCCCCCCCCCCCTTCCTCCCTCTCCGCCTCTTCTATCATCTATCTATTTTACCTCCTCCAGCTCTCATCCTCTTGCATGCCATCAGGACTGAGCGGGAGCAGAGATATCTCCAGAGCCAATCAGAGAAGCCATCAGTCCAGTCGGAGTATCTCACCATCCAATCACAGAGAACCACTATATCACCTCGGAGGCTCTATGTCCAACCTGAGAAGCCTGTAGTCCAGATTGATAACCGAACCGTCCTATGGAAGAGTCCGACTGCCCAGAGTCGGAACTCATCTGGCCAATCAGAGAAGTCCCCTATGTTGCGGCGGAGTGTCTCTGTCCAATCACAACTCAGCTTGGGGGAGGAGGCGGGGTTTCTCCATGAAACCAAGTCCCTGATTGGTGAGTGTATGTGTGCCTCATAGGATGATACGCCAACTTTGCTATGGTGGTTAAAGTCTGGTTTGGGCACCACCGTGTGGGAAATACCTATTTGACAGTTGGCTAAATTCATTTTTTTATGTTACTTACTTCTATTTCTGAATCATCCCCTGCTACACATTTCTACTCAGGTTGCTGTTGTTTGTGGGTGTGGGTCCTTTAGAAGAGAACTGGCCATTACATTTCTCATCTGTTAATCTCACGCTCTACTGCCATTTATCATTCTTCTCTGTGAGTGTCCTCTCTCTTTCGCTCCCTCTCCCACTTTGTCGCGTTCCCTCTCTCTTTGTCCCCTCCTCTCTTTCTCTCTCTCTCCTCTCTCACTAAAGGTGCTTCACTAAAGCGTCCTGCGTCAACATTACCATGGCAGCATGACCCCTCTCTTTCCCCGACCCCTGATTATGTCACAGATGGAGGTCAGACGTTACTGGGTGGTTCTGAGGGGGCGGGACTACAGGGGGTTCCTGCGAAGCTGATTTGCTGTGAGCCGGTGTTCAAGGTGATTCTGTCTATGACTGACGGCCCCCTGCTGCTGGAGAGGAACTCATTCAGCCTGGAAACCTCCCCCTCACACTCCTCACCCCTTCACTCCCCCACCATAGATGCCTCACCCCAGCCCCATCCCACACCCTCGCATTCGCTTGGTCAGCTGGGAAACACAGTCGCAGTAAGATTCGGAAACACACACACCGTTGAATACATACACACCGCGGGATACACACACACTACGACTGCTGCGAGACTGGACCCAGCCATACCTGATCAGCAGCTAACTACGAGAGACGAGGACACACACACTGACGGTCTGTCTCTGGGAGAAGAACAGAGGTTCACTGACCATGGTCTGTACCCCAGCAGAGAGGACACACACACTGACGGTCTGTCTCTGGGAGAAGAACAGAGGTTCGCTGACCATGGTCTGTACCCCAGCAGAGAGGACACACACACTGACGGTCTGTCTCTGGGAGAAGAACAGAGGTTCGCTGACCATGGTCTGTACCCCAGCAGAGAGGACACACACACTGACGGTCTGTCTCTGGGAGAAGAACAGAGGTTCGCTGACCATGGTCTGTACCCCGGCAGAGAGGAAAACACAACTGACGGTCTGTACTTGGTCAGAAAGGAAAACAGTACTTTCCGTCTCTACTCGGTCAAAGAACAAAACACAACTGCCATGGTGCACCTGAGGAGAGAGCAGGACAGAACTGACCGTCTGTATTCAGAGAATGAACGACTCACTGACACCAAGTTCTGTGTCCGAGCGGGGCAGGACAACAGACCGGGCACTACTGACTCTGGTCTAGCCTGTGCCAGAGACATCATGATCACCGACACAGCATCTGTTGCCGAACCGAGTCTCTTCACTACTGGCAGTCTCTCCATCTG
This sequence comes from Coregonus sp. 'balchen', assembly GCA_902810595.1. Taxonomy (NCBI): domain Eukaryota; kingdom Metazoa; phylum Chordata; class Actinopteri; order Salmoniformes; family Salmonidae; genus Coregonus; species Coregonus sp. 'balchen'. The sequence continues at coordinate 9,852,763 of LR778260.1, forward strand.
CAAGGAAGAGGAGGAGTGCTTGACCAACACTCCTCTAATGGACGAAAAACAGGAGGAGGAGAGGAGGAATGTCTGTCGTTCTGCTGGGGGACAGAGGCTTGCAGAGGATGACAGGACAACTGACAGTGGGTATTCCACAGGAACCAGGTCTACTGACAGAATGTACCATACAAGAGAAAGATCAACTGACAGAATGTACCAAACAACAGAAGCGACAACTGACCGTGGGTGTGCTACAGGGCAGAGGACAACTGACCGTCTGTATGCTACAGGAGAGGGGCTAACTGACTGTCAGTTGATGGAGGAAGAGGAGCAGTGCAGAGCTGAAATTCAGAAAGGAGTTGGAGGGGGAGAAATGGGGGTCATGGTGGAGGGGGAGAAATGGGGAGGAAAGCAGAGAGAGAGGGAGGGAAACTCTGGCTTTCACCATCAACAGTATTTGCAAGGCCAGCCTCCACAACGGCACCAGGCGCAGGGGTTTACAGGAGCTCAGGTTGACACAGCAGCTCTCAGACATGACATAGCCCTTCATAGGGATCAGGCAGGGCCAGTCCTTCACAGAGGAGACATGAGCAGTCGTATGTGTGACATAGAACCCATGCAGGAGGTGCAGTTGTGTGAGGCAGAGTTCAGAGGAGCATGGACCTACAGAGGCACACAGCTGACCCTTGACACCTATAGAACAGGTCCGGAGGGGTACGAGACACACCCTGGTCCTTACCCAGAGGGCCACAGAATGAACTGTGACCCCTACCAAGTTGTCTCTGATGGGATCAGAAGCAACCCTGGCCCACACCGCCTTCACTCTAACCCTAGCGGGTTCAAACCCCAGCCCCTCCCGTACCCTCGCCATCAACTCACCCAGGAGATTGCACCCCATCCTTACCTTGATCCCTTCCCCAGGATCATGGGGGGCGTGCAGCCACAGGAGCTCCCCAGCCCCCCATGTGTGGTGGTGTCTAGCTCTAGACCCTGCCACCCTCATCCTTTCTCTCCAGGTCATGGAGAGCTCCTGTCCCCCCGACACGGCTCAGTCATCCTCCCCAGCCCTCCCTGTCAAAGAGTAGGTTACTGGGTCCACATCCCTGCCTGGGGTCCCTGGGAAGCTCCAGGACCAGGACCTCCCTGGGTCTAACTACCACACACCATACAACCACCACGGATGATTATTCTAGTGGTGGTTTAGACACTGACTTTATGTTGTTTTAAATGGACAGGTGTTTTGTGTGTTTGTTTTATGCACTCTGGGTTCTATGTTTTTTTAATTCAACTGGTGGGAAGCTGTTTGGTTAAAACCGCATTCCAACCGGTGTCAATTCCACAAGATACCACCGCTAAATCTATGAAGTTAAATTGCCTAGTATTTACTCTGTTCCATCTGACTGCGCAATCCACTGTCTCATCAGCCCAGCCAGGCAATTTATAAACTTGATCTCCGCTATAAAAAGCATCTAGATCTTATCTCACATTTCTTTTAGACTAACATTTAGTGTTCAACAGCAGGGAGTTGTATAAACCTTGGTATCTGTCTCTCCGACATTTGCAACCTTGTTTCAATATTCAAATTCAATCTCCAGCTGTTGCATAGTAATGAATGTGTCCGGAGTCGGGATGAGACAGACAGACAGGTAGCTTTTCTCCGCCAGTCGAAATCATGAATCAACATCATTTTTATGGATATATACAAAGAAATATCAATAGAAAACAGGTAAAATGAAACTAAGTACAGCTAGTTTGCAGTCTTTCCAGCTTCAGTTTGAAGTGAATGTGTTAGCTGTGTTGTTGGCTAGTTTCTCTGAACAACAGTGTCCTGACGAGAGAGTACATTTTCTATGCCAGGTGAAATCGCGCATCATTAGCTCATTGTTATGGTGGTATTCAAATAAATGTCAGTAGAAAACAGCTTAAACAAATGCAAATGCAGCTACTTTGCTGTTATTCTGACTGCACTGTTTGACGTGACTGTAAATTAGCCGTAGTTGGCTAGCTAGCAGCAAGGGATAAGAACGTTGCCAGCCAGTATGGCAATAGAACATTTAGAATGAACGACTGGGTCGTGTCCATAGATACAGAACAAAAAGACTTAACGACTGGGTCGCGTCCATAGACACAGAACAAAAAGACTGAACGACTGGGTCGCGTCCATAGATACAGAACATAAAGGCTTAACGACTGGGTCGCGTCCATAGACACAGAACAAAAAGACTTAACGACTGGGACGTGTCTCTCTCTGGCAACCGAACCGATAGAACGAACGACCAGCCGGCTTGGGTAGCAACCTTACATTTGTGTCGGAACTATATCTCGTGGAAGGATGAAACAGTATGAATAAATTCATCATAAAAAATGTTTTTTATTAAAATATGTAAATAATTATTTGAATATGTTGGTAACCCATTGTATGAATGTGATAATGCCCTCGAAGCCGGTGTTTGGAGGATATATTGGCACGGTTTGCCGGCCTGAGACGAACAACACCCGTGCCAATATATCCTCCAAACACCGGCTTCTCTGGCATTATTGTTATGGGTGTATCTTAAGGTTTATTTTACACAATTAAGAGGGCTCAATTAGGGGTTCAACATTGACCTTTCCAGAAATGTCCAGAAGGAGTCGCTTTATCCGTTTGTGACCAGTGGAGGGAAGCAGAGCTGAATAAGTTGTTTAAATTGAGGTTCAGAGGCACAGCGGAGGACTTGTTACACAGTTTTAATAATAATAATCATAATAATATGCCATTTAGCAGACGCTTTTATCCAAAGCGACTTACAGTCATGGGTGCATACATTTTTACGTATGTTTTCACACTTGGCACACCTCAGGAAGTTGGGTTTAGTAGAGAGATCCTATTAAATTAGTATTCTAATTCCTAATTCAATGGGGTTTAGTTCATCAACGTGGCTCTGGCCAGTGTTAGGCTATCCTTTGACTTTGGTTCATACTAGTGGCTCACCAAAATTAAGTTGTGTTGTATACTTTAAATAATAATAATAATTTGACAAATGGAACCAAATCTGCTCAAGTTGAGCCATTTTCAATGGTTTCATTGTTCATAAAAATAAAAATAATTGTTTTAATGTGCAGCACTTATGACACGTTACTCAGAAAGTAGCATTGAACTGTGGCCCAGTGTCAATTTGTGGGCAGGATCAATCTTGAGGCATTACTTTTTCAGCGGGTCCAGAGAAAGACTGTATTATGGTTCATTGTGGCACAGCTGGAGTAAAGTAGTGTTTGTTATTCTTTTTCTATTTGTTTCCCCATTGAGATTCAGGCACCATTACCAAATATATTTCAAACTAACCTAAGGTAGTTCATCTGTGTCGTTGTCAATAGGAGCAAATGAAGCATAGTGGGCAGAAGAAGCAAGGAGGTTGGCAGAGACAAGCACGAGCTAGCGAGATTCTGTTGGCGCGTTCTAGTGTTTATTTGCATATGTTAGGGGACACCTCTCTCAAGTGTGTGTGTACAATAACTCAATTCGCCATTGCACTCCTTGTAAACAACGCAATTTTTTTTATAAACTTTGACAAAGGGTCACGTATACATAAACTTATTGCATTGTTCGTAACAGATTTGAGTTTTGGGAACATAAAACTGTATTGAGATCGGCCCTTTTCTGATAAAATCAGCAGAATGTCGGACGAGTTCCATCCCGCTCCATACGCTCCCACTGCCGGCCACTTGGCTTCCTCTCATCACCATATTTGGTGGGGAGTGGAAATTCCAACCGGATGCTTCAGATTTATACGTCCAGTGGAACATCTGGCTCCTTGTTCCATCTGTGCCGTTACTGCTGTATACAATTGCTTACCTTTGTGTTGCTGCTGTATATGAATACCTTATGGCCTTCAAAGTCAGTGACTTTTTCCCACATTTTGTTGTGTTACAGCCTGAATTAAAAATGTATTAAATTGAGATTTCACTGATCTATACGCTTGCACCGCCAGGGTTGTGGGTTCGTTTCCCACGGGGGGCCAGTATGAAAATGTATGTACTCACTAACTGTAAGTCGCTCTGGTTAAGAGCGTCTGCTAAAAATGTAAATGTGTTTTATAAAATGTATTCTGTTTAATAAAAAGCTGAAATGTCTTGAATCAATAAATATTCAACCCTTTTCAGAAAGTGAAAGCAGCTGTGGATATATTTCTTATGGGCAAAAATTAGCAAAATAATGACAAGCTTTCTGCTAGTACACAAAGAGAAAATCGTCGTTGTGCTGGCCAGTCCGTCACCTGTTGTGGAACCGAGCGAGGTTGTCCCTGCCTGTCCCCGCGCGGCGAGTCAAAGGTTGACTGGCGCCAATTTATAACGGCCCTGACGGAAAGGACGCAGCGAGTTATCCATATTTAATGTTATGAGAATTTGTTTCAGGATAATAAGTTCATTTTCTCTCTCTTTTTGGAAGGAGAAACCAGAGTATTCAAAATGAGCGTGTCTGTAGGTTAGTGATAATTAACTAGCTAGTGATATATATATATTTTTAGAAGTGTGCTTGCTGTCCAACTCCAACTGGATGACAAAGTTAGCTAGCTAGCTAACTACTGTAGATAGATAGATAGCTACAGTATTTCTGTACATTCAATAGCTACCTAGCCGTTTCAATCCCAGCTAACGTTAGCTATGACAGGTTCTTACTCAATAGCACTTTTTTGTTTCTTTACAGGTTCATCTTTTAATGTTGAGGATGTCCTTAGACCTTCTATGAAAGAGGGTAATGTTAGGCAAACATACAAATAGTTTGACTTAGCTAGATAAGTTATATTCCATATCAAATGTTTACAAATATTGCCTTGAGAATAATGTCCTGAGAGGCCAAGATTATATATATTTCAGGTGGGCATGAAGATGTGGAACCCAAAGTTGAGCAGCTGATGAATAAACTAAAAAATCTGCAACAAGGTAAGGTTAGCTATTATTAACCCCTTCCACACTACAAATTCCTCATACATGCCTAATGGAAGAGAGAGGTTGATTAGGTTTGAAAATATACATGATAAATGAAGAACTCATGCTAATAACAGAAATTTGATTCAGTATTTTTTGTCAGCATTTATCTTGCGGAAGACAGCATCCTTCAAGCCATAATGGTTTTGTGTCAGTAAAAGTGTGGCTATGCATGCTGTGTGGTGTGGATTTATGTGTTTGTGTGTTCTCTCTCAGGTAAGAGAGCTACAGAGGAGGAGGTGAAAGAGGCCCACTCACTCAGAGACTCTCTGCAGGAAGAACTCGATGCCCGTAAGAAACCCTGAAGAAATCTCATGGCTTTGTTCTCATACTTAGTAATATTAGATACACCCTTGGTTCTTCTTCCTTTCCGACTGGACACAGACATCAATTCAACATCTATTCCACATTGGTTCAACTTAATTTTATTGAAATGATGTGGAAGCAATGTTGATTCAACCAGTGTGTGCCCAGTGGGTAGCTTCCTTTGGGTAATCACTGATCCAATGTGACTAGACTGGGGAAAAAACGATCTCTACTGCTTTCAGACATCCAACCATCACAGATCAGAGATAAGCCTACTTCTCCGAAGACAGGATTTTTGTTTAAATTATTGGAACAGTTTAAACAGTTTAGAAAAGATGAAGTGATGGTTAGTGGTCTTGGTTTTCTAGTAGTCCTGAAGTTTACAAAATTAATGACACCAGTATCACTTGTTTTCCCCCCAGTACAGACGGAAGCTTACCAACTGGAGGGAGTCCACAAAGAGAAAGAGGGTAGAGTGACAACACACAGATCACTCACTTTCACGTTAAGGCCATACACATTTTATTCAATGTTTAACAGATGCCCCTCCTCACATTTCTCAAAAATAAAAATCGGAAAAGTTTCAAGGTTATAGCAAAAATAAAGTCCTCAAGCTTCCAGTAAAGAGATACACACTTTCCTCGTTTGGAAGGCCTTAGCACAGCTTACCAAGAGGCTAATATCTCTAGAAAAGGTTGCTAGGTGTTATATTAAGTTGTTATAGTACAGTTACATTTACATTTACGTTACAAACAAGTTTATTTTTATTGTTTTTTTTCTCGCTCTGTTAAACTGTAAGATACATTTGTATTTATGTCATGAGAAAAGTAGCCATTGGGTAATATAACTAGTAGCCAGTGTGTAATATAACTAACCCATGATTGGGTTAGAATAGAGTAAGCCTTTAGTGTAGACGTTTGTTTTATTTGACTTTCAGGGTTAGTTATATTACACACTGACTTATCTCAATGGTATGCTGATGTTAGAGCTGAGGATTGTGGTCAGTCTCAAAGACCTGATACCATTTATCAGTCATTCTTAATTTTCTAGTTACAGAATATTACAACACATGAATGAACCTACTACCAAAATCAGTAGACCTTATCCACCTTCTATGCCTGAAATCCATAGTGCTCTCAAAGGTAACACGTTTACAGATGCTTTTGTCAATTGAAAACTGATGATGCTGTTTCTATCCCAGAGTTGTGCAGGGTGCTGCAGTTCCAGTGTGAAGAGATGGAACAGGACTCTACCAGGTGAGCCGTTACACCTGCCTGGTATTAGGTGCACCTTCACCTCTCTCCAGTCTCCACCCACCTTGTTGTGGTCAGGCAGCCAGCTTCCGGACCAGTTCCCTTCTTCAGATCAAACACTAGATGGCAGCATATCTTCATGTTTATGCAGCCCTAGAGCAGACGTGATCTCTATTCAGGGTCAGTTTCAGATGAAAACATATACAAACAGAAAGACTTGAAAACAGAACAATGGATTTATTGGCATCATTACCGAACCTGTGACAAGAGGAGTTATTCAGCACCATCTGTTGTTTGGTTCAACTCTACACACCTGTAGGTGGAAACTTTGACTCTAAAAATCCTGACAAAACAAGATGAAGACACACCATATGTCAGAAAGCTGCTGCTGGTAAATAAATCAACTCTGATGTGATCCCACTGTGAGTTATTTGAACGCTCTGACAATTCTGTAGGACCTGATGAAGACGCGTCGGTCTGTGCATCTCAATATATCACAGTGGCAGGAAGCATATCACAGTGGCTGACATTCCTCATTTCCTGTCCAGCACCTGAACAAGTTAAGTGTGTGTATGTGTCCTTGTTCACAGGCAGCAGCAGCTGAACAGGAAGAGTGAGGACCTGATAGAACAGTACAGATGTCAGATCCAGGAGACCAAGCTCAAACACAGGAAACACCGGTAACTGTAGCGATGGAGGGGGAACAGTCAGAATGGGGGCTTGAACCAACAGCAATTAGAGAGATCACGAGGAGGGGGAACAGTCATAATGGGGGCTTGAACCAACAGCCATTAGAGAGATCAGGTGGAGGGCGAACAGTCAGAATGGGGGCTTGAACCAACAGCCATTAGAGAGATCAGGTGGAGGGCGAACAGTCAGAATGGGGGCTTGAACCAACAGCCATTGGAGAGATCAGGTGGAGGGGGAACAGTCAGAATGGGGGCTTGAACCAACAGCCATTAGAGAGATCAGGTGGAGGGCGAACAGTCAGAATGGGGGCTTGAACCAACAGCCATTAGAGAGATCAGGTGGAGGGGGAACAGTCAGAATGGGGGCTTGAACCAACAGCCATTAGAGAGATCAGGTGGAGGGGGAACAGTCATAATGGGGGCTTGAACCAACAGCCATTAGAGAGATCAGGTGGAGGGCGAACAGTCAGAATGGGGGCTTGAACCAACAGCCATTAGAGAGATCAGGTGGAGGGGGAACAGTCAGAATGGGGGCTTGAACCAACAGCCATTAGAGAGATCAGGCTATGTATTGTGTGTTTCTTCTGACAGGATGAAGTTTGAAAACCAGCTCCAGCAGCTGATAGAGCAGCATAAGAACCTGCACTCTGTCTTTGTGAGTTTGTCTGCTTGTACCTGTGAGAAATCTGAAAGACTTCAGAGAGCTTCTTCCATGTTTCTTTCACATATCCAGTCTTTCCAGATCTGTGAATACTAAGTGTTGTGTCTTCCATCCAGAGCCCAGACAGACTG
>LR778260.1:9863249-9867229 GCA_902810595.1 Coregonus sp. 'balchen'
CAACTCCAGTGTCTCTAGGGTTGAGACTTGAGGTTGAGAGAGAGAGAGAGCAATAGGCTATTGCTGCTGCAGACAGGATTTCTCTCAAACTCCTGATCCACTGATCCACTCCTACCACTCTCTAGCTTTCCATCTAGTCTAGGCCAGGGTTTATCTGTTGCCCAGAGTCAAGCCCAGTCCTGTGGCTCTGCTCTATGGCTAGGAGGGGTGAGTCAGAGAGAGGGGGTGGAGAGGGGGAAGAAAGGAGAGAGATTGGGGAAGGGAAGTTGGGTGTGGCCCTGAAGCATGTGGCACATTCCTAGAAGAGACTGTGCCCTCAATACCACCCCACACACACGTACACCTTTCCAGCTGCTAACTTATAAAAATAAAAATAGACATTCAGGTGAGCAGCATACATACACTAAGTCTAAGACACTCACTCATACACATGTATGGTAGTACACTCACAATGTATGCAAATAAACTTTCATTGAGTGTTTTAATCATACACAACCAAGAGCACTATATTTGCTTAACCAGGTCTAGAGTGGGTGTGTCCGTGTGTGTGTGTGTGTGTGTGCAGGTAACAGGACAAGGTGCACCCAGGTATGTGGGCAAACGTCCAGATCGGGAGACACCCTGGGGAGCAAACGCTGAACACACATTCATGTGCCAGTGTGTGTGTGTGTGTGTTGCAGGATATCAGGTGAGCAGGGTGGGACTGATCTGACAGGACAAAGGACGGCCTACGATGCACACACACTCTCAGAGACACCGTAAGAGAACTCAGTGCCCTTTAGTTTACATATGGGAGACATGAAAGAACATCAAATAATCCACATTTAGCTTCACCAGCGTACAGGGTTCTGAGTTTGCACTTGTGGGACTTTTTGCGTGGGTTCCCTAAACTGGGCAGGGCAAATAGATCAAGTGCAAATCATTTGAAAGTATCTGACTAATGGGTACACCTGTGACTGATGGACATGGGAGAACTTTGCTATGCTAACACTATGCAGCTGAATCGGCATGGAGGACGTTTAAGCGCTGTGACTCAGACTTCCCTGTCAGCAGTTAGAAAGCGAGAGAGGAGGAGAAGGGGAAGTGGGAAATAGAGAGAGAGAGAGGAGGGGATGGGGGACATAGAGAGAGGAGGAGGAGGAGGGGACGGGGAAATAGAGAGAGAGAGGGGTGCACACTCCACTCCACTGAACAACATACCAGGCTACAGCTCACTGTTGAATGGAGAGAGAGAGCCATGAGCCAAACACTATACATCCAGAGGGTTAAATTGAGATGTATGATGTTCCTCCAAATTAAGTTTTATTTTTCAGGAGATGTTTGTCAAACAGGTAAGTCCACACACACACCCTCAAGCTGTACTTTACCTGCCTACCCTACTTATGCCAACATTGTCCTAAATTATCCCAAGGTAATATTTTTGAAAAACGTCACTAGAGCCAACTTCCAATCGTTTTCAACTGTCAGCGTTCCAGCAGTGAGAATGGGAGGAGTTAAGAGAGGAAAGCCTGGCAAAGATAGTTACCCAACTTCTTCATGATTGTATCTCCGCGTTGTGGAAGAGGGCGGGCATAGCCGTAGGATCAGACAGAGGCAGATAGGTCTGGCCTGTAGTGTGGAGCTCCGGGGCGTTTTGGGCGGATAGGGTGGAGTCCCACCGGGAGACAGGAATGTACACCGCGGACAAGGACTGACGAGCCGGCGAACACCAGTGAAAGTACCGCGGGAGGGATATACGGCGATATATAGCGATTCAAGCCAGGGAGACAAAGTAGCCAAGAAAAAGTAGCCTACAAGTTGTTGCCCACTGGAGGGTAAGAGACTGTATTATGATGTCCATAACAACTCGCTCTGAAACAGGTCAATCTATCCTGGTGATCTCCGTATCTTCTGTAAATTAGCCTGTTGCATTAATCTCTAGACCTATGTAACTCAATATAGGCCTTTAAAAAATTTTTATTTCACCTTTATTTAACCAGGTAAGTCAGTTAAGAACAAATTATTATTTACAATGACGGCCTACACCTACTTAAAGCTGTAAAATGTTTACTGTAGTTATGTAGATGACAGTATCCATCTCATCATTGTTTTATTAGGCTACTGTAATAACTCTGTAATAATGTCTGGTTTCATTGAAAGTTGCCAACCAATAGAAACTCTGTAAGAATTGCTTGTCGGTCTTCAATGAAAGTAGTATGAATCCACATAGACACAAAGAAACTACCGAATTACAATAGCCCTCTATTATAGCCTATATGCCTACTGTCATGCATAGACAGGACAATATGTTAAAACACCCCGCCTGTCTGTCCTGTTATCTAATAGGCCTAATGTACAGTTGGACTAAAAGACAATTGACATAATCCGTTTGCTTTTTGTTGTAAATGACCATACAGAAGGTGTGTGTGTGTGTACTGAGTACAGATGGTCTGCTCTTTATCTTACTGAGCCTTTGGTCAATGTCTAGATAGTGTGCATACAGTATTTCAGATAATAGTCCTACTGTAGCCTCCCTGTATGCCAGTGAGTGTACTACTGTCAGTGTGTGTGTGTGTGTGTTTCAAGTTGTATTAGTCACACGTACAGGATAGACATGGTGTACAGTGTACACCATCCAACGAAATGCTTACTTTCAGGTTCCTTCTCGACAATGAGAAATAAGAAAATATAAGAATACGTAAAGTAAATGTCTCAGTAGAACAGAATAAACATTTGAGCATCAGTATATTACAGGAGGCGTAATTTATAGTTCAATATTTACATGTGTTCTGGGGAAGGGGGAATTAGGGGGGGGGGGGGGGGGGGCAAGTGTTTAAATTGTGCAGTATTTAGCAATCATGATACGAGTCTGGTAGCTGCAGTTGTGATGTGTGTGTAGCAGAATGTGTGTGTGTGTATCTGTGTGGGTGTGTGAGTGCATGTGTGCTAAGGTGCGGAGAGTCAGTGCAGGTGGTCAGTCAAGTTCAAGTGTTTAGCAGTCTGATGGCTTGTAGATATAAACTGTCTCTGAACCTGTTGGTATGTGTGTCTGTCTGTGTGTCAGTTTACAGCTTCTGCCAAAGGGCCGGGCCTTTTATGGCACAGGTAGTAGTGTACTGTACTTGCCCCACAAGCATAGAGTTTCTGGTTCAAGCCTCGCTCCAGTGGACTGCTCCCCCTCAATCGCTACAATATGTATCCATAACTCATTCAGTCTGCTTTAGCCTCTAAATCATAATGTCCATACCGTACTACATAAAGATTAACACGTAAAAACTACACACTTGTAAACTCAATGACCAACCTTGGTTATAATCTTAGTTTTCAGTCTTTAAATTGCAAAATAGTGGAGTAGCGGATATAGATGGTTCTATGTATTCTGAGTCGCATCTCTCTCAGTGGATCTGTGCTTAGTTACTACTAGGTAGAGGTACTTCAGTTAGAACAGTGATGATATCCTGATGATATAGGACAGGGACAGGGACAGGTACAGTGACAGGGACAGGGACAGGTACCGGTACAGGGACAGGGACAGGGACAGGGACAGTACTTCTGTCTGTGGCTGCGTCTCAAATGAGACCTTAATTCCCTATGTAGTGCACCACTTTTGGACAGAGCCCTATGTGAATTATGTTGGGAATAGGGTGTCATTTCTGGTGTGAATAGAATGGAATAGGGTGTCATTTCTGATGTGAATAGAATGGAATAGGGTGTCATTTCTGATGTGAACAGAATGGAATAGGGTGTCATTTCTGGTGTGAACAGAATGGAATAGGGTGTCATTTCTGATGTGAACAGAATGGAATAGGGTGTCATTTCTGGTGTGAACAGAATGGAATAGGGTGTCATTTCTGATGTGAACAGAATGGAATAGGGTGTCATTTCTGATGTGAATAGAATGGAATAGGGTGTCATTTCTGATGTGAACAGAATGGAATAGGGTGCGACAGGAGGATTAGCTACAGACTCATCCTTCACTCAAACCTGTTTCAACCCTTTTA
>LR778260.1:9867329-9887329 GCA_902810595.1 Coregonus sp. 'balchen'
GCAAGCACACTTACACACACGTATATACACGCATATGCACACAAGCTCGTAGACACATTTATACACACTCGTGCTCACACATACAGTGCATTCAGAAAGTATTCAGACCCCTTGACTTTTTCCACATTTTGTTACGTTACAGCCTTATTCTAAAATGGATTAAATTGTTTTTTTTCCCCCTCATCAATCTACACACAATAACCCATAATGACAAAGCAAAAACAGGTAAAAAAAACCTAAGTAAGTAAATATTCAGACCCTTTACTCAGTACTTTGTTGAAGCACCTTTGGCAACGATTACAGCCTCGAGTCTTCTTGGGTATGACGCTACAAGTTTGGCACACCTGTATTTGGGGAGTTTCTCCCATTCTTCTCTGCAGATCCTCTGAAGCTCTGTCAGGTTGGATGAGGAGCGTCGCTGCACAGCTATTTTCAGGTATCTCCAGAGATGTTCGATCGGGTTCAAGTCCGGGCTCTGGCTGGGCCACTCAAGGACATTCAGAGACTTGTCCCGAAGCCCCTCCTGCGTTGTCTTGGCTGTGTGCTTAGGGCCGTTGTCCTGTTGGAAGGTGAACCTTCGCCCCAGTCTGAGATCCTGAGCGCTCTGGAGCAGGTTTTCATCAAGGATCTCTCTATACTTTGCTCCGTTCATCTTTCCCTCGATCCTGACTAGTCTCCCAGTCCTGCCACTGAAAAACATCCCCATAGCATGATGCAGCCACCAGGTTGCTTCACCGTAGGGATGGTGCCAGATTTCCTCCAGATGTGACGCTTGGCATTCACGCCAAAGAGTTCAATCTTGGTTTCATCAGACCAGATAATCTTGTTTCTCATGGTCTGAGAGTCCTTTAGGTGCCTTTTAGCAAACTCCAAGCGGGCTGTCATGTGCCTTTTACTGAGGAGTGGCTTGCGTCTGGCCACTCTACCATAAAGGCCTGATTGGTGGAGTGCTGCAGAGATGGTTGTACTTCTGGAAGGTTCTCCCATCTCCACAGAGGAACTCTGGAGCTCTGTCAGAGTGACCATCGGGTTCTTGGACACCTCCCTGACCAAGGCCCTTCTCCCCCGATTGCTCAGTTTGGCCGGGCAGCCAGCTCTAGGAAGAATCTTGGTGGTTCCAAACTTTTTCCATTTAAGAATGATGGAGGCCACTGTGTTCTTGGGGACCTTCAATGCTGCAGAAATGTTTTGGTACCCTTCCCCAGATCTGTGCCTCGACACAGTCCTGTCTCGGAGCTCTGCGGCCAATTCCTTCGACCTCATGGCTTGGTTTTTGCTCTGAAATGCACTGTCAACTTTGGGACCTTATTTAGACAGGTGTGTGCCTTTCCAAATAATGTCCAATCAATAGAATTTACCACAGGTGGACTCCAATCAAGTTATAGAAACATCTCAAGGATGATCAATGGAAACAGGATGCACCTGAGCTCAATTTCGAGTCTCATAGCAAAGGGTCTGAATATTTATGTAAATAAGATATACACTACCGTTCAAAAGTTTGGGGTCACTTAGAAATGTCCTTCTTTCCATGAAAACATACATGAAATGAGTTTGAATAGGAAATATTGCAAAATGAATAGGAAGTGTAGTCATTGACAAGGTTAGAAATAATGAGTTTTAATAGAAATAATAATTGTGTCCTTCAAACTTTGCTTTCGTCAAAGAATCCTCCATTTGCAGCAATTACAGCCTTGCAGACCTTTGGCATTCTAGTTGACAATTTGTTGAGGTAATCTGAAGAGATTTCACCCCATGCTTCCTGAAGCACCTCCCACAAGTTGGATTGGCTTGATGGGCACTTCTTACGTACCATACGGTCAAGCTGCTCCCACAACAGCTCTATAGGGTTGAGATCCGGTGACTGTGCTGGCCACTCCATTATAGACAGAATACCAGCTGACTGCTTCTTCCCTAAATACAGTTGATGTCAGAAGTTTATATACACCTTAGCCAAATACATTTAAACTCAGTTTTTCACAATTCCTGACATTTAATCCTAGTAAAAATTCCCTGTCTTAGGTCAGTTAGGATCACCACTTTATTTTAAGAATGTGAAATGTCAGAATAATAGTAGAGAGAATGATTTATTTAAGCTTTTATTTCTTTCATCACATTCCCAGCGGGTCAGAAGTTTACATACACTCAATTAGTATTTGGTAGCATTGCCTTTAAATTGTTTAACTTGGGTCAAAAGTTTTGGGTAGCCTTCCACAAGCTTCCCACAATAAGTTGGGTGAATTTTGGCCCATTCCTTCTGACAGAGCTGGTGCAACTGAGTCAGGTTTGTAGGCCTCCTTGCTCGCACACACTTTTTCAGTTCTGCCCACACATTTTCTATAGGATTGAGGTCAGGGCTTTGTGATGGCCACTCCAATACCTTGACTTTGTTGTCCTTAAGCCATTTTGGCACAACTTTGGAAGTATGCTTGGGGTCATTGTCCATTTGGGAGACCCATTTGCGACCAAGCTTTAACTTCCTGACTGATGTCTTGAGATGTTGCTTCAATATATCCACATAATTGTCCTTCCTCATGATGCCATCTATTTTGTGAAGTGCACCAGTCCCTCCTGCAGCAAAGCACCCCCACAGCATGATGCTGCCACCCCATGCTTCACGGTTGGGATGGTGTTCTTCAGCTTGCAAGAACCCCCTTTTTCCTCCAAACATAACGATGGTCATTATGGGCAAACAGTTCTACTTTTGTTTCATCAGACCAGAGGACATTTCTCCAAAAAGTACGATCTTTGTCCCCATGTGCAATTGCAAACCGTAGTCTGTCTTTTTTATGGCGGTTTTGGAGCAGTGGCTTCTTCCTTGCTGAGCAGCCTTTCAGGTTATGTCGATATAGGACTCGTTTTACTGTGGATATAGATACTGTTGTACCTGTTTCCTCCAGCATCTTCACAAGGTCCTTTGCTGTTGTTCTAGGATTGATTTGCACTTTTCACACCAAAGTACGTTCATCTCTAGGAGACAGAACGCGTCTCCTTCCTGAGCGGTATGACGGCTGCGTGGTCCCATGGTGTTTATACTTGCGTACTATTGTTTGTACAGATGAACGTGGTACCTTCAGGCATTTGGAAATTGCTCCCAAGGATGAACCAGATTTGTGGAGATCTACAAAAAAATTCTGAGGTCTTGGCTGATTTCTTTTGATTTTGCCATGATGTCAAGCAAAGAGGCACTGAGTTTGAAGGTAGGTCTTGAAATACATCCACAGATACACCTCCAATTGACTCAAATGATGTCAATTAGCCTATCAGAAGCTTCTAAAGCCATGACATCATTTTCTGGATTTTTTTCAAGCTGTTTAAAGGCACCGTCAACTTAGTGTATGTAAACTTCTGACCCACTGGAATTGTGATAGAGTGAATTATAAGTGAAATAATCTCTCTGTAAACAATTGTTGGAAAAATTACTTGTGTCATGCACAAAGTAGATGTCCTAACCGACTTGCCAAAACTATAGTTTGTTAACAAGAAATTTGTGGAGTGGTTGTAAAACGAGTTTTAATGACTCCAACCTAAGTGTACGTAAACTTCCGACTTCAAATGTAGTTCTTGCATAGTTTGGAGCTGTGCTTTGGGTCATTGTCCTGTTGTAGGAGGAAATTGGCTCCAATCAAGCGTCGTCCACAGGGTATGGCATGGCGTTGCAAAATGGAGTGATTGCCTTCCTTCTTCAAGATCCCTTTTACCCTGTACAAATCTCCCACTTTACCACCACCAAAGCACCCCTAGACCATCACATTGCCTCCACCATGCTTGACAGATGGCATCAAGCACTCCTCCAGCATCTTTTCATTTGGTCTGCATCTCACAAATGTTCTTCTTTGTTATCCGAACACCTCAAACTTCGATTCGTCTGTCCATAACACTTTTTTCCATTCTTCCTCTGTCCAGTGTCTGTGTTATTTTGCCCATCTTAATCTTTTCTTTTTATTGGCCATTCTGAGATATGGCTTTGTCTTTGCAACTCTGACTAGAAGGTTAGCATCCTGGATTCGCCTCTTCACTGTTGACATTGAGACTGGTGTTTTGCGGGTACTATTTAATGAAGCTGCCAGTTGAGGACCTGTGAGGCGTCTGTTTCTCAAACTAGACACTCTAATGTATTTGTCCTCTTGCTCAGTTGTGCACCGGGGCCTCCCACTCCTCTTTCTATTCTGGTTAGAGACAGTTTGCGCTGTTCTGTGAAGGGAGTAGTACACAGCGTTGTACGACATCTTCAGTTTCTTGCCAGTTTCTCGCATGGAATAGCCTTCATTTCTCAGAACAAGAATAGACTGACGAGTTTCAGAAGAAAGTTATTTGTTTCTGGCCATTTTGAGCCTGTAATCGAACCCACAATTGCTGATGCTCCAGATACTCAACTAGTCTCAAGAAGGCCATTTTTATTGCTTCTTTAATCAGCACAACAGTTTTCAGCTGTGCTAACATAATTGCAAAAGGGTTTTCTAATGATCAATTAGCCTTTTAAAATGATCAACTTGGATTAGCAAACACAATGTGCCATTGGAACACAGGACTGATGGTTGCTGATAATGGGCCTCTGTACGCCTATGTAGATATTCCATAAAAAATTAGCAGTTTCCAGCTACAATAGCCATTTACAACATTAACAATGTCTACACTGTATTTCTGATCAATTTGATGTTATTTTAACAGACAAAAAAATTGCTTTTCTTTCGAAAACCAGGACATTTCTAAGTGACCCCAAACTTTTGAACAGTAGTGTATATACACTGCTAAAAAAAATAAAGGGAACACTTAAACAACACAATGTAACTCCAAGTCAATCACACTTCTGTGAAATCAAACTGTCCACTTAGGAAGCAACACTAATTGACAATACATGTCACATGCTGTTGTGCAAATGGAATAGACAACAGGTGGAAACAATAGGCAATTAGCAAGACACCCCCAATAAAGGACTGGTTTTGCAGGTGGTGACCACAGACCACTTCTCAGTTCCTATGCTTCCTGGCTGATGTTTTGGTCACTTTTGAATGCTGGCGGTGCTTTCACTCTAGTGGTAGCATGAGACGGAGTCTACAACCCACACAAGTGGCTCAGGTAGTGCAGCTCATCCAGGATGGCACATCAATGCGAGCTGTGGCAAGAAGGTTTGCTGTGTCTGTCAGCATAGTGTCCAGAACATGGAGGCGCTACCAGGAGACAGGCCAGTACATCAGGAGACGTGGAGGCCGTAGGAGGGCAACAACCCAGCAGCAGGACTGCTACCTCTGCCTTTGTGCAAGGAGGAGCAGGAGGAGCACTGCCAGAGCCCTGCAAAATGACCTCCAGCAGGCCACAAATGTGCATGTGTCTGCTCAAACGGTCAGAAACAGACTCCATGAGGGTGGTATGAGGGCCCGGCGTCCACAGGTGGGGGTTGTGCTTACAGCCCAACACCGTGCAGGACGTTTGGCATTTGCCAGAGAACACCAAGATTGGCAAATTCGCCACTGGCGCCCTGTGCTCTTCACAGATGAAAGCAGGTTCACACTGAGCACATGTGACAGACGTGACAGAGTCTGGAGACGCCGTGGAGAACGTTCTGCTGCCTGCAACATCCTCCAGCATGACCGGTTTGGCGGTGGGTCAGTCATGGTGTGGGGTGGCATTTCTTTGGGGGGCCGCACAGCCCTCCATGTGCTCGCAGAGGTAGCCTGACTGCCATTAGGTACCGAGATGAGATCCTCAGACCCCTTGAGAGACCATATGCTGGTGCGGTTGGCCCTGGGTTCCTCCTAATGCAAGACAATGCTAGACCTCATGTGGCTGGAGTGTGTCAGCAGTTCCTGCAAGAGGAAGGCATTGATGCTATGGACTGGCCCGCCCGTTCCCCAGACCTGAATCCAATTGAGCACATCTGGGACATCATGTCTCGCTCCATCCACCAATGCCACGTTGCACCACAGACTGTCCAGGAGTTGGCGGATGCTTTAGTCCAGGTCTGGGAGGAGATCCCTCAGGAGACCATCCACCACCTCATCAGGAGCATGCCCAGGCGTTGTAGGGAGGTCATACAGGCACGTGGAGGCCACACACACTACTGAGCCTCATTTTGACTTGTTTTAAGGACATTACATCAAAGTTGGATCAGCCTGTAGTGTGGTTTTCCACTTTAATTTTGAGGGTGACTCCAAATCCAGACCTCCGTGGGTTGATAAATTTGATTTCCATTGATAATTTTTGTGTGATTTTGTTGTCAGCACATTCAACTATGTAAAGAAAAAAGTATTTAATAAGATTATTTCATTCATTCAGATCTAGGATGTGTTATTTTAGTGTTCCCTTAATTTTTTTGAGCAGTGTATATATTTTTTAATACATTTGCAAAAACTCTAAAAACCTGTTTTTGCTTTGTCATTATGGGGTATTGTGTGTAGATTGAGGAGGGAAAAAAACAGTTTAATCAATTTTAGAATAAGGCTGTAACGTACAAAATGTGGAAAAGTCAAGGGGTCTGAATAATTTCCGAATGCACTGTATATGACCCTCTCTGACTGTGTATGTGTGTTTGTGTGCGTGTGTCTGTGTGTATGTGTGTTTGTGTGCGTGTGTGTGCGTGTGACTGTGTGTCTGTGTGTTTGTGTGCGTGTGTCTGTGTGTATGTGTGTTTGTGTGCGTGTGACTGTGTGTCTGTGTGTTTGTGTGCGTGTGTCTGTGTGTATGTGTGTTTGTGTGCGTGTGACTGTGTGTCTGTGTGTTTGTGTGCGTGTGACTGTGTGTCTGTGTGTTTGTGTGCGTGTGTCTGTGTGAATGTGTGTGTAGCAGCACAAGGTCTGGTGAAAGCCTTGCTACAGGTGGATCCAACAGAGAGACTGACAGCAGCGCAGACTCTGAAGCATCCCTGGATTCAGACCAGTACAGACCAGTACAGACCAGTACAGACCACTACAGACCACTACAGACCACTACAGACCAGTACAGACCACTACATACCATCACAGACCAGTACAGACCAGTACAGACGATTACAGACCATTACAGACCAGTACAGACCACTACAGACCAGTACAGACCATTACAGACCATTACAGACCATTACAGACCAACACAGATCAGTACTGACCAGTACAGACCATTACAGACCAGTACAGACCACTACAGACCATTACAGACCCGTACAGACCAGTACAGACCATTACAGACCATTACAGACCAGTACAGACCAACACAGATCAGTACTGACCAGCAGAGCCCAGCAGAGCTCAGAACAGATCATTACCGACCAGCACAGAGTCCAACCCCTACAAACCAGTACCGACCAGCACAACCCAGTAAAGAGCAGCACAGATCACTACAGACCATCAGAGAGCATCAAAATCATCAACCCAACTCAACTCATCGACAGCCCCAATCAACGAGTCGTCTGCTCCAACAAGATCACACCTCAACCCCCACATCCAATCCCCCCAGCCCACCACCCACCCAGCCAGCCCACTGTTCTCACTCCACCACCCAACAGGGCCCATCAACTCCCCCCCAGCAGCACATCTCAACCCCCCCACCCAATCTCGTCACACTCTGTCCTATCCACAGCACCACCCCAACCCAGCCCCCACCAACCAGGCAGAACCCCTCAATCCCTCCTTCCACTTTCCCCAGCCTCCCTCGAAACACCCACCCTGTCCCAGCCCACCAAACACCCTGTCTCATCCCACCAAACACCCTGTCCCAGTCCACCAAACACCCTGTCCCACTCCACCAAACACCCTGTCCCAGTCCACCAAACACCCTGTCCCACTCCACCAAACACCCTGTCCCAGTCCACCAAACACCCTGTCCCAGTCCACCAAACGACCTGTCCCAGCCCACCAAACACCTTGTCCCAGTCCACCAAACGACCTGTCCCAGCCCACCAAACACCTTGTCCCAGTCCACCAAACACCCTGTCTCAGCCCACCAAACACCTTGTCCCAGTCCACCAAACGACCTGTCCCAGCCCACCAAACACCTTGTCCCAGTCCACCAAACGACCTGTCCCAGCCCCACCAAACACCTTGTCCCAGTCCACCAAACACCCTGTCCCAGTCCACCAAACACCCTGTCCCACTCCACCAAACACCCCTGTCCCAGTCCACCAAACACCCTGTCCCAGTCCACCAAACACCCTGTCCCAGTCCACCAAACACCCTGTCCCGCCCACCAAACACCCTGTCCCAGTCCACCAAACACCCTGTCCCACTCCACCAAACACCCTGTCCCACTCCACCAAACACCCTGTCCCACTCCACCAAACACCCTGTCCCAGCCCACCAAACGACCTGTCCCAGCCCACCCCACCCCACCCCTCCAGCAGTGTACCACCCCCCAGTAGCAGCACCCCTCCAAATCTCCCCAGCCCCACTTCCCCTCAACCCAGCCTCCTGATTGATGGGGTTCCTGAGACTTTAAACACTTCTCCAGGACTTGTAAAGATCTGATCAGACCCTGTTCAGGATTTATGTATGGTGGAATGCACCCATTGCCATACACTGATGTTCAGTTCCTCTCCAATGATATAGACATAGAAACTTTACAATTTAGGTTGTAGTATTTAGTTCAGTAGATTATCTCATATCTAACATTACAGATAACTAATAGTTTCAAGAAATGTTTTTTTCTGACACTGTGTAGTACACACACTAGTAATAACTTACTCCTGAGTGGCGCAGTGGTCTAAGGCACTGCATCGCAGTGCTAACTGTGCCACTAGAGATCCTGGTTCGAATCCAGGCTCTGTCGCAGCCGGCCGCGACCGGGAGACTCATGGGTCGTCCAGGGTAGGGGAAGGAATGGCCGGCAGGGATGTAGCTCAGTTGATAGAGCATGGCGTTTGCAACGCCAGGGTTGTGGGTTCAATTCCCACAGGGGGCCAGTATAAAAAAATATGTATTCACTAACTGTAAGTCGCTCTGGATAAGAGCGTCTGCTAAATGACTTAAATGTAATAAATAAAGAATTAACTTTGAACTGACGTTGTGATATATGACAATAACAAGAGGACAGCCAATCAGAATCTATTATTTATTAGTCATTGGTTTACCACAGAAGTATTTTAATACAGTGACATCATCAACAGTGGTCTAGAGCAGGGTTTCCCAAACCCGGTCCTGGGGCCCTCACCTGGGTGCACTTTTTTTTTTGCCCTAGCACTACACCGCTGATTCAAATAACCAACTCATCATCAAACTTTGATTATTTGAATCAGCTGTGTGGTGCTAGGGCAAAACCCAAAACGTGCACCCGGGGGGGTCCAGGACAGAGTTTGGGAAACTCTGGTCTAGGGAAGAGGGAGGAGGGAGGAGGGTTGCATCTATAGAAATATAATGACTAGAGTGGACAAAGCCCCTCAGACCATAGAGTTAGAATTACTAGAGTGGAGTAGGGAACAATTTTCAAAGTTTAACCAGCATCCAAGGATTTGGTTTGGAGACCATCTTGGATATGCTATTGGACCCAGTTTCCAGTATTATAATTGAAAAGTATGTTTTTATAACCTTACTAAGTGGTTAAAATGATTGTATATCAAGTTTAAAAACAATTGACCACAGCAATAGGTAAGTTACCCCAGCCCTGAGTTGTTGGAAACCAAACCCATCCTTGTTCTAACAGAGAACGATTGACAGCACTGAGACAGGTTTAAAAGACAAAGATCATCACACACTAATGTCATATCACACACAAACATCATCACACACTAATGTCATATCACACACAAAGATCATCACACACTAATGTCATATCACACACAAACGTGTCAGAAAAATAAATCATCATTATCGGCTCACTTCTGCTTCTTCTATTGGTCCGCTGGTCTGAAGAGAGTCCGCCCCCTGAGGCTAAACCCCACCTTCCTGCCCCCTGGGAGAGAGGAGGAGAGGGAGGAAGAGGAGGAGGAGGAAGGGAGAGAGGAGGAGGAGGAAGAAGAGGAGGGAGGGGCATGGGTTGCAGGCTGCAGGGGTGGCTGGCGAGAGAGAAGCTCCTTGAAGACAGAGTTCATCTGTTTACTGATGTCCTGAAAGAGAGAGAGGGGGAAGGAGGAGAGATGTTTGAGTGGCCTCAGACCTACAGTATCCAGACCCACCTATCTCCAAATGAAACACCTGCACATCTGCAATGCTTCCAATTAACTATCTGAAATACATTTCTTTGAATGTATTTAATTTCAGCAATCTCCAGGGCGCATCACCAAAAATAACTTATTCTCCACCTACCGGTCTGTCAATAAATCCTCCATCTGTCTGTCTCTCTCCTGCTCTCAGCCTCACACTGTCAAAGGTATGCCTACGCTCCTGATTCCTGAGAGAGAGAGAGACAGAGAGAGACAGAGGGGAAAAAGGAGAGAGAGAGGGAGCGAGAGAGAGGGGGAGAGAGAAAGAACGATTGCTGATGGATTGTTTTTTGGTACATTTCAGGTGTGGTGTGTGTGCATGCGTAGCATGTCCTACCCTGTGTTTTGGCGTGTCATGGGGGAGAGGGGGATCTTTTGGACGGGGCTTCCGCTGCTCTCCACTGCCCTCTGTCTCCCAGGCAACGAAGCACTGTCACTGTTCACCCGCAGCCTGTCAAACACACACCACACACACACACAGACCTTTATTAGTTCTTGATATATGCAGTTAGACCCCCTCGTGGGTCTTCAGAGCGCACGCGTGTGTATGTACCGCGTTGTGTTCTCAGTCAGAAGCTCTTCTGAAGCCAGGTTTCCAGTGCTTCCTCCACTGTCCTCCTCCCTCCTCCCTCGCTCCGCTCTGGAGAAGAGAGAGACAACAAGGGGAGTGAAGAGAGACGGAAGAGGTGTTTCTCAAAATGGTTAAACTGTCTCTCAGCGATATTGTTAACGTTTCACTCACCCTTCCAACACGCTGATGTATTTGTGTGGTATGAGGCCCCTAACTCCTCCCACTTCCCCTCTCCACCAATCAGAAGAGGCCTTGCTGTGCAGGAGGAGGGACTCCCCTTGTTTGAAGGACAGCTCAGTAGCAGACCGAGCTGTGTAATCAAACATGGCCACCGCCTCCCATTCTAAAGGAGGAAGAAAACGTTAGTGTGTGTTTGATTGTGTATGTGTGTGTGTGTGGTGTGTGTGTGTGGTGTGTGTGTGTGTGTGTGGTGTGTGTTGTGTGTGTGTGTGTGTGTGTGTGTTGTGTGTGTGTGTGTGGTGTGTGTGTGTGTGTGGTGTGTGTGTGTGTTTGTGTGTGGGTGTGTGTGTGTGTGTGTGTGGGTGTTGTGTGTGTGTGTGTGTGTGTGTGTGTGCTCACCATCCTCACTGTGGAGTTGTTCAGTCTCTCCATCTCCCTCCTCTGTGATTGGTTCACTACAAACAGAGACAACATCAGTATTTCTCTCTCTGTTCCTGTAAGCAATATGGTCAGTAGTGCCAGCATAAAATATGTTAAAATGTGACAAAATTATTATGGTCTATAAACCAGGATACTCATTAGTATCTCTCTATATCTCTCTATCGATAAACCAGGACACTAGTCAGTATCTCTACATCTCTTTCTATCAATAAACCAGGACACTAGTCAGTATCTCTACATCTCTTTCTATCAATAAACCAGGACACTAGTCAGTATCTCTACATCTCTTTCTATCAATAAACCAGGACACTAGTCAGTATCTCTAGCTCTCCCGAGTGGTGCAGGGGTCTAAGGCACTGCATCTCAGTGCTTGAGGCGTCACTACAGACCCCCTGGTTCGATTCCAGGCTGTATCACTAGTTAGTATATCTCCATCGCTCTCTATCCATAAACCAGGATACTAGTTAGTATCTCTATATCTCTTTCTACCAGGAAACTAGTTAGTATCTCTATATCTCTTTCTACCAGGAAACTAGTTAGTATCTCTATATAACCAGGATACTAGTTAGTATCTCTATATCTCTTTCTACCAGGAAACTAGTTAGTATCTCTATATAACCAGGAAACTAGTTAGTATCTCTATCTCACCAGTACTCCTGCTCCAGAGTCATGTGTTTCTCATACACAGGACCGGGCAGCTCTGATTGGCTGGGGAAGATGACATCATACTGGAGGATCATGGTCTTGACGAGGTCGTTGACCTGCGGTTGCCTAGCAACAACATCCCCAGAATCTGACCCTCTCAGGAGGCTCGGCCCGAAACACACCGCCAGGTTATAGGGCTGCATCATGTTCTCATCACTGTACTGGGACACACTACAGACACGCACACACACACACACCGCCAAGTTATACAGCTGTGTAAGGGAGTTGGGTCAGTAAAGGTTCAGGGTATGAATGTGCAAACTGAAACGTACTGGTTGAGAAAAGCGAACAGGTAACGTATGACGATGAGGAGCAGCCGAGGGAAGGAAGAGACAACTGTCTTTATCTGTGCTGCTTTCTCTGTCAATCCCTCATTCTCTGAGAGAGAGAGAGAGAGAGAGGAGAGAGGAGCAAGAGACAGAGAGAGAGAGAAAGTCATACAGTATGATTGTAAAGTGCATAATGATTATTATTATACAGTGTGTGTGTGTGACACTTACGGACACAGTCCAGTAGTTCTGAGTAATACTGGTCAGGGAACAGTGGAGGGTCCAGGCCTCTGAAGTACAGCTTCAACACTCCAGCCACCGAATCAATGTCGCAGTCACTGTCTGCAAGAGGGTCCTCTCCTACACACACATACACGCACACGCACATACACACACAAAACGCACACACACACACGCACCCATAACACACACACACACCACAACACCACCACACACACACACACACAACCACACACACATCCACACACACACACCACAACACCACCACACATCACACACGACACCACACACCACACCACACGCACCACACACCCAACATCCACACACACACACCACAACCCCCACACACACACACGCACACACACGCACACACACACACATAAACACACAAACGCACTAACATGTTGCTGACAACTCTACTTCCATGCGCACACACACTGTGACACCAAATATAATCTTTGCATGGGCATCTGACCCAACACTCCCCAATACCTGTGTCAGGCAGCACCTACAGTCACCCTCAAAATTATTGACACCCTTGATAAAGATGAGCAAAAATGATTGATAAAAAATCATACAAATGCCTTTACTATATTGTATGCCAGAAAAATGTGGGAATGTTACTGTATATTATTTTATACAAATAAAATTGCTCAGAGAAAGAGATTTTGTGTAAAAAATTAAAATAAAGTTTTAAGAAATCTTGAAAAAGAAAGGTGTGAAAATTATTTATGATTATTAATGATTGTTATAAATAAAATCAAACAAAAATTTTATCTGCGTTAACATTCTACTTTTTAAAGTTAATCTCAGTTTAAGGAACTGTATTGTGGCCATTAATGGCTTCCTGTTTCACAGGAGTATAAAAATGAGGTAATGTGCATGTAAAATCCATTTGTCATCCATCACAATGGGGAAAGGAAAGAACTCACAAATGAAAAGAGACAAATGGTTGTTGACTTTCATAAATCAAGCAATACAAAAAGTACTAATAATAATGATTAATAATAACTACCACCATTATGGCAACAATTTTGAAGTTTATAACCACTGGAACAGTGGTAAACTTGCCTAATAGAGGACCCAAGTGTATCTTGTCCCCACACACAGTGAGGAAGCTGTTTCGGGAGGCAAAGAAGTTCAAGGGCCACAGTTGGAGAATTACAGAATTTGGTCGCATCTTGAAGTCACAAAGTCTCCAAATCTACAATTAGACACCACATCCTGTCACGCCCTGGCTCTGGGGACTCTTTCATGTTGAGCCAGGGTGTTAGTTTCTATGTTTAGTTTTCTAGGTTTATGTTCTAGATCGTGTGGATCTATGTTGGCCAGGGTGGTTCCCAATCAGAGGCAGCTGATTCTCGTTGTCTCTGATTGGGAACCATACTTAGGCAGCCTGTTTGGCACAGTTAATTGTGGGATCTTGTTCTGTATAGGTTTGTGTTGGTGAACCTGTAGACTTCACATATCGTTTTGTTATTTGGTCCTCTGTAGCTCAGCTGGTAGAGCACGGCGCTTGTAACGCCAAGGTAGTGGGATTCGATCCCCGGGACCACCCATACACAAAAAATTTATGCACGCATGACTGTAAGTCGCTTTGGATAAAAGCGTCTGCTAAATGGCATATTATTATTATTATTATTATTATTATAAGTACTCATTAAAAGATGTACGCATATCACGCTGCGCATTGGTCCGTTTCTTACGATGATCGTGACACATCCATGCCAATAGATTCTTTGGAAAGGTTGCCTGAAAAAAAACTTTATTGAGAGTAACCAACAAATGTAAACGCCTGGAGTTTGCTAAAAGATTACACAAAAACAAAGCTCTTTAGCCTCGCACACCAGCAGTGGGTCAACGGCATCATGAACTTTACGGTGTACCAGGACATTTTAGCCAAAAACCTGGTTGCCTCCGCAAGAATGCTGAAACCTGGCCGCAAGTGGATCTTCCAGCAAGACAATGACCCCAAGCACACATTAAAATCCACAAAGAAATTGGTTAATTGAACACAAAATGAACATTTTGCAATGGCCATCTCAGTCACCGGACTTGAGCCCCCATTGAAAACCTGTGGTTTGAATTAAAGAGGGCAGTCCATAAGCGCAGACGAAGGATATTAAGGATCTGGAAAGATTTTATACGGAGGAATGCCTAAGATCCCTCCCAATGTGTTATTCAATCTCATAAAACATTTTAGAAAAAGGCTCAGTGCCGTTATCCTCACAAGGGGAGGGTGCAAAAAGTTTTGAAAACGGGTGCCAATCATGTTGAACTTTTTTTTATTACTTGTTAAACAAAATATTTTTATTTGAGAAATTCTTTTTTTAAATAAAAACTCTAGCTCAGTATTTGTATTATTTATTTTTATACAGTATTTTTTGCTAATATTTATCAAGGGAGCCAATCATTTCCAATGTGACTGTGTGTACCTCTCTCAAATACATCTCTGATGTGGTTGACCTCTCTCTGGGACCCTGGAACACGGAATATCCCCTCATGGTGCAGACCGTGAAGATTTATGAAGCGAATGCAGCTTTCAACTACCACAGGAATCTGCTGCCCTGAACTCTGAGAGAGAGAGAGAGAGAGAGAGAGAGAGAGAGAGAGAGAGAGAGAGAGAGAGAAGAGAGAGAGAGAGAGAGGAGAGAGAGAGAGAGAGAGAGAGAGGAGAGAGAGAGATATAGAGATCTCCGCTCTCTCGTTCTCCTCTCCCTCTATTTTTCTCTCGCGCGTCTCGCGTCGCTCGCTCTCTCGCACTCTCGCTCTCCACCCTTTCTCGCGTCTCCCTCTCCCTCTCCCTCACATTTCTTCGTCCGTATCATCGTACTCACGCTTCTCGTACGTTCTTATTTATATCGATTACATAGATCCTTCATTCTTCTCTAGCCATTTATCTATTAAATCTAAATATACACTTTCTCTCTTCGCGCTCGCTCGCCTCTTCTTCCCCCCCCCCGCCCCCCACCCTCTCCCACACCCCACCATGAGCATAGAGTCCCCTACATAAATACTCTGTTGATCTAGACCTATTCTCATTCTCCTCCTCTTTCTGGTTTCCGCCGGTACACTGCACGGCCGTCCAAGCACGGCGAGCAGGTGGGAATTAGGACCACATAAAGGAGTAGCAAGGGAGAGATTGAAGTCAAGAAGATTATAAAGTCATGGGTGATAAGAAGCGCAATTCAGGGAACAGGCACAATACGCCTCTACCACAGCCATGATTAGAGATACAGAGGACTACTGTTAAATATCTGCAACGCAAACAGGAGTGAGGAGAGAGACTGCCATTGGTTAGATATCTACACCATGAGGTATAAAAAGGAGAGAGACTTGTTTAATATCACTGCAGCCGAGTAAGGAGACAGACTATATCTGTTTAATATCAACAGGAGTAAGGAGAGAGACCTATGTTTTACGTCATGTCACACAGGAGTCGGAGGAGAAGAGACCCACTGTTTTAATATATTCACACCATGAGTAGGGACAGAGACTGCGGCGTCTGTTTTTAATTCACACCAGGAGTAGGAGAAGACCGACTGTTAGTCTATCACACAGGAGTTAGGAGAGAGGACTACTGTTTAATTATCACCAGGCTTAGGAGACGAGACCTCACTGGTTTAATATCAACACCCAGGAGTATGAGAAGAGACTACTGTTTTAATATCATCGGATAGGAGAGAGACTACTGTTTAACTACTATCACACAGGAGCTATGAGAGAGACTCCTGTTTAATTCACAACATTAGAGGAGAGAGACTACTTTTAAGATCTCAGACGGGTATAGAGAGACTACTGTTTTGATCTTAGACATAGGAGTAGGAAAGAGAGACTATTGTTTATATCACACAGGAGTAGGATATAGACCTACTGTTTAAATATCACCAGGATAGGAGCAGCTACTGTTTAAGATGCTTAGACAGGAGTAGGAGAGCGACTACCGTTCAATATCACACAGGAGTAGCAGAGAGACACTGTTTTAAGATCTCAGACGGAGTAGGAGGAGAGTCTACTACTTTTCAAGTCTCCTCAGAGAGGAAGTAGGAGAGAGACTACTGTTCACGCTCTCTCAGACAGGAGTAGGGTAGAGACTAGCTGTTTTAATATCACACCTGAATAGGAGATAGACTACTGTTTAAGATCCTTCAGACAGTTTAGGAGAGACTACTGTTTAATATCACACAGGAGTAGGAGAGAGACTACTGTTTAATATCACACAGGAGTAGGAGAGAGACTACTGTTTAATATCACACAGGAGTAGGAGAGAGACTACTGTTTAATATCACACAGGAGTAGGAGAGAGACTACTGTTTAAGATCTCAGACCGGGTATGATGGAAGGAGACTACTGTTTTAAGACTCAGACACGGAGTAGGTGGAGAGAGACAAACTGTTTAGATTCTCACAGCACAGAGTAGGAGAGAGACTACTGTTTAAGATCTCAGACAGGAGTAGGAGAGAGACTACTTTTCAAGCTCTCAGAGAGGAGTAGGAGAGAGACTACTGTTTAATATCACACAGGAGTAGGAGAGAGACTACTGTTTAAGATCTCAGACAGGAGTAGGAGAGAGACTACTGTTTAATATCACACAGGAGTAGGAGAGAGACTACTGAATAATATCACACAGGAGTAGGAGAGAGACTACAGTTTATATTACATTACACCGTAGTAGGAGAGAACTACTGATTAAATATCACACAGAGTAGGAGATAACTACTTTTTAATATCACCCAGGAGTAGGGGAGAGTGAGACCCCCTGTTTAAGACCTCCTGACAGGAGTAGGAGAGAGACTACTTTTCAAGCTCTCAGACAGGAGTAGGAGATAGACTACTGTTCAAGCTCTCAGACAGGAGTAGGAGAGAGACTACTGTTCAAGCTCTCAGACAGGAGTAGGAGAGAGACTACTGTTTAATATCACACATGAATAGGAGAGAGACTAATGTTTAAGATCTCACACAGGAGTAGGAGAGAGACTACTGTTTAATATCACACAGGAGTGGTCAGAGAGAACCACTGTTTAAGATCTCAGTCACGGAGTAGGAGAGGACGATACCTGTATTAGAGCTCCCAGACGAGTAGAGAGAGACTACACTCGTTTAATATCACACAGGAGTAGAGAGAGAGACCTACTGTTTTAATATCACAACAGGAGTAGGAGAGAGATACTGATTCTATGTCTCACACGTCAGGATAGAGAGCAGAGACTACTGTTTAAGATCTCAGACGGTAATAAGGAGAGAGACTACGTTTAAGACATTCTCCAAGACAGGACGTAGGAAGAAGACCAACTGTTTAAGAATCTCACATGTCATGGATCGTGAGAGAGACTAGACGTTTAATATCGTTTCAGACCGCAGTAAGGGTGAGAGACTACTTTTCACAGCTCGTTCAGAGAGGCAGATAGAGAGATGACTACTCTACTTACTACTGTTTAATATCACACAGGAGTTAGGAGAAGAGACTATACTGTTTAAGATCTCAGACCAGGAAAGGAGTAGGGAGAGATAAGTACTACTGTTTCATAGTCACATCACACAGAGTAGGAGGAGAGACTCTGTTTAAGATCGCAAGACAGGGAGTAGGAGAGAGAGAACTAAACTATGTTTAATATCACACAGAGTAGGAGAGAGACTACTGTTTTAATATCTCAGACAGAGTCGGAGAGAGACTACTGTTTAATATCTCAGACAGGAGTAGGAGAGAGACTACTGTTTAATATCTCAGACAGGAGTAGTTGAGTGAGACTATGTTTAATTATCACAACAGGAGTATGGAGAGAGACTACTGTTTAATATCACCAGGAGTAGGAGAGACTACTGTTCAAGCTCTCAGAGAGAGGAGAATTGAGGCGAGTGAAGAGAGAGAGAGAGTGGCAGAGACCGCGACTAGATCAGAGACCAGAGACAGAAGACAGGACAGAGATCAGAGGACAGAGACAATGACAGAGAGAGAGTAGAGAGAACAAATACATACTTCATGACATGTTTCCAATGTTTATTCAAACTGTTAGTTTTTGTTTTGGACCAGGGAGATACAGTAGATGCCCTGAAAGTTCCGTTCACACACTGTATATCTCTCCAACACATATTAGCATTATGACATATTAGCATTATGAATATTGAGTGGTTGTGCTGTGTTACCTGTACTGACCCAGCATATCAAGTGAAGAGAGTGGCGCTCAGGACATGGAAACATGGTCTGGACCGCGCATCATAGTGCGCGACGTGACCCTACAACTGCATTCCTGGGAGATATACCGCCTCACTCCACATCATACACTGATACACACACGCAAACATACACACATCATGGTTTTCAACAATAAAAAATGTAGTGTTGCTAGGATTTGGATCTCTCTCTCTTTTTCTCTCTCATCTGTCTCATCTATCTGTGGTCTCTCATCTTCTCTCTCTCTCTCTCTCTCTCTTCTCTCTTCCTCTCTCTCTCTCTCCTCTCCCCTCTCTCCTCTTCCTCTCCCCCTCTCTCTCCTTCTCTCCCTTTTCCCCCCTTCCCAAACGGTGCGGAAAAACCAAAGGGGGGGGGGTTTTTTGGGGGGGGGAAATGGGAGGGGGGGGGGGCGGAGAAAAAGGTGGGCAATGGGGTTTTGGGGGCAAGGGGGGTTAGCCCCGGGAGGGTGGTTTTTCTTCTCCTTTCTATTCTTCTTTTAAAAACCAAAGTTTTCCCCAAAGCCCGGGCCGGTCATTTGGGGGCCGGAAATCAAATTTCCGGGGGGTCGGGTTCCCCCGGGGTCTGGGGGTTTGGGGGTTTTTATTCGTTGTTGAGTTTCTGGTTTCTGGGGGGGTTGGGGTTTTGGTGTGAAAATTTTTTAAAGTAGTGGAAATACATATAGTTAACAGTTATAATTTATTAGTATAATTGTATATAGTTAGTATAATGTGTAAAGGGGAAAATTTTAATAGTAGAGTACATATTGAATTAGTAGAACAGTATATATAGTAGTAGTACGAAATTTGTTATGTGTATGTACAGTAGAAAGTACAGTTTAGTACAGTTGTAGTATATATAGACAGTATTAGACTAGTAGGACGTATATTATGTTATTATGTATTATATAGTGAAATTAGTAGTAGTTCTAGTTACATAGTAAGTCCCTATTAGTAATCGTAGTAAGGTAGGGGCGTTTTTTTGTGTTTGTTTTCGTTTTTGTGTGTAGTATCAATTACAGTTAGACGTTATAAGTATATTGTATTGTACAGTGTGGAAGTAGTTTTGTGTCTATGTATTAGAAGTAGTATTTTTAAAGATTTTGTAGTATACTAGTAGTACAGTAGTAGTACAGTAGTAGCACCTTTTTGTATGGCCTCCTGCAGCAGGTCATGTTTAGCCTGTAGTTTGGAGATCAGGGAGCTTCCAGTCAGATACTCCTTCACTTTCTGACAAACGACGGAAACACAGATACACTCTTTTACCTTTACACAGCTTTAGCTCAGTGGGCTAACACAGTCTTGTGTTGTTCAGATGTCC
>LR778260.1:9892329-9922329 GCA_902810595.1 Coregonus sp. 'balchen'
CTGTTGACCTTTGACTTCCACCTGACTGTCCAGAACCTTCATCTGGTCACACAGCTGGGCCCGCAGGTCTATACACAAACACACACACACACACACACACACACACACACACACACACACACACACACACACACACACACACACACACACACACACACACACACACACACACACACACACACACAACACCACACACAACGTCAACACGTAGCGGACATGACTCACGGTCTCGTGATGAGGTAGCCCTGTGGGAGACCAGGATTCAAATCCCACTTGTGAAAATGGCGCCCAACTGTGGGACGATGTCTCATGGAGGAGGAAGTCAAAGGCGGGTGAATGTAGCGGACCTGAGTCGGGCTCATAGTCTCGTGGTGAGGTAGCCCTGCCTGCTACTTCAAAATCACTATCGCCTAAGAGGGAATAACCTTTTGGTCTAATGGTAAGACTTTGGTTTCTCCTGTGGGAGACCAGGATTCAGATCCCACCAGTGACACATTCACATACGTATATGAACACACATGACAACAGGAGCAATCAGACATTAGATGCAGTGTATGTATGAATACCCACACACACAGAGACATGTATAGTTGTATGTTCTCACCTTTTATCTGGGAGTCATACTCGTACAGACTCCCTCTCTGCATCCTCAGCTTCCCGTGTGATGTCATCATGTCTGCCCCTGACCCCTGACCCCTAACCTCTAACTTTGTCTATGGATCCTCCAGGTCTCCAATATGAGTCTGTCTAAGCCGATGAACCTAAGCCAGACAGACAGACAGACAGACAGACAGACAGACAGAGAGAGAGAGAGATCAGTGCTGTAGGGTTAGAATTCACACACACACCCCTGCTGCTTACACAACCTGAGGTTTGACCACATCTGTTGAATCAACAGACAGCTTCACCTTGCCTTTTAGAACCTCCTCCATGCTGCTTTCACTTATCCTATAAAAAAATTGTCTAGCACATGCTAACCCACTGACAGTTAAACTGGCTAGCACATGCTAACCCACTGACAGTTAAACTGGCTAGCACATGCTAACCCACTGACAGTTAAACTGGCTAGCACATGCTAACCCACTGACAGTTAAAGTGTCTAGCACATGCTAACCCACTGACAGTTAAAGTGTCTAGCACATGCTAACCCACTGACAGTTAAACTGGCTAGCACATGCTAACCCACTGACAGTTAAACTGGCTAGCACATGCTAACCCACTGACAGTTAAACTGGCTAGCACATGCTAACCCACTGACAGTTAAACTGGCTAGCACATGCTAACCCACTGACAGTTAAACTGGCTAGCACATGCTAACCCACTGACAGTTAAACTGGCTAGCACATGCTAACCCACTGGTTATTAGCTGGAACATATGTGGGTAGGCTATAGGTATAAGAAGAGGCTCAGAAACAGCTGCTCCAATAGAAATCCCTGAGCATGCTACTAAGCATTGTGACACACACACACACTCACACACACACCTAAACAAATTCATAGGCACAATTCTTGTACATATCCACATACACACCATTAAGACACACACACACACACACTCACACACACACACACTCACACACACACACACTCACACACACACACACTCACACACACACACACACAATATGAAGCAGTGTCATGGCGGTGTTGGCTAGCTGAGCTCATGCGCAGACACACACCTAAACAAATTCATAGGCACAATTCTTGTACATATCCACATACACACCATTAAGACACACACACACACACACACACACACACACACACACTGACAATGCTGCACTAACATTACATCATTAATGATCTAACAGTCATATTCCATCCATTATACATGGATCCATCAGCATACGCAGTGTCACTGCAGTCACACACACACACATACACACACACACACATACACACACATACACACACACACACATACACACACGCCTCTGTCGTAGCTATAAATAACGCAACCCATGACAACCATACCTCACGGGTTAGTCCTCTTTCCCTCTTTCCCTCTTTTCACCTACCTCACTTCATCTCTTTATCCTCTTCTCCCTCTTAACTCTATTTTCCCTTCTCCTCTCCTCCCGCATCGGAGACCAGTCGTCCTACCCTTTCTCACCCTCCGTTTACACCACTCAAAACCTCCTCGTCCCTCATCCTTTTTTTCCCCCTTTCAAACACCTCCTTTCTTCCCCTTTCTCCCGCCCTTCAACACGTACGAAATGAGCGTCGCCCATACCCGCACCTCCAACACACAATCGAAAAAAAGACAACCAGGAAAGCGACAAAAACAAAAATCAGGGAAACACAACACCCACCCTCCCCTCTCCCTCCCCCTCCCCCCCCCTACAACGCTCTCCCTTCCCCTCCCTTCCCCTCCCTCCCCCTTCTTCTCCCCCCTCTCCTTCCCCCTCTCCCTCCCTCTCCCTTCCCTCTCCCTCCCCGTTCCCTCTCCCTCCCCTCCCCCTCTCCCTCCTCCACCCACTCCCGCCTGCTCCCCCTCTCCCTCCCCCTCCCCCTTCCCCTCTCCCTCTCCCCCCCTTCCCCCTCTCCCTCCCTCCCCCTCTCCCTCCCCTCTCCCTCCCTCTCCCTCCCCTCCCCCCTCCCCCTCCCCCTCTCCCACACACACAGCCCTCCTCTACTACCCGTACCACTACTATTTTGAATAATAATCACAACTATAATAATATAATAATAGTAATAATACTGATAATAATAATAACAATAATAATAATAATAATAATAGTAAAAACAATAATACTGATAATAAGTAAGTTACTGTTTACTATGCAGATGTTATTATTCAGTGTCCCTCAGGCTATGGCAGGCAAATACATATTTGGCTGCAAGAGGAGCCGTTGCTCCTTCGTCCATGACTATTTTTTGTTTTTCCTCTGGGTTTAATAAGTTAAAATGTGGAATAAATGTAGTCATTTCTGTGAATAATGAATCTCTTGGTGAGGAATATTTATCACAGTAAAGGAGAAAGTGCATCTCTGTCTCTACCTCCCCTGTCGTGCAGTGACCACATACACGCTCCTCTTTGGGTAGCCATGTCTTTTTATGTCTGCCGGTTTCTATTGCCAATTGGTGGTCACTCAGCCTTTTACTTGCTAAGGATCTGTCTCTGCTTCGTATCTCTGACAGAGTAGAGATAATCAACCAATTAATATTCAATTAATATTCTCCCTCACACATGAACAGCCCTCCTCTCTGTCTCTCTATCTCTCCCTCTCTCACATACACAGCCCCCCCCCCCCCCCCCCACACACACAGTCCTCTCTCTCTCTATGAGTGAATGTCATAACCTAAGCCACGCCCCCATCCTGTGCTCTTTTCTCCTCGAGGCCTACACTAGAAACACCATAACAGATAGTCTTCTCATCTCAGCTTCCCTCCCTCCCTCCCTCTCCTTCCATCTCTCCCTCCTTTTCTCTTTCACACCATGAAATGTTTTTTCTGATGACCTTGTATTATTTAGCTTAATACCATCACCATCACCATCGCACACAGATACACAAACAGACACACATACACAGACACACACACAGCCACACACACAGACACACACACAGATACACACACAGATACACACACAGACACACACACACAGACACACACAGATACACAAACAGACACACATACACAGATACACACACAGACACACACACAGACACACACACAGACTCACACACAGACACACACAGACTCACACACAGACACACACAGACACACACACAGACTGTTGCTCACTGTCTGTGTCCTCTGCATCCTCTCTGCTCAGTCACAGCGGATGTGGTGAGGAGAGAGAAAGCTGTGAAAAACAACCTCAATCTATATATATATATACAACTGTAGCACCTGACGAGCTACACTACTGATAACACCTTTTTAAGACAGAGTGTTGCCAACAAACATGGTTCCCTGGTTGGTTAACATTCATTATTACAGCATAATAAAAACAACTGGGCATATACAGATGTAGGATCTTGATTTGACCAGCATACAGTGGCTTGCGAAAGTATTCACCCCCCTTTGGCATTTTTCCTATTTTGTTGCCTTACAACCTGGAATTAAAATGGATTTTTTGGGGGGGTTTGTATAATTTGATTTACACAACATGCCTACCACTTTGAAGATGGATTTTTGTTTTGTTTTGTGAAACAAACAAGAAATAATACCAAAAAAAAACTGACAACTTGAGCGTGCGTAACTATTCACCCCCCCCCCCCCCCCCCCCCCCCCCCAAAGTCAATACTTTGTAGAGCCACCTTTTGCAGCAATTACAGCTGCAAGTCTCTTGAGGTACAGTGAGGGAAAAAATTATTTGATCCCCTGCTGAATTTGTATGTTTGCCCACTGACAAAGAACTGATCAGTCTATAATTTTAATGGTAGGTTTATTTGAACAGTGAGAGACAGAATAACAACAAAAAAATCCAGAAAAACGCATGTCAATAATGTTATAAATTGATTTGCTTTTTAAATGAGGGAAATAAGTATTTGACCCCTCTGCAAAACATGACTTAGTACTTGGTGGCAAAACCCTTGTTGGCAATCACAGAGGTCAGACGTTTCTTGTAGTTGGCCACCAGGTTTGCACACATCTCAGGAGGGATTTTGTCCCACTCCTCTTTGCAGATCTTCTCCAAATCATTAAGGTTTCGAGGCTGACGTTTGGCAACTCGAACCTTCAGCTCCCTCCACAGATTTTCTATGGGATTAAGGTCTGGAGACTGGCTAGGCCACTCCAGGACCTTAATGTGCTTCTTCTTGAGCCACTCCTTTGTTGCCTTGGCCTTGTGTTTTGGGTCATTGTCATGCTGGAATACCCAATCCACTAATAATTTTCAATGTCCTGGCTGAGGGAAGGAGGTTCTCACCCAAGATTTGACGGTACATGGCCCCGTCCATTGTCCATTGATGCTGTGAAGTTGTCCTGTCCCCTTAGCAGAAAAACACCCCCAAAGCATAATGTTTCCACCTCCATGTTTGACGGTGGGGATGGTGTTCTTGGGGTCATAGGCAGTATTCCTCCTCCTCCAAACACGGCGTGTTGAGTTGATGCCAAAGAGCTCAATTTTGGTCTCATCTGACCACAACACTTTCACCCAGTTCTCCTCTGAATCAGTCAGATGTTAATTGGCAAACTTCAGACGGGCCTGTATATGTGCTTTCTTGAGCAGGGGGACCTTGCGGGCGCTGCAGGATTTCAGTCCTTCACGGCATAGTGTGTTACCAATTGTTTTCTTGGTGACTATGGTCCCAGCTGCCTTGAGATCATTGACAAGATCATCCCGTGTAGTTCTGGGCTGATTCCTCACCGTTCTCATGATCATTGCAACTCCACGAGGTGAGATCTTGCATGGAGCCCCAGGCCGAGGGAGATTGACAGTTATTTTGTGTCTCTTCCATTTGCGAATAATCGCACCAACTGTTGTCACCTTCTCACCAAGCTGCTTGGCGATGGTCTTGTAGCCCATTCCAGTCTTGTGTAGGTCTACAATCTTGTCCCTGACATCCTTGGAGAGCTCTTTGGTCTTGGCCATGGTGGAGAGTTTGGAATCTGATTGATTGATTGCTTCTGTGGACAGGTGGGGCAAGACAGAGGGGGAGATTAGGAGCACTCCCTTTAAGAGTGTGCTCCTAATCTCAGCTCGTTACCTGTATAAAAGACACCTGGGAGCCAGAAATCTTTCTGATTGAGAGGGGGTCAAATACTTATTTCCCTCATTAAAATGCAAATCAATTTATAACATTTTTGACATGCGTTTTTCTGGATTTTTTTGTTATTCTGTCTCTCACTGTTCAAATAAACCTACCATTAAAATTATAGACTGATCATTTCTTTGTCAGTGGGCAAACGTACAAAATCAGCAGGGGATCAAATACTTTTTTCCCTCACTGTATGTCTCTATAAGCTTGGCACATCTAGCCACTGGGATTTTTGCCCATTCTTCAAGGCAAAACTGCTCAAGCTCCTTCAAGTTGGATGGGTTCCGCTGGTGTACAGCAATCTTTAAGTCATACCACAGATTCTCAATTGGATTGAGGTCTGGGCTTTGACTACGCCATTCCAAGACATTTAAATGTTTCCCCTTAAACCACTCGAGAGTTCTTTAGCAGTATGCTTAGGGTCATTGTCCTGCTGGAAGGCAAACATCCGTCCCGGTCTCAAATCTCTGGAAGACTGAAACAGGTTTCCCTCAAGAATGTCCCTGTATTTAGCAACATCCATCATTCCTCCAATTCGGACCAGTTTCCCAGTCCCTGCCGATGAAAAACATCCCCACAACATGATGCTGCCACCACCATGCTTTTCATTGTGGGGATGGTGTTCTCGGGGTGATGAGAGGTGTTGGGTTTGCGCCAGACATAGTGCTTTCCTTGATGGCCAAAAAGCTCAATTTTTGTCTCATCTGACCAGATAACCTTCTTCCATATGTTTGGGGAGTCTCCCACATGCCTTTTGGCGAACATCAAATGTGTTTGCTTATTTTATTCTTTAAGCAATGGCTTTTTTCTGGCCATTCTTTCGTAAAGCCCAGCTCTGTGGAGTGTACGGCTTAAAGTGGTCCTATGGACAGATACTCCAATCTCCGCTGTGGAGCTTTGCGGCTCCTTCAGGGTTATCTTTGGTCTCTTTGTTGCCTCTCTGATTAATGCCCTCCTTGCCTGGTCCGTGAGTTTTGGTGGGCGACCCTCTCTTGGCAGGTTTGTTGTGGTGCCATATTCTTTCAATTTTTTAATAATGGATTTAATGGTGCTCCGTGGGATGTTTAAAGTGTCAGATATTTTTTTATAACCCAACCATGATCTGTACTTCTCCACAACTTTATCCCTGACCTGTTTGGAGAGCTCCTTGGTCTTCATGGTGCCGCTTGCTTGGTGGTGCTCCTTGCTTAGTGGTGTTGCAGACTCTGGGGCCTTTCAGAACAGGTGTATATATACTGAGATCATGTGACACTTAGATTGCACACAGGTGGACTTTATTTAACTAATTATGTGACTTCTGAAAGTAATTGGTTGCACCAGATCTTATTTAGGGGCTTCATAGCAAAGGTGGTGAATACATATGCACGCACCACTTTTCTGTTATTTATGTTTTAGAATTTTTTGAAACAAGTTATTTTTTTAATTTCACTTCACCAATTTTGACTATTTTGTGTATGTCCATTACATGAAATCCAAATAAAAATCCATTTAAATTCCAGGTTGTAATGCAACAAAATAGGAAAAACGCCAACGGGATGAATACTTTTGCAAGGCACTGTACCCTGTGCAAGTTACGCATTCCTACCTCATACTTCAGTGTTCATGTCCCTTGTCTTTTGAATGGGCTTGACGATTATATCATCAAATTCATGAAAACACGGTCATATAAGATACATAAACAATTATATTTGTGTTTGTGGATGAATTTACTTCCGCCAGATGCCTTTCCTTAAGTTTTTATGCTGAAGGTTTTTCAGATGAGCTTTGTGATTATGTAAATCACAAAGCTTATCTGCATTTCCTGCGGTACTGGAAAATTGTCAGCAGCAAAAGAGTGATCAAATTAAGATACTACATCTGCACGTATACAGAGACAAAAACGTGACTGAGCAGACGTATACAAAGAAAATAAAAAAGAACAAATATGACATTGTGAATTACATATACAGTGAGGGAACATACATATACATATGTACAGTGAGGGAACATACATATACATATGCGTATGAGTTCAAAGAGCAGTGGCAGCTGTATAAAAAAACAAGAGCACTACAGGAACTGAACATAAATATAAACGCAACATGTAAAGTGTTGGTCCCATGTTTCATGAGCTGAAATAAAAGACCCAAGAAATATTCACAAAAAGCTTATTTCTCTCAAATGTTGTGCACAAATTTGTTAGCATCCCTGTTAGAGGACCATTTCTCCTTTGCCAAGATAATCCATCCACCTGATAGGTGTGGCATATCAAGAAGCTGATTAAACAGCATGATCATTACACAGGTGCACCTTGTGCTGGGGACAATAAAAGGGCACTCTAAAATGTGCAGTTTTATCACACAACACAATGCCACAGATGTCTCAAGTTTTGAGGGAGCATGCAATTGGCATGCTTACTGCAGGAATGTCCACTTGAGCTGTTGCCAGAGAATTGAATGTTCATTTCTTTACCATAAGCCGCCTCCAATGTTGTTTTAGAGAATATGGCAGTACGTCCAACCGGCCTCACAACCGCAGACCACATGTAACCACGCCAGCCCAGGACCTCCACATCCTGCTTCTTCACCTACGGGATCGTCTGAGACCAGCCACCTGGACAACTGATGAAACTGTGGGTTTGCACAACCAAAGAATTTCTGCACAAACTGTCAGAAACCGTCTCAGGGAAGCTCATCTGCGTGCTCTTAGTCCTTACCAGGGTCTTGACCTGACTGCAGTTCGGCGTCATAACCGACTTCAGTGGGGAAATGCTGAAATTTGATGTTCACAGGCACGCTGGAGAAGTGTGCTCTTCACGGATGAATCCCGGTTTCAACAGTAACAGGCAGATGGCAGACAGCGTGTATGGCGTCGTGTGGGCGAGTGGTTTGCTGATGTCAACATTGTGAACAGAGTGCCCTATGGTGGCGGTGGGGTTATGGTATGGGCAGGAATAATCTATGGACAACGAACACAATTGCATTTTATCAATGGCATATTGAATGCACAGAGATACTGTGATGAGATCCTAAGGCCCATTGTCGTGCCATTCATCCACCGGCATCACCTCATGTTTCAGCATGATAATGCACAGCCCCATGTCACAAGAATCTGGACACAATTCCTGGAAGCTGAAAATGTCCCAGTTCTTCCATGGCCTGCATACTCACCAGACATGTCACCCATTGAGCATGTTTGGGATACTCTGGATTGACATGTGCGACAGCGTGTTCCAGTTCCCACTAATATCCAGCAACTTTGCACAGCCATTGAAGAGGAGTGGGACAACATTCCACAGGCCACAATCAACAGCCTGATCAACTCTACGCAAAGGAGATCTGTAGGGCTGCATGAGGAAAATGCTGGTCACACCAGATACTGACTGGTTTTCTGATCTATGCTCTTACCTTTTTTTAAAGGTATCTGTGACCAATAGATGCAAATCTGTATTCCCAGTCATGTGAAATCCATAGATTAGGGCCTAATTTATTTATTTTAATTGACTGATTTCCTTATATGAACTGTAACTCAGTAAAATCGTTTGAAATTGTTGCATGTTGCGTTTATATTTTTGTTCAGTGTAGATGTGATATGCATTTAATTTAAGTCCAGAATAATAGCATTTTAAAGGTAGTGGCACCACCTAGTGTATATGGAGGGAACATGCAGCTGTAGTGGTATCTGAGGAAACTACAACCACTAGGCCTACTACTATTTGAGAAGGTCCGGTCACACACATTTCCTAGGTGGATAATGTCCGGATGGATAATGTAATTTATCGACCTAGTAACAAACCCCCACCTCGCAACACATGCGACCCCAAACTGTTCACACCCCTCTTGTTGGTGGAGAGTAAATGTTGCAGTTTTAAAGCTAATTTCCAGCAATTCTACACATTTTGAATGGGGCAGAGAATTTTTTTTGGCTGTTTTTAAAGCTCATTGTCTGCAATTCTATGCATTCTTCCATGTCTTATGTGTGTTTATATGATACCAGCGGTCGAAGCCAGACCGAGGGGGGTGGGCGGGACCTGCATATTGACCCCGTTCTGGGTCCGGATCCGGTCCGCGGTCAGCCAAATGGTCACATGCTTCGTTAACAACAGGTGTAGACTAACAGTGAAATGCTTACTTACAGGCCCTTCCCAACAATGCAGAGAGAAAGAAAATAGAGAAATAATAGAAAAGTAAAAAATGTAATAATAAAAGTCATAATAGATACACAATGAGTAACGATAACTTGGCCGAGTCGATGTGCAGTACGAGGTCATTAAAGTAGATATGTACATAACTAGGAATAAAGTGACAGATAATAAACAGTAGCAGCAGTGTATGTGATGAATCAAAACTTAGTGCAAAAAGGGTCAATGCAGATAGTCCGGGTAGCTATTTGGTTACCTACAGTATTTAACTGACTATTTAGCAGTCTTATGGCTTGGGGGTAGAAGCTGTTCAGTGTCTTGTTGATTCGAGACTTGGTTCATCGGTTGCTGTGCGGTAGCCGAGAGAAAAGTCTATGACTTGGGTGGTTGGAGTCTTTAACAATTATACCACCTGGTATAGAGGTCCCGGATGGCAGGGAGCTTGGCCCCAGTGACATACGTTAAGGTAGTGACAGCTGTGTGTGTGTGTGTGTGTGTGTAGGAGATTTTGGTCTCTGGTCATGTCATTTAGCCCATATAAGGCATGTCCCTTTGGCCAATCACAGGCTGCGACACCACCCTGCCTGATCAGACAGCTGACACTATGACATCCTGCCCCTGCACACACACACACACACACACACACACACACACACACACACACACTAGTCTAGCAAACTTAACCCCCCC
Source organism: Coregonus sp. 'balchen' (assembly GCA_902810595.1). Lineage (NCBI taxonomy): Eukaryota > Metazoa > Chordata > Actinopteri > Salmoniformes > Salmonidae > Coregonus > Coregonus sp. 'balchen'. The sequence continues at coordinate 9,902,848 of LR778260.1, forward strand.
ACCACCTACCCAATCAATGCCAACACACACACACACGCACACACCAAACACACAACTAGTCCTGCAACCTCAAGTCAACACCCGTCACAGGCCCCCACCTACACACACAACACACACAAACACACTATTCGGACCACAGGAGGTTGGTGGCACCTTAATTGGGGAGGATGGGCTCATAGTAATGGCTGGAACTGAATAAATGGAATGGCATCAAACTCATCAGATACATGATTTCCATGGTTTCCATGGTTTCCATGTGATTGATACCAATCCATTTACTCCATTCAGCCATTATTATGAGCCGTCCTCCCCTTAGTAGCCTCCTGTGATTCGGACTAGCTCCACTGCCCCTGCCCTGAGGGTATCCTGAGCTGTTATCAGCCGGTTTATTGACAGCTGTCACCGCCCATGTACAACACACAGCGACCGGATTGGCTCAACTGGGAGATGGGGGAAGGGACTAAAGGTTTTAGAGGTCTCTTTCGGGCCCAAAAAGTTGGACCCGGACCCGAATGGACCCAAGGACAATCAGACCTGGACTAACCCGATCATTTAAAAAAAAGAGGGACCCGGACGATTGGATCAGAGTGACAAAAAAATAATTATTATCAGCCAAGTTTCTCTTCTGGTTAACGAATAGGTATTTATATGTTGGCTAGGCCTTATTAGTGTAAAATAAATATGCTATAGACTATGCAGAGCCGTGGTCGGGTCCATTTGGGTCTGTCAGCTGTAGTTACATAGACCCGAGACCTGATGACAATCAAACAGGACCCGACCCGCTCGGGTCCCGGTTCGGGTCTCAGGTATTTGGGTTCGGTTGGACCCGTGAAGACCTCTAAAAGGTTTGACTCTTGTGAATGAATACGGTCACAGTAAAAAGTCCCATGATTGAAACTAAAGGAACTCATAGATTTCACACACACCGTCCACGTCCATATCTGAATTCTCACACTCTAAATATTTTTTAAAAACAGTCTTAACTACCATTGACACAAACTTCAGACAGACAAGGCCTCCTCATTTCCTAACTCTAACACCACCTTTTTACTGTCTTCTCTGGCTCACTGGTTAATATGGGTGTATTTACATTTAGGTCATTTAGCAGACGCTCTTATCCAGAGCGACTTACAGTTAGTGAGTGCATACATTTTTCATAATGGCCCCCCGTGGGAATCGAATCCACAATCCTGGCGTTGCAAGCGCCATGCTCTACCAACTGAGCTACAGGGGACCCTTGTGTATCAGACACAAGGTAAACAGTTGTGGCAAAGTTTTCCTTTGAGAGTAATTTATTTTGAGTGACCAAAAAGTGTAATAACAGTGTAATGATAATTATCAACAAGATCACAATACCTGGTTTCTGCTGCTATCACCCAATGTATTAGTCTATTACATAATTTGACAAATGAAGGATAGATAGGCCTATTGTTGCTACGGTTTGTAGGCTATTGTGCAGGGGCAGGGGCAACCAGGGTTTCAGGTAGCATGATGTGTCAGGTTATGTCTGGCTGTGTCTAGGCAGGTGATGCCCTTCAGGTGAGGTGACGTGCTCCATTTTGTCGCATATCGGGTTTTGGTCACCTTTCAAGTCCTAAATCCTACCAGGTCCCCCACACGCACCCTGCAGACAACAACTGCGCATGCGCACCCACAACTATTTAAATACCCCAAGTCATCTGCTACAACAAAACATTCCAGTGATAGCCAATCTGCGACGCAGCGCAAGGACTGGCAAGGGAGGCCATAACACCAGCTGGCAAAATATTGACAGTTTATCAAGCAACTAAACTCGGGAATTTTCTGTTTTTGTGACCATGGCTGAGTAACCCCGGTTAGGATTGGAAGGTGCATCCGAGCTAAGGTGTAGTGAAGTCGGGGAGAGGAGGAGGGGAAGGTCCGGACAGGAGAAAAACAAAGACGTCTGTGTAGTTAAACTAGGCAAGTCCCATCGAACTGTCTGAACAGCTCTCTGATTTTTCCAAAACTGACACGTCCCAGGGGTCCGGTGGATAGCGAGCTGGCACCGGGGAAAAAACGTTTACTGACCTGCCGAACCGGGCCGTTATGAACGGCCGCTCATGCGCTGTCACCGCGAATAACTGCGAGTTGACAACACAAAAACATCTGTGACGGGTTGTTTTGTTCTAGCTAGACAAGGGCGAGGACTGGAGTGTTTTTTGAGCTTGTTAGCTATAGCATGTAGCTAGCTGAATTTATTCGCTAAACTGCCAGTCAACAGCGCTACATTTCTACAAAAACGACCGTTAAATAACTATTTTGGAAATTTCTAGAACGTTCGTTTGTTAAATTCCAAGCGTATTGCGCAACATTGCTTACAAACAGGCGAACTCGCTAACTAGCTTTGACTGCTTGCTAGCCAGCTGACCGTTAGCTAGTTAGCTGTCCTGGCTTTCCCTTGCCTAGCCTGTGTAGCTAAATCTGCCAGCTAGTTAACATTCTGGCGACAGGTAGCTAGATTACGCCTGACAAACACCATCACCACCACCCACCATGTCCTCGATGGAAGAGCGTGGTGAGGTGGGCGTCGCGGCGGCTCCAGGCTCCTCAGGCGGCCTGGGGGTTGGGGCGGTGGGGGCAGCCCTGGAGACAGTGGTCGGGGGGCCATCAATGCAGGAGGAGGTGGGCTTCCGAAGAGGAGAGGGGCTCGGGCCCGAGTCGGACCCGGACGAGCCGCCGCCCAAGAAGCGGCTGAGACTGCCGGAGGGAGAGTCGGGAAAGCTGGAAGAGAGGCTGTATTCAGTGCTGTGCTGCACCGTGTGTCTAGACCTGCCCAAGGCCTCCGTTTATCAGGTAAATACTGTCAAACACACCTGTCCTGGCCTACCGACTCTGGCCCACTTGTCAATATTAGCCAGCTAGCTAGCCAACTTCGTATTAAATAGGCCTAACTAACATGTCAATTTAGCTTCATAGGCTAGGAATGTCAGGCATGAAGTAGGGGTTGAGGACAATCTGTAGGCCTACTGATCAGCACCTGTCGTGGGCTGTAACGTTAGCTAGATGGGTGAAGAGAGGATGTTGGGCCCAGGGACGCAAGCTAGCTGCTAGGTCAGTAGTTAACTTGTTCAGGAGGGTTTGCCAGTGCTCAGCGCTGCGCAGAGAAATGATGATCTATAAATCATATGGGTAGCCAGTACTCAGCGCTGCGCAGAGAGATCATATGATCTATAAATCCTCAGGATGTAGGTGTCCAAAATGGCACCCGAGCCTTTTCTATTCAGATTTGCCAACAAGACATGAACACATGCAGATGTGTCAGTTCTGCATATTGATTATCCCAGGCCGACCCCTAGGAAATAGGCAAGCCCCAACATGTCACCTAACACAGAATGAACTACTCTCAGCTCTCACCCAGTTTGCTGTGTTGTGATACTGATTAGTATGCCCTCAAATAACCACTGGATACTCTCCCCACCCCAAAGCAAATTTGCATCCAATGTACAGTACCAGTCAAAAGTTTGGACACACCTACTCATTCAAGGGTTTTTCTTTATTTTTACTATTTTCTACATTGTAGAATGATAGTGAAGACATCAAAACTACGAAATAACACATATGGAATCATGTAGTAACCAAAAAAGTGTTAAACAAATCAAAATATATTTGATATTCTTCAAAGTAGCCACCCTTTGCCTTGATGATAGCTTTGCACACTCTTGGCATTCTCTCAACCAGCTTCATGAGGTAGTCACCTGGAATGCCTTGTTAAAAATTAATTTGTGGAATTTCTTTCCTCCTTAATGCGTTTGAGCCAATCAGTTGTGTTGTGACATGGTAGGGTTGGTATACAGAAGATGGCCCTATTTGGCAATAACAGCTCAAATAAGCAAAGAGAAATGACAGTCCATCATTACTTTAAGACATGAAGGTCAGTCAATCTGAAAAATTTCAAGAACTTTGAAAGTTTCTTCAAGTGCAGTTGCAAAAACCATCAAGCGCTATGATGAAACTGGCTCTCATGAGGACCGCCACAGGAAAGGAAGACCCAGAGTTGCTGCAAAGAAACCACTACTAAAGAACACCAATAAGAAGAAGAGACTTGCTGGGGCCAAGAAACACGAGCAATGGACATGAGACCGGTGGAAATCTGTCCTTTGGTCTGATGAGTCCAAATTTGAGGTTTTTGGTTCCAACCGCCGTGTCTTTATGAGACACAGAGTAGGAGAACGGATTATCTCTGCATGTGTGGTTCCCACCGTGAAGCATGGAGGAGGAGGTGTGATGCTGTGGGGGTGCTTTGCTGGTGACACTGTCTGTGATTTATTTGGAATTCAAGGCACTCTTAACCAGCATGGCTACCACAACATTCTGCAGCGATACGCCATCCCATCTGGTTTGCGCTTAGTGGGACTATCATTTGTTTTTCAACAGGACAATGACCCAACACACCTCCAGGCTGTGTAAGGGCTATTTTACCAAGAAGGAGAGTGATGGAGTGCTGCATCAAATGACCTGGCCTCCACAATCGCCCGACCTCAACCCAATTGAGATGGTTTGGGATGAGTTGGCGTGAAGGAAAAGCAGCCAACAAGTGCTCAGCATATGTGGGAACTCCTTGAAGACTGTTGGAAAAGTATTCCTCATGAAGCTGGTTGAGAGAATGCCAAGAGTGTGCAAAGCTGTCATCAAGGCAAAGGGTGGCTATTTGAAGAATCTCAAATATGAAATATATTTTTATTTGTTTAACACTTTTGGTTACATGATTCCATATGTAGTTTTGATGTCTTCACTATTATTCTACAATGTAGAAAAATAGTAAAAATAAAGAAAAACCCTTGAATGAGTAGGTGTGTCCAAACTTTTGACTGGTACTGTATATAGAGTATAAACACTGATTTATAAAGACTAACATCCACAGTATGGATATACCAAACACACACACACCTACAATAACCCTTCCCGCTCTGTTCAACAGTGCACCAACGGTCACCTGATGTGTGCTGGCTGTTTCATCCACCTGCTGGCTGACTCTCGTCTGAAAGAGGAACAGGCCACTTGTCCTAACTGCAGGTCTGTACACGCGCACACACACACAGTTTACAAATACACTTGAATTGAATTGACTGAGTGAGTAATTGAATAATGTAAAATCTTTGAAATTGTTGAATGGTGTGTTTATTTTTGTTCAGGATATAATTGGATTGATTGATGGAGTGTTCTCTCTCTCTCTCTCTCTTCTCTTTCTCTTTCTCTTTCTCTTTCTCTTTCTCTCTCCCCTCCCCCCCCTAGGTGTGAGATCACCAAGTCTCTGTGTTGTAGGAACCTGGCTGTAGAGAAAGCTGTGAGTGAGCTGCCCACAGACTGTCCCTTCTGTCTCAAACAGTTCCCTCGCTCCAGCCTAGAGAGGCACCAGAAGGAGGAGTGCCAAGACAGGTACACACCTCATTGGTACACACACACACACACACACACACACTAGTGCTGAGCGATTAGTGTTTTTTGAGGTCGTTTCGGTTTGATTATTTAAAAAACAAACATTAAATGCACTATGCATTATGTGGGTTGAATGCTGTAACAACACAGAATAAAACAATTAGTAAAAGTCAAAATCACTATCTTAGTAGTTCTTCAAAGTAAACAAGGCATACTTTTATGACTGCTGAATACCAACTATCAATCACTTAGATCATGTATGTTCAGTTAGAGATACCTCGTGAAGCAACAGCTGCTCTCTATATCCCCTCACGATCACGCATTCTTCTGTCTATTCCGTAGCAGGCGTAAAAGAAACACACAGACCTGACAAATAGGTGCGCAATGGATTATGGTCATTGTAGTTAATTACCACGTTTTCTTCGCTAAACTATGTTGAATATTGGCCTGTTGGAAACTACAACTCCCGACTACATCGCACAGTTCAGGCTGGATCTGATTTATCTCTAGAGAAACTGTGCATTGAGCTCACAGAAAAAAATGAACGAAATGGAATTCAAATAATTCAACCTACATCGATCAATTAGTTGTTTAAAAACCGAAAAATAACCTACATTTTGGTTAATCGCTCAGCAATAACACACACACGCGATCAGACGACCCTGTTGCAGTTGTTAATGACAGAACCCCAGCAGAAATTATACAGCCGGTCCCAAATCACTTCTTACCCCTCCCCTTGGCCCTAACACCTCCATGTTTGCAGATCTGTATGGTGATGGGTATAAGCAGTGCAGTACCTTTTCCTCCTTGTCCTCATGATTGGCCCTAAACTCCCACTTCCTGATGTGTTGCCAGGGTGACGCAGTGTAAGTATAAGCGGATTGGCTGCCCATGGAAGGGACCGTTCCACGAGCTGCCAGCCCACGAGGAGGAGTGCTGCCACCCCACCAAGACTGGCACAGAGCTGATGGGCATCCTGGGGGAGATGGACCAGAGCCACAGCAGAGAACTAACCCTTTACAACTCTATATTCTCCCTTCTCTGTTATGAGAAGATAGGCTTCACAGGTAGGCTAGGTACACACTCACACACACAGTACCTGACTTTCCACACTGTCAAATCAAATTACATTTATTTATAAAGCCCTTTTTTACTTCAGCAGTCACAAAGTGCTATTACAGAAACCCAGCATAAAACCCCAAAGAGCAAGCAATGCCTTGCAAAAGTATTCATCCCTCTTGGCGTTTTTCCTATTTTATTGCAATACAACCTGTAATTTTAAATTGATTTTTGTTTGGATTTAATGTAATGGACATACACAAAATAGTCCAAATTGGTGAAGTGAAATGAAAAAAATAACTTGTTTCAAACATTTCTAAAAAATAAATAACGGAAAAGTGGTGCATGCATATGTATTCACCCCCTTTGCTATGAAGCCCCTAAATAAGATCTGGTGCCACCAATTACCTTCAGAAGTCACATAATTAGTTAAATAAAGTCCACCTGTGTGCAATCTAAGTGTCACATGATCTGTCACATAATCTCAGTATATATACACCTGTTCTGAAAGACCCCAGAGTCTGCAACACCACTAAGCAAGGGGCACCACCAAGCAAGCAGCACCATGAAGACCAAGGAGCTCTCCAAACAGGTCAGGGACAAAGTTGTGGAGAAGTACAGATCAGGGTTGGGTTATAAAAAAATATCCCACGGAGCACCATTAAATCCATTATTAAAAAATTGAAAGAATATGGCACCACAACAAACCTGCCAAGAGAAGGCCGCCCACCAAAACTCACGGACCAGGCAAGGAGGGCATTAATCAGAGAGGCAACAAAGAGACCAAAGATAACCCTGAAGGAGCTGCAAAGCTCCACAGCAGAGATTGGAGTATCTGTCCATAGGACAGAAATAAAAAAATAAGCAAACACGTTTGGTGTTCGCCAAAAGGCATGTGGGAGACTCCCCAAACATATGGAAGAATGTACTCTGGTCAGATGAGACTACAATTGAGCTTTTTGGCCATCAAGGGAAACGCTATGTCTGGCGCAAACCCAACACCTCTCATCACCGCGAGAACACCATCCCCATAGTGAAGCATGGTGGTGGCAGCAGCATCATGCTGTGGGGATGTTTTTCATCGGCAGGGACTGGGAAACTGGTCAGAATTGAAGGAATGATGGATGGCGCTAAATATAGGGAAATTCTTGAGGGAAACCTGTTTCAGTCTTCCAGAGATTTGAGACTGGGATGGAGGTTCACCTTCCAGCAGGACAATGACCCTAAGCATACTGCTAAAGCAACACTCAAGTGTTAAAAAAAAAAAAAAAAAAAAGGTGGTTATTTTACCCCCGTTTTCGTGGTATCCAATTGGTGGTTACAGTCTTGTCCCATCGCTGCAACTCCCGTACGGACACGGGAGAGGCGAAGGTCGAGAGTCACTAACTGTAAGTCGCTCTGGATAAGAGCGTCTGCTAAATGGGTTTCAATTGTGGGTAAGTATCAATAATGTACCAGTGCTTCCTGATAATGTCCTTCAATTCCTTTGCCAATGGTGAGTATTGGGTGAAGCATGAGGGGACATGTTCTGCTTTTTCTTGAACTTTTGGTTGAAGGCTTTCCAACTGTGTTAGTCCTTCAAAACGATAATTGGCATGTTTTACTCAATTGTCTTGGTACCCCCTTTCATGCCAGCCAGGTAGGCTATACTCCTGTTGTAAAGATAAACAAGGTGCTTAATATTAGGAAAGTTGAGAAATAAATATAGTAGGCCTAGCCTATAGAAAGCTGATGGGAGCCTCCTCTTTTTAGTAGAGGCCATCACTCTGTTTTCTCGCGCAATTGCATAGCCATTTGCATTGATGTCAGAGTGATTAGAGGGACAATAGAGTGCTGAGTACCAGGCAGTTAGCAAGTTTGGTAGGCTACTAATGACCATCAGCAGCATCAGAGCTTGGAGAAGCCTAATTTCCTGTGACTAAGTGGTCAAGTGGAATTTGACTGCCTTCATGACTCGTGACCGCCGGTGTGGCGGTAATACGGTCACCACAACAGCCCTATCCACAGTAGACACTGTCATACACACACAGTACCTGACTTCCAGGACAATCATTTCAATCTGGCTGAAAGGACCAGTCACACACACAAACATGAATCTTTCTAATTTTGTCCTCCCCCTCTCTCTCCCCTGTCCAGAGGTCCAGTTCAGGCCGTACCGTACAGATGACTTCATAACCCGTCTGTACTATGAGAGTCCTCGTTTCACCGTGTTGAACCAGACCTGGGTACTGAAGGCCAGAGTCAACGACTCGGAACGCAACCCTAACCTCTCCTGCAAACGCACCCTCTCCTTCCAACTCATCCTCAAGAGCAAGGTACACACACTGACTGAGTGTCTCTCTCTCTGTCTCTGTCTCACTCTGTCTCTGTCTCTCTGTCTCTCTCTCTGTTTCTCTCTCTCTCTCTCTCTAACCCTCCTCCTCCTCCCTCTAGGTGAACTCAGCTATAGAGTGTTCCTTCCTGCTGTTGAAAGGTCCGTACGATGACGTGAGGATCAAGCCTGTGATTCACCATCATGCGTTCAGCAATGACACCAACGAGACAGACTACGTCCCGCTGCCCATCACCGACTCTGTGGAGTGTAACAAACTACTGGCGGCCAAGAACATCAACCTACGACTCTTCATCTTCCAGATCCAGAAATAGACAGAAGAGGAGGAGAGAGGGGAGGGATTGAGGGGGGGGGGGTAAGAGAGAGAGAGGACAGAGAGAGGTGTAGCGGAAGTGAGGGAGAGAGATATGTTTGAGATTAAAGTGAGACACCACTAAACCACTGATACCTCTTTACACTCACACTCTCACACACATGCACTCACACTCTCTCTCGCACACACACACGCACTCACACTCTCTCGCACACACACACGCACTCACTCTCTCTCTCACACACACGCACTCACAATCTCTCACACACACTCACACACACACGCACACTCACACACACACACACACACACACACACACACTCAGACTCTCATACACATACGCACTCACACGCACTCACACACTCTCACACTCACACACCACTAGACCACATACTGAGAGAGTTAGAGAACCCCAGCTTGGGGTGCTGCTGTTAGTGTTGCTATGGAGATAGGGTGGTGTTGCTAGGGGAATTCATCTGTATGGAGGAGGTCGTTACTATGGAGATGGGGTGTTGTTAGGGGAGAGGGGGTTGTCGCTATGGAGACAGGATGGTTGTACCTGTGGAGTTGAGTCTGTCCGACCTTTCACCCTTGAGCCCAGAGCCAAAGGTAGCTCATACCCACCAAAGCAGGATGATCCATACCAGAGTGTGTCTGTGTCTGTGTGCGTGTGCATTGTGTGTAGTATGATACTTTGAGTAAATGTGTGTGCGTGTGTGTTCCAAAGATGTGAATGCAAGCTTTTGAGCTCTGTTGACCACTCAGTTAGTCTGTCCTATAGAGGAATGGAATGGTAAAGGGTGGGTGTGTGTCACCTGTATACTCACTAGCGCTCTGACCTGCTCCTAGTCTGTCTGTTTAGGACAGGCGTCCATTTTGTTCTGAGAGCAGCCCAGAGCAGAGCCAAGATGGCAGCGTTTTGCATGCTCCTTTTAGTTCTTCAAAAATTAGTTGTGAATTATATATTTAACCTCATAAGCTAACTTATACCTCTTTTTATTTCTTTTTAACCCTGAATATTTAAGTTCCTGTGAACTTAGCCTTTTTAGTTTGGTATTAGTGTGGTTGTGCGCTTGCGTGTGTTTTTGTGTGTGTGTGTGCACGGCTGTGCTCGTGTGTGCGTTTGTGTTTTGAGACAGATTAATTTGGGGCCCTAGTGAACACATCCCTATAAACAGACACTTGCATGGCCCCACATACACACACACACACACACACACACACACACACACACACACACACACACACACACACACACACAAACAACAAACGCACACAAACACAATCGAAAGACGTCTTAGGCCTGCTCAGAAACAAACGTCAGTGTGTGTGTGTGTGTGTGGACTCCTCCCTCTTCTCTGGTTGGGCTGTACTAGAGACCTGCTAGAACCGGAGAACCCTGAAACGGACCTGAAGGGAACCCCAGCTAGTGTGACAGACTGTGTTCGAATCCGGTTTGTCTGCGTGCCACAAGACCATGTTAGTCCTCTAAGCTAAAGCCTAGGCATTATCTTGGGGAAGTACCCCAAGCCTTCAAGTCTCAGATAAGGGTGGTTCACCTCCGAAAGAGAGAAGAGAACCTGAACGGTCCACCGGCTCAACACTGTTTTTAAAGGACTAAGGGCTCGATTCAATCAGATCCACTTTAACCAACATCTGCATAGTGGTTGTTTTTGGCGGTCAAATCCACAAGTAAAGCAGACATTGCCATTGGCTGCACGGAGTCACATTAACAGAAATCCCATGCAGCCTTGTTTACAAGTTCAACACTGGAATGGGAGATGTAATCTACACATCAATTAGGATGAAAGAAATCCTCATTATTCGTTTTAATGATTTTTCCATTTGAGCGTAAATATTTCTATATAGCCTACACTTTCTCGTTCTGAACTTCTGCCACGAGTGGGTCAGGTGTGTCTTAAGTGACAATGATCGCAAGAGCAGCTGCTCAGCGATTTGACGGCTGGAACACAGTTCCACCTCCGACACCGCAACATCCCGCTATACAGGTGTCTTCTATCGCCGGTTAACGCTTGATCTGATTGTATCTAGACCTAGCTCACGGCTCCGGTTCTAATCTAGACCTAGCTCACGGCTCCGGTTGTAATCTAGACCTAGCTCTCGGCTCCGGTTCTAATCTAGACCTAGCTCACGGCTCCGGTTCTAATCTAGACCTAGCTCACGGCTCCGGTTCTAATCTAGACCTAGCTCACGGCTCCGGTTGTAATCTAGACCTAGCTCACGGCTCCGGTTCTAATCTAGACCTAGCTCACGGCTCCGGTTCTAATCTAGACCTAGCTCACGACTCCGGTTCTAATCTAGACCTAGCTCACGGCTCCGGTTCTAATCTAGACCTAGCTCACGGCTCCGGTTCTAATCTAGACCTAGCTCACGGCTCCGGTTCTAATCTAGACCTAGCTCACGGCTCCGGTTCTAATCTAGACCTAGCTCACGACTCCGGTTCTAAATGGGGAGAACCCTGGATGGACCTTGTGTGTGTGTGTGTGAGTGCGGGGAGGGGGGGGTGGGTCTGGTGCGTTACTATGGTGACGTGTTTAGAGTGTTAGACTTACTTGAATGATGCTGAGATGACGACGTTACTAAAAAGTAGAATCTACTGTGATAGCTCTGTCTCTCCTGACCTATATAGGTTGAGTATTTCTATAGATCTGACTCCTCCAGGCCTATCTAGGTCTTGTATTTCTGTGTTTTAACGCTTTTCGTCTCTATGCCAATAGACTCGCTGACTCATCTCATTATGGCTGTACATGTGCCTTTTATTAAAGATCATGGAAACTGAAAAATGCACTCCTCTCCTGTGTGTGCGTGTGTGTGTGCGTGTGTGTGTGTGTGCGTGTGTGTGTGTGTGCGTGTGTGTGCGTGTGTGTGTGCGGGGTGCGCATGAGAGAGAGAGACGACACCACAAGAAAGGTGACCTGTCAAATCAGCCACATCAGTTTAATCTGCTCAAACACGTCAATACATAATATATATAGTCATTTCATATCCATACAAAACTCAACTGGAGTATATAAATGATGCTTTCAAATCAGTACAGCAGCTCTGATATACACTACATGGCCAAAAGTATGTGGACACCCCTTCAAATTAGTGGATTTGGCTATTTCAGCCACATCTGTTGCTGACAGGTGTATAAAATCGAGCACACAGCCATGCGATCTCCGTAGACAAACATTGGCAGTAGAATGGCCTGTACTGAAGAGCTCAGTGACTTTCAACGTGGCACCGTCAAAGGATGCCACCTTTCCAACAAGTCAGTTCGTCACATTTCTGCCCTGCTAGAGCTGCTCCGGTCAACTGTAAGTGCTGTTATTGTGAAATGGAAACATAAAAATCGTCTGTCTTTGGTTGCAACACTAACTACGAGTTCCAAACTGCCTCTGGAAGCAACGTCAGCACAATAACTGTTTGTTGGGAGCTTCTTTGTAAAATGGGTTTCCATGGCCGAGCAGCCGCACACAAGCCTAAGATCACCATGCGCAATGCTAAGCGTCGGCTGGAGTGGTGTAAAGCTCACTGCCATTGGACTCTGGAGCAGTGGAAATGCGTCTCTGGAGTGATGAATCACGCTTCACCATCTGGCAGTCCGACAGAAGAATCTGGGTTTGGCGGATGCCAGGAGAACGCTACCTGCCTGAATGCATAGTGCCAACTGTAAAGTTTGGTGGAGGAGGAATAATGGTCTGGGGCTGTTTTTCAAGGTTCAGGCTAGGCCCCGTAGTTCCAGTGAGGGGAAATCAATCTTAATGCTACAGCATACAATGACATTCTAGATGATTCTGGGCTTCCAACTTTGTGGCAACAGTTTGGGGAAGGCCCATTCCTGTTTCAGCATGACAATGCCCCTGTGCACAAAGCGAGGTCCATACAGAAATGGTTTGTCGAGATCGGTGTGGAAGAACTTCACTGGCCTGCACAGAGCCCTGACCTAAACACCATCGAAACGCCTTTGGGATGAATTGGAACGCCGAATGCGAGCCAGGCCTAATCGCCCAACATCAGTACCCGACCTCACTAATGCTCTTGTGGCTGAATGGAAGCGAATCCCTGCAGCAATGTTCCAACATCTAGTGGAAAGCCTTCCCAGAAGAGTGGAGGCTGTGTTAGCAGCAAAGGGGGGACCAACTCCATATTAATGCCCATGATTTTAGAATGAGATGTTTGACGAACAGGTGTACAGATATATTTTGGTACAATAACGTTGTAAACTGTGTGTGTAAAAGTTTGAACACTGGTTTCATCTCAAGCTGAACACAGTCCAGTAGAGGTGGGGGAAGGGAGGTCAAGTGTGTATGTACAGTACAGTGCCTTTGGAAAGTATTCAGACCCCATTTTGTTACGTTACAGCCTTATTCTAAAATTGATTAAATTGTTTTTTTTCTCACCAATCTACACACAATACCCCACATAATGACAAAGCAAAAACATGTTTTTATACATTTTTGCAAATGTATAAAAAATTCTAAATTGAAATATCACATTTTACATAAGTATTCAGACCCTTTACTCCGTACTTTGTTGAAGCACCTTTGGTAGCAATTATAGCCTTGAGTCTTCTTGGGTATGACGCTACAAGCTTGAAACACCTGTATTTGGGGAGTTTCTCCCGTTCTTCTCTGCAGATCCTCTCAAGCTCTGTCAAGTTGGATAGGGAGCACCGCTCCACAGCTTTTTCAGGTCTCTCCAGAGATGTTCGATCGGGTTCAAGTCCGGGCTCTGGCTGGGCCACTCAAGGACATTCAGAGACTTGTCCCGAAGCCACTCCTGCGTTGTCTTGGCTTTGTGCTTAGGGTCATTGTCCTGTTGGAAGGTGAACCTTCGCCCCAGTCTGAGGTCCTGAGCGGTCCGAAGCAGGCTTTCATCAAGGATCTCTCTGTACTTTTCTCCGTTCATTTTTCCCTCTATCCTGACTAGTCTTCCAGTCCCTGCCGCTGAAAAACATCCCCACAGCATGATGCTGCCACCACCATGCTTCACCGTGGGGATGGTGCCAGGTTTCCTCTAGACGTGACGCTTGGCATTCAGGCCAAAGAGTTCAATCTTGGTTTCATCAGACCAGAGAATCTTGTTTCTCATGGTCTGAGTCCTTTAGGTGCCTTTTGGCAAACTCCAAGCAGGATGTCATGTGCCTTTTACTGAGGAGTGGGTACCAGGCACAAACCGGTGCGCCTGGTACCTACTACCATACCCCGTTCAAAGGCACTTCAATCTTTTGTCTTGCCCATTCACAATATGAATGGCACTCATACACAATCCATGTCTCAAGGCTTAGAAATCCTTCTTTAACCTGTCTCCTCCCCTTCATCTACACTGATTGAAGTGGCTTTAACAAGTGACATCAACAAGGGATCATAACTTTCACCTGGATTCACCTGGTCAGTCTATGTCATGGAAAGAGCAGGTGTTCTTAATGTTTTGTACACTCAGTGTATATGACATTGAGGTTGTCATAGTTACCTGTGTTACACCACAGGTGGTTAAGTACCCAGCATGCAACCCCATCATCCCCTGGTAGCTTTGTGCTGATTGGCTACGACAGGAGAGGAACGACACACGGACAGAGACACCCAGCAGATTAGTCATAACACATACATTTACATTTTAGTCGACGCTCTTATCCAGAGCGACTTACAGTTAGTGAATACATATATTTTTTTATACTGGCCCCCCGTGGGAATCGAACCCACAACCCTGCCGTTGCAAATGCCATGCTCTATCAACTGAGGTACCTCCCTGCCGGCCATTCCCTCCCCTACCCTGGACGACACTGGGCCAATTGTGCGCCGCCCATGAGTCTCCCGGTCGCGGCCGGCTGCGACAGAGCCTGGATTCGAACCAGGATATCTAGTGGGACAGTTAGCACTGCGATGCAGTGCCTTAGACCACTGCGCCACTCAGGAGACATCAATTGCTTGTTTGTTAAACGCTCATTCAAAGCAGTATAATTTGCAGTAATATCCGACAAATAGAGGACTAGCAGGATAGGATCTCTCTATTTCCCCCCCCTCTCTCTCTCTCTCTCTCTCTCTGTAAAGTAGAAGCAGAAGGAAAAGAGACTGGTTCACTGTGAGACCTCAGGTCTCTTACAGTGTAATGGCCCCCCTCCGTACTGCTACACAGGCATGCGGTGTACCTGCAGGCTGTATGGCCTGGGTAGGTGTGGTAGGTCTCTGCGGTGTACCTGCAGGCTGTATGGCCTGGGTAGGTGTGGTAGGTCTCTGCGGTGTACCTGCAGGCTGTATGGCCTGGGTAGGTGTGGTAGGTCTCTGCGGTGTACCTGCAGGCTGTATGGCCTGGGTAGGTGTGGTAGGTCTCTGCGGTGTACCTGCAGGCTGTATGGCCTGGGTAGGTGTGGTAGGTCTCTGCAGTGTACCTGCAGGCTGTATGGCCTGGGTAGGTGTGGTAGGTCTCTGCGGTGTACCTGCAGGCTGTATGGCCTGGGTAGGTGTGGTAGGTCTCTGCGGTGTACCTGCAGGCTGTATGGCCTGGGTAGGTGTGGTAGGTCTCTGCAGTGTACCTGCAGGCTGTATGGCCTGGGTAGGTGTGGTAGGTCTCTGCGGTGTACCTGCAGGCTGTATGGCCTGGGTAGGTGTGGTAGGTCTCTGCGGTGTACCTGCAGGCTGTATGGCCTGGGTAGGTGTGGTAGGTCTCTGCAGTGTACCTGCAGGCTGTATGGCCTGGGTAGGTGTGGTAGGTCTCTGCAGTGTACCTGCAGGCTGTATGGCCTGGGTAGGTGTGGTAGGTCTCTGCGGTGTACCTGCAGGCTGTATGGGCCTGGGTAGGTGTGGTAGGTCTCTGCGGTGTACCTGCAGGCTGTATGGCCTGGGTAGGTGTGGTAGGTCTCTGCAGTGTACCTGCAGGCTGTATGGCCTGGGTAGGTGTGGTAGGTGTCTGCGGTGTACCTGCAGGCTGTATGGCCTGGGTAGGTGTGGTAGGTCTCTGCAGTGCTGAGGTAGGATACTAAGTAGTAGAGTAGTAATACAGTACAGAGGTCAACTTTTATGAAATAAAAGTGTCCTCATCACTCTACACACAATACCCCATAATGACTAAGTGAATTTTTTGCAAATTTATACAAAATAAAAAACGTAAATACCTTATTTACATAAGTAAACAGACCCTTTGCTATGAGACTCGAAATTGAGCTCAGGTGCATCCTGTTTCCATTGATCATCCTTGATGTTTCTACAACTTGATTGGAGTCCCCCTGTGGTAAATTCTATTGATTGGACATGATTTGGAAAGGCACACACCTGTCTATATAAGGTCCCACAGTTGACAGTGCATGTCAGAGCAAAAACCAAGCCATGAGGTCGAAGGAACTGTCCGTAGAGCTCCGAGACAGGATTGTGTCGAGGCACAGATCTGGGGAAGGGTACCAAAACATTTCTGCAGCGTTGAAGGTCCCCAAGAACACAGTGGCCTCAATCATTCTTAAATGGAAGCTGTTTGGAACCACCAAGACTCTTCCTAGAGCTGGCCGCCCGGCCAAACTGAGCAATTGGGGGAGAAGGGCCTTGGTCAGGGAGATGACCAAGAACCCGATGGTCACTCTGACAGAGCTCCAGAGTTCCTCTGTGGAGATGGGAGAACCTTCCAGAAGGACAACCATCTCTGCAGTACTCCACCAATTAGGCCTTTATGGTAGGGTGGCCAGACGGAAGCCACTCCTCAGTAAAAGGCACATGACAGCCCGCTTGGAGTTTGCCAAAAGGCACCTAAAGGACTCTCAGACAATGAGAACAAAATTCTCTGGTCTGATGAAACCAAGATTGAACTCTTTGGCCTGAATGCCAAGCGTCACGTCTGGAGGAAACCTGGCACCATCCATACGATGAAGCATAGTGGTGGCAGCATCATGCTGTGGGGATGTTTTTCAGCGGCAGGGACTGGGAGACTAGTCAGGATCGAGGGAAAGATGAACGGAGAAAAGTACAAAGATATCCTTGATGAAAACCTGCCCCAGAGCGCTCAGGACCTCAGATCGGGGCAAAGGTTCACCTTCCAACAGGACAACGACCCTAAGCACACAGCCAAGACAACGCAGGAGTGGCTTCGGGACAATCCCAGTAGAGTCTGTGTATTCCTGACTGGTGTCTGAGATGATTAGCGTGGGCACTTTTTGCTCTGCTCTTCCTCATTGTCATGGCAACCTGGCAGCATGGTGACAGAGCTCTTGAAACATCAAACATCACATCATTTGTTTGTGTGTGTGTTGGTGTGTGTTTTATGTGTGCGTATGTGTTACCTGGCTGGTCTGGGTGGTGTCAGCAGGGGAGGGTGGGGATGATCACACACAGCCATGCTCCACACTAACCTGCCTTTGGCCTGAAACACCACAACAACATTAACCAATGAAGTAGCCTGAAACACAACAACAACATTAACCAATGAAGTGGCCTGAAACACAACAATAACATTAACCAATGAAGTGGCCTGAAACACCACAACAACATTAACCAATGAAGTGGTCTGAAACACCACAACAACATTAACCAATGAAGTGGCCTGAAACACCACAACAACATTAACCAATGAAGTGCAAACCCTGCTTAACCGTGCTATATCAAATGATCACAGTCTGACACACAAACATACACAACAGTGATACCTAGGGCTCTACGTAATACAGGTGTGAGACAGTGCCTACCTTCCTTCTCTTCCTGGCTGGTTGCCCCTGGTTACTGACCCGTTTCTGTTTGACACCGTTGTGACAAATCATCACACAGTGACATCATAAGACGTTCCTTAACTCAATCCTCCAGTCGTCTCACCTATCTGATCTGATCTATAGCAACACCAGCACACCACATCCATCACCTGCTGCTCCACCCTCCTGTTGTCATGGTGACCCTCCTCCTCCTCTGTGGTGATGGAGGGGGGGGTCATAACTCGTTACACGACCTCAGCCCTGAGGATTCTGGGACCACCGCTGCAGATATCCTCCCTGAAACCTGCAACACACACAAATCAGTTCCTGATTCAAACACACACACACACACACACACACACACCTGCTTAATGTGACTTGCAGAGCCCATATAATAGCTTCTACTAATGCAGCCTCTGTCTCTGATCTCTTTCTCCCTGTACACACTCCATGGCTGCCTGGTCACGTCTAAGGGTGTGTGCATGAGTGTGTGTGTGTGTACAGTACATAGTAAATGTGTGTGTGTGTGTGTGTGTGTGTTCTCAGGCTTTTCTTAGTAACAGTAGCTGTGGGAAGGATCATCCAATCTGCCGGCAGCAGTATTCCCAGAATTCCGAGCTGAGCTCTGGATCCCACTGGTGGGAAAAACCACATTCTGGCCGATGAGAGACTGAGAAAGAGGGAGAGAGAGAGAAAGGATACAGAAAAAAGAGATGGGGAGAAGGAGTGAGGAACAGAGTGATAAAAAGAGAGAGAGAGAGGGATGGAAAATAGGGTAGGGAAAGTCTAGAATCAGCAGGAGGAGGAGAGGGAAGCATGTGGCTGCTGGGTTCAGCTGATCACTGTAGTAACGGGCTTTATGGGATGCTCTAAGGAGAAGAGAGGAGAGATAAGCTGAACTCTGTGGTAACGGGCTTTATGGGATGCTCTAAGGAGAAGAGAGGAGAGATAAGCTGAACTCTGTGGTAACGGGCTTTATGGGATGCTCTAAGGAGAAGAGAGGAGAGATAAGCTGAACTCTGTGGTAACGGGCTTTATGGGATGCTCTAAGGAGAAGAGAGGAGAGATAAGCTGAACTCTGTGGTAACGGGCTTTATGGGATGCTCTAAGGAGAAGAGAGGAGAGATAAGCTGAACTCTGTGGTAACGGGCTTTATGGGATGCTCTAAGGAGAAGAGAGGAGAGATAAGGATGACATTAAAAAAGACCCAGCTTCTAGGTCAACCAAGCATGAGAGTAAAAAATACCCAACTGATGGTCCCGTGTAGCTCAGTTGGTAGAGCATGGCGTAGAGCATGGCGTTTGCAACGCCAGGGTTGTGGGTTCGATTCCCACGGGGGGGCCAGTATGAAAAAAAAATTTATGCACTCACTAACTGTAAGTCGCTCTGGATAAGAGCGTCTGCTAAATGACTAAAATGTAAATGTAAAAATAAGCTGAACACTGCAGAAACTGTGACACACTGGTTAGAGTGACGGATGAAGGCAGGATGCAGGGACCAGTGTGTGTGTGTTTAGGACAGTACAGCATCGTTCTGCTGATCCAACAGGAGCCCCTGAGCCCGAGGAGAGAGACGGTTAGTTACCGGTTATTCACCTGCAGAGAAAGGCTGTAGTTTTGCACAATACAGAGTAGCCTACTAACTAGTCCAGGGGAAAGTAAAAACTAAAAGATCTACATAATGTTGTTTCATGAGACCCTGTACGACCAG
>LR778260.1:9927329-9977329 GCA_902810595.1 Coregonus sp. 'balchen'
GTGTCTGTCTGTCTGTCTGTACGTGTCTGTCTGTCTGTCTGTACGTGTGTGTCTGTCTGTGTGTGTGTGTGTGTGTGTGTGTGTGTGTGTGTGTGTGTGTGTGTGTGTGTGTGTGTGTGTGTACGTGTGTGTGTAGAAGAAATAAGTGAGACAGGTGGAATAACCTCATAGACATGGCATCATTGTCTATCTGTCCCATTATGGCGTCTGTGTGAACAAAGGTAGCACCATTGAAGCCATCTCCATTTTCAGGTAGTCAATTTTCTACTTATACTACTTCTGAGTTGGTAATTTACTGCCACCTGCAGTTATGGAATGTTTGTTCACAAGTATATTTCATTGGCTGATCCCTCCTTCTGACCTGGATGGAATAATGTGATCCTTCATTAACCTCTTAAGGATCGGACCCTTTTTTTCAATTTTCGCCTAAAATGATATACCCAAATCTAACTGCCTGTAGCTCAGGACCTGAAGCAAGGATATGCCTATTCTTGATATCATTTGAAAGGAAACACTTTGAAGTTTGTGGAAATGTGAAATTATTGTAGGAGAATATAACACATTAGATCTGGTAAAAGATAATACAAACAAAAAAACACATGTTTTCATCTTTGAAATGCAAGAGAAAGGCCAGACAGTGATGTAGGATTCTTTATGTAATTTAGATGTTGTCCACTAGATGGAAGCAGTGTGTGTGTGTGCAACGTTTCATACCGATCCAGTGAAGAATTACATCACTACACAATATTTTGTATCAAGTCTGCCAGGAGTTTTCCCAAATGTGCCAAATTGGTTTTCAAGTACATAACTATAGAGAACATACAAAAATGCTATGGTAATACAAAATGTAAGTTTGCACACTCCTAGGAACGTCATACATGAAGGATCATTAGCTTCCCTACAGAAAAGACACTAACAGTCACATCTAGATGGCTGGGCGGGGTGGGTGTGGAGCCAGAGGTCAAACTGTAGAACCCAGTTCCTACATTTGAATATAAAAATTGATTTTTCAAACAAAACTACATTACATTTTTATCTCTGGGACCCTCAGGATGACAAAACAGAGCAAGATTACTGAATGTAAGTACATTATTTACCTTCAGAGGTGAATGTATCAAACCAGTTGCCGTGATACGTTTTTTGTTGTTGTGCACTCTCCTTAAACAATAGCACGGTATCTTTTAGCTGTAATAGCTACTGTAAATTGGATACTGCAGTTAGATTAACAAGAATTTAAGCTTTCTGCCCATATAAGGCATGTTTATGTCCCGGAAAGTTGGCTGTTGTTTACAACGCCATTCTAGTCACATATTGCATATTGAGCAGCAACCGTCCCGTACAAGGGACACCGATCCCGTAAAGGTTAACCCACAGCAAGTCCCACCCAGTTGACTACTTAAAAATGGTGGAAGTCCTCAATCTCGCTGCCCTTGCTAAAACGGGCTTTTGGGCACTAGAGTACAGTGCCTTGCAAAAGTATTCACCCCCCTTGGCGTTTTTCCTATTTTGTTGCTCTCGAGTGGTTTAAGGGGAAACATTTAAATGTCTTGGAATGGCCTCGTCAAAGGCCAGACCTCAATCCAATTGAGAATCTGTGGTATGACCAGCGGAACCCATCCAACTTGAAGGAGCTGGAGCAGTTTTGCCTTGAAGAATGGGCAAAAATCCCAGTGGCTAGATGTGCCAAGCTTATAGAGACATACCCCAAGAGACTTGCAGCTGTAATTACTGCAAAAGGTGGCTCTACAAAGTATTTTTTTTGTCTTATTTCATATTTGTTTCACAACAAAAAGTATTTTGCATCTTCAAAGTGGTAGGCATGTTGTGTAAATCAAATGATACAAACCCCCCAAAAATCCATTTTAATTCCAGGTTGTAAGGCAACAAAATAGGAAAAATGCCAAGGGGGGGGTGAATACTTTCGCAAGCCACTGTACTTCCTTTAACTACAGGAACACTACATTAGTAGCTTTTAGCAGACTGGACAAGGAAGTATAAATTGTATATAAATGTATAATGTCTATGGTTCTGAAAATCAAAGACAATGTTCCGAAAAAAGTAGACTCAGCAAACCGCGCACGCGCACACAGACAGACAGACTGGTATGGTATCCAGAGGTGTTTAATCCCATTAGAACCAGAGAAAAAGAGAAGCAGTGTGTTGTTTGGTTAAACACAGTCATATATATATATATAGAATATACAGTGTTGTTTGGTTAACCACATACAGTCATATATATATATATATATACAGTGTTGTTTGGTTAACCACATACTGTCATATATATAGAATATACAGTGCCTTTAGAAAGTATTCATACCCCTTGACTTATTCCACATGTTGTTGTGTTACAGCCTGAATTCAAAATGGATTACATTGATTTTATCTCACTCATCTACACACAATACCTCATAATGACAAAGTGAAAACATGTTTTTGAGACATTTTTGCTAATTTGGTTGAAAATGAAATACATAAATATCTCATTTACGTAAGTATTCACACCCGAGTCAATACTTTGTAGAAGCACCTTCAGCAGCGATTACAGCGTTGAGTCTTTCTGGGTAAGTCTCTTAAGAGCTTTCCACACCTGGATTGTGCAACATGTGCCCATTATTCTTTTTACAATTCTTCAAGCTCTGCCAAATTGGTTGTTGATCATTGCTAGACAACCATTTTCAAGTCTTGCCATAGATTTCAAGTAGATTTAAGGCAAAACTGTAACTGTTTTAAAGTGACAATTGGCCTCATGGTGAAATCCCTGAGCAGTTTCCTTCCTCTCTGGCAACTGAGTTAGGAAGGACACCTGTATCTTTGTAGTGACTGGGTGTATTGATTGATACACCAATTTTTTCCCCCAGCTTTTTTTTTTAACCCATCTACCAATAGGTGCCCTTCTTTGCGAGGCATTGGAAAACTTCCCTGGTCTTTGTGGTTGAATCAGTGTTTGAAATTCACTGCTCGACTGAGGGAGCTTACCTGTTTGGGGTACAGAGGTGAGGTAGACATTCAAAAATCATGTTAAACACTATTATTGCACACAGAGTGATTCCATGCAACTTACTATGTGACTTGTTAAGCACCTTTCTACTCCTGAACTTATTTAGGCTTGCCATAACAAAGGGGTTGAATACTTATTGGCTCAAGACATTTCAGCTTTTCATTTTTAATTTATTTGTAAAACATTTTAAAAAGACATGATTCCACTTCGAGGGGGCCAGTGACAAAACAATCTAAATGTAATACATTTTAAATTCAGGCTGTAACACAACAAAATCAGGAAAAAGTCAAGGGGTGTGAATACTTTCTGAAGGCACTGTATATACTCATCTTTATCCCAGGAAAACATCTACAGCCATACTCTGATTGTAAAACAGTAAGACAGATCCCCACACGACCGACAGAGTGAGCTGGGAGAGAGTCCATCTCCAACGGTCCTCATCTAAATTAGAAAACCTACAGGCCGTTTTTATTGGATTATTCCATCAGTATTATTCATTACAAAAATAGGATATAGACAATTAGCTGGGTGATCAGAGCTGTGTCGTATTCAGTAGCAAAACAGTTAGATGGACAAGTTCAAGTAGCACTCCTGAACACAACCCTGGGTCCTCGGGTCCTTCAAATCAGTGACATTGCATGGGACCTTCCACCTGCTCCCAAATAAGGAATCATACCTATATAGACCACAGCCCCTCATCCCAGAATGCAGTGCGGCTCCTCAGAGCATTGGGCCAGTAACCGAAAGGTCACTGGTTCGAATAGCCGAGCCGTCAAGGTGAAAAAATCTGTCGATGTGTCTTTGAGCAAGGCACTTAACCTTTAATTTGCTCCAGGGGCACCATACTAGTATGGCTGACCCTGTAAAACAGCACATTCCCTGCACATGTCCGGTGTATGTGACAATAAAACATAGTGTTTTTGTTTAGTTTTTTTAGTGTTCTACAGCGGCCCCGCCCATACCAGGAAGCCATACCAGGAAGCCATACCAGGAAGCCATACCAGGAAGCCATACCAGGAAGCCATACCAGGAAGCCATACCAGGAAGCCATACCAGGAAGCCAGTTAGACCAGGACGAGAAGTTAGGAATTAAATAAAGAATCAACACAATAATTAGAAAAATGATATGAAAAACGAATTAAACAAGGGTGATGGGAGAGAGTAAGGGTAGAGGAAGGAAGGAAGGAAGGAAGGAAGGAGGGAGAGAGCGATAATTTATTGCAGAGGGTAGTAGCATGATTTCTGCTGTCAGTCAAAGGAGAGGGATGAAGGGATGGAAAGGGGGAAGATATATAAGGGACTGATAGAATTGACAGTTATTGTTGTGGGTAATGTGGTTGATGTGGCGGTTGCTGGGGCTGTTGTTGGTAGGTGTAGGGGTGCTGCTGTGTGGGGGGGGGCCCGGTGTAGCCCCCCTGTCCGGGTGCTGGGGCCTGCTGATAGGGGACGTAGGGCTGCATGTTGGGCTGCATAGTGGGGGGCATGTTGTACTGGCCGTACGCTGCATACGGATTATAACCCACAGGCATCTGGTAGGCATACCTGGAGACAGAGAGAGACAGAGAGAGTTAGAAGAGGAAGAGAGAGAGAGGGCGAGTTAGAGGGGGAGAGAGAGAGGAAGAGTTAGAAGAGAGAGTGAGAGCGAGAGAGACAGCAATGGAAGTGAGACTAGAACAACGGACGGATAACAGTTGTGCAACTCACACAGCCTGCCAACTGGGACAATAAAGATACTGATTGATTGATTGATTGACTCACCCTGGGTATCCCTGGTAGGTGGGGTAAGGCGGTCCCTGGGCCTGTGGGGGAGGGGCCATGGGTGAGGGGTTTCCTGGTTGAGGCTGGTTGTCGGGTGCGGAGGTGGCCTGGGGGGTGAAGGCAGGGGGAGGGGGCCGCTGGGGCTGCTGGGAACGGGAGAGAGGGGAAGATCAGAGGTCAATAAAAATACTAATAAAAAAAGAAATAGATAAATAGTAATGACTTTGATATAAACACATTTAATTTATTGATCGCTTAAAAAATTATATTTGGACAATATCACAATAAGAGACAACATTACAGTCATGTTTATCTCTGTCGTGATTGAGGGAGTTCGATTAGGCTGAACCGGTATGAACCGTTGAGGAGGAGATCAAATCCAACAGTAATCTGCGCTGCCCGGTCATATCGTCCACAAGGCAGCATGGCACATCGTTCAAAAACATCCAACATGTCTTCTCCAACAAAATATAGGTTGGAATTTTACAACGCGTTTTCCTTGGGAAGGTAGATAAAGTGCAAACATTCTTAAACAGAGCTGTCTGTTTAAACTACTAAGCACACAGCTCAGACACCCATGCATACCCCACAAGACATGCCACCAGAGGTCTCTTCACAGTCCAGAACAGACTATGGGAGGCGCACAGAACTACATAGAGCCATGACTACATGGAACTCTATTCCACATCAGGTAACTCACGCAAGCAGTAAAATAATATTTAAAAAACAGATACAAATACAACTTATGGAACAGCAAGGACTGTGAAGAGTCACACACACACACAGGTACAAACACACACATGCAAACGCACATAACATACACACGTACACCTGGATTGTGTGTTGTAGTAGAGTAGTGGATGGAGGGCACGCAATGTATTGTGAAATCAAAAGTGATGAGACAAGATCGTAATTGGATAAAAATGGGGTAAAAAAATAAATAAAAAATGAAGAGCAAATGTAAACGGGAGGGGGGGGACACTACCCCCCAAAGCAAAAAAAGACAGTCATTTTACAACCCTCCCCTATTTTGGGCCACCCCTCCCCCAGTACATTTCTATCTGTTCCTTAAATCAAATCCCCTCTTTGGTACAGAGCTTCCCTCTGATTCGATCCTCCCACCTGCCCATCAATGATTGGCTACTTACAAAGACAGTCCTGGGAGCAGGGCTTGGTTCGGTGGCAGTGGGAGCAGGGTTGGTCTGGTAGGCGGGGACAGAGAAGGACGGGGCGCTGGGCTCCCTGGCGATGCTCTGCTGTAAGTCCCTGGGTGGGTAACCACAACAACAGCAATGTCAGTCAGCGGTCCCACGGCAACCACAACATCAATTGATAGTCATGGTCACTTCTTGTTCACATGAATCACCCCCAAGCCAAGTTAATCAAATGGCTACCCTGACAATTTACCCCCCTTGTTGTGCTCCGACTTGCACTGGCGCTATGCACACTCACTAGCCTCTACCCACACACTCACTAGCCTCTACCCACACACTCACTAGCCTCTACCCACACACTCACTAGCCTCTACCCACACACTCACTAGCCTCTACCCACACACTCACTAGCCTCTACCCACACACTCACTAGCCTCTACCCACACTACTCTACCCACACACTCACTAGACTCTACCCACACACTCACTAGACTCTACCCACACACTAACTGGACTCTACCCACACACTCACTACTCTACCCACACACTACACTGACACTCCCAACACGCGCACACACCACATACGCTGCTGCTACTCTGTTTATTACCAATCACCAATCACAGAAAGCCATGATGTAATCAATGATATTTCACTAATAAGACAATACTGTGATTATTACAAATATAACAATTGATGCATCATCATCATCATCACAGAGACTAAATCACCACCACACACTTGAGCAGTTCGTCCCGTTCTGTCTTGCGGGCGAAGACGATGTCACTGCACTTGTTCTGGAACTTCAGCAGGATCTCTGTGAGGTCATTGTAGAACTACAGAGAGAGATAAAGTGATTGGTCAGACTGATGAGCTAGGTTTCCATCCAATTGGCAACAGATTTTCATGTGAATATTCTAAAATCCGCATTTTCCCACCAGAGATGTTTCCATCAAACTGACTTGTTGCGGATAGAAAGCTGTGCGTAGTACACATGAAAGCGCTTCTGCTCTTCAGTTCCCACGTACCGAATAAAAATCAGAAGTTCAATGCGTTTCCATTACATTTTCAACTCTGCCGATGGTTTTGTCACAAACTGTTGCGATAAATTGCATACTTGCCCAATCTGGTTTTGCCGCATGCCCTCAAACAACAGTTCGCTGATAAAGTGAACAGGGGGTTATATGGGATATGGATAAGAGCAAGATCCTTTTAATTATAAAAAAAAAAATGTCAGCCAAACACTGATCATCATGTCACCAACATTCAAATATGAACCTCAATATTTATTGGAAATGTGTATGAAGTTCGTCACTTAACCACCATCAGTTAATATGAAGTTTCGAAATAAGTTATGAAGTTCATACAACTTATAATATCTGGCTATAAACTCTGCATGTTCACTTCGACATGATGGTTATTTAATCAATAAATGTGTATCCACCGCAATAGTTGCATAATCTATTTCACCGCCAACTAAATTATCCACCCCTTGTCTAGCATATTAAAAAAAAATATGACATTGGGAAATTTTCCAGATGTGATATTTCCATTAGGCCCGTCGTGAGTTGTTTTTAATGCGTCAGGTAATTCATCTGCATGAAATGGTTGGATTTGTTTAACACTTTTTTGGTTACTACATGATTCCATATGTGTTATTTCATAGTTTTGATGTCTTCACTATTATTCTACAATGTACAAAATAGTCAAAAAAATAAAGAAAAACCCTGGAATGAGTAGGTGTGTCCAAACTTTTGACTGGTACTGTATATAAATAATATAGAAACTGTGGGGCACAGTTTGGGTGCCACTGCCCTAGGCGACAGTTACCTTGGTGCCCTCTCGGAGGTTGCTGGTGATCTCTACGTAGCTGTCGTGGGCCGAGGCCAGCTTCTTCAACACCTCCTCACGATCATTAGCCTCCGAGTTGGACTGCTTCAGCTTGGAGAACTCCTGGTGGGACTCCTGGAGGGGGGGGGGTAAGGAGGGAAACCACAAGGTAAACCTCTCTGAAGGAAGTAGAAGTGGAATGTGTTTGTGTGTATATGCAGGTGTGTGTGTGTGTGTGTGTGTGTGTGTGTGTGTGTGTACAGTGAGGGGAAAAAACTATTTGATCCCCTGCTGATTTTGTACGTTTGCCCACTGACAAAGACATGATCAGTCTATAATTTTAATGGTAGGTTTATTTGAACAGTGAGAGACAGAATAACAACAACAAAAAATCCAGAAAAACGCATGTCAAAAATGTTATAAATTGATTTGCATTTTAATGAGGGAAATAAGTATTTGACCCCCTCTCAATCAGAAAGATTTCTGGCTCCCAGGTGTCTTTTATACAGGTAACGAGCTGAGATTAGGAGCACACTCTTAAAGGGAGTGCTCCTAATCTCAGTTTGTTACCTGTATAAAAGACACCTGTCCACAGAAGCAATCAATCAATCAGATTCCAAACTCTCCACCATGGCCAAGACCAAAGAGCTCTCCAAGGATGCCAATGACAAGATTGTAGACCTACACAAGGCTGGAATGGGTGATAGAATAATTATTAATGACTAATTATTACACCCTGAAACTGTGTGAAATGTGTGAGAATGTGTGTGTGTAGGACCAGTAAAGACTATGACATTGAGCTACTATTTAGCAATGTGAGTAAGAGTTAGGCCAGACAACAAAGGACAAGGAGAACTGTCTACAGGCAACTGAGAAACCAAGATAAAGAGGCCTCCCAATTTAGGGAGGAGAGAAACTGTTAGGCTTGGAAGAGTGTGTGTATGTGTGTGTGTGTGTGTGTGTGTGTGTGTGTGTGTGTATGTATGTGGTCCTCTGTAGCTCAGCTGGTAGAGCACGGCGCTTGTAACGCCAAGGTAGTGGGTTCGATCCCCGGGACCACCCATACACAAAAAAAATAATATGTATGCACACATGACTGTAAGTCGCTTTGGATAAAAGCGTCTGCTAAATGGCATATTATTATTATTATTATTATTATTATTATTATGTGTGTGTGTATGCATGTGTGTGTGTGTGTGTGTGTATGTGTGTGTGTGTGTGTATGTGTGTGAACTGATGGTCAGGAGAGCAGTTTTAAAGTGGAAAACTACAGCCCGCCTACAGAGAGGAGGAATTTTAGTATGACGTATGAGTATAAAAGATGGACTCTGAAATTGTGATGGCAGAATTCTCAATGAATAAATATCTCTGACTATGCAGACCGGGACTCTGTCCGTTTCTTGATTTTGGGAGACGCAGAGAGACACTGAAATAGTTTGTTAAATAATTCACATAACAATGGGCTACAAGACCATCACCAAGCAGCTTGGTGAGAAGGTGACAACAGTTGGTGCGATTATTCGCAAATGGAAGAAACACAAAAGAACTGTCAATCTCCCTCGGCCTGGGGCTCCATGCAAGAGCTCACCTCATGGAGTTGCAATGATCATGAGAACGGTGAGGAATCAGCCCAGAACTACACGGGAGGATCTTGTCAATGATCTCAAGGCAGCTGGGACCATAGTCACCAAGAAAACAATTGGTAACACAATATGCCGTGAAGGACTGAAATCCTGCAGCGCCCGCAAGGTCCCCCTGCTCAAGAAAGCACATATACAGGGCCGTCTGAAGTTTGCCAATGAAAATCTGAATGATTCAGAGGAGAACTGGGTGAAAGTGTTGTGGTCAGATGAGACCAAAATCAAGCTCTTTGGCATCAACTCAACTCGCCGTGTTTGGAGGAGGAGGAATGCTGCCTATGACCCCAAGAACACCATCCCCGCCGTCAAACATGGAGGTGGAAACATTATGCTTTGGGGGTGTTTTTCTGCTAAGGGGACAGGACAACTTCACCGCATCAAAGGGACGATGGACGGGGCCATGTACCGTCAAATCTTGGGTGAGAACCTCCTTCCCTCAGCCAGGGCATTGAAAATGGGTCGTGGATGGGTATTCCAACATGACAATGACCCAAAACACACGGCCAAGGCAACAAAGGAGTGGCTCAAGAAGAAGCACATTAAGGTCCTGGAGTGGCCTAGCCAGTCTCCAGACCTTAATCCCATAGAAAATCTGTGGAGGGAGCTGAAGGTTCGAGTTGCCAAATGTCAGCCTCAAAACCTTAATGATTTGGAGAAGATCTGCAAAGAGGAGTGGAACAAAATCCCTCCTGAGATGTGTGCAAACCTGGTGGCCAACTACAAGAAACGTCTGACCTCTGTGATTGCCAACAAGGGTTTTGCCACCAAGTACTAAGTCATGTTTTGCAGAGGGGTCAAATACTTATTTCCCTCATTAAAATGCAAATCAATTTATTACATTTTTGACATGCGTTTTTCTGGATTATTTTGTTGTTATTCTGTCTCTCACTGTTCAAATAAACCTACCATTAAAATTATAGACTGATCATGTCTTTGACAGTGGGCAAACGTACAAAATCAGCAGGGGATCAAATATTTTTTTCCCCTCACTGTATATGCAGGTGTGTGTGTGTGTGTGTACAGTTGAAGTCGGAAGTTTACATACACCTTAGCCAAATACATTTAAACTAAGTTTTTCACAATTCCTGACATTTAATCCTAGTAAAAATTCCCTGTCTTAGGTCAGTTAGGATCACCACTTTATTTTAAGAAAGTGAAATGTCAGAATAATAGTAGAGCGAATGATTTACTTCAGCTTTTATTTCTTTTATCACATTCCCAGTGGGTCAGAAGTTTACATACACTCAATTAGTATTTGGTAGCATTGCCTTTAAATTGTTTAACTTGGGTCAAACAATTTGGGTAGCCTTCCACAAGCTTCCCACAATAAGTTGGGTGAATTTTGGCCCATTCCTCCTGACAGAGCTGGTGTAACTGAGTCAGGTTTGTAGGCCTCCTTGCTCGCACACGCTTTTTCAGTTCTGCCCACAAATGTTTATATAGGATTGAGGTCAGGGCTTTGTGATGGCCACTCCAATACCTTGACTTTGTCGTCCTTAAGCCATTTTTCCACAACTTTGGTAGTATGCTTGGGGTCATTGTCCATTTGGAAGACCCATTTGCGACCAAGCTTTAACTTCCTGACTGATGTCTTGAGATGTTTTCTCCTTTCCCCTTCTGATAACCAGGTGGTGAATCGCATCTCTGCATGTCTGGCAGACATATCAGTGTGGATGTCGGATCACCACCTCAAACTGAACCTCGGCAAGACGGAGCTGCTCTTCCTCCCTGGGAAGGACTGCCCCGCTCCATGATCTCGCCATCACGGTTGACAACTCCATTGTGTCCTCCTCCCAGAGTGCGAAGAGCCTTGGCGTGACCCTGGACAACACCCTGTCGTTCTCTGCTAACATCAAAGCGGTGACCCAATCCTGCAGGTTCATGCTCTACAACATTCGCAGAGTACGACCCTACCTTACACAGAAAGCGGCACAGGTCCTAATCCAGGCACTTGTCATCTCCCGTCTGGATTACTGCAACTCGCTGTTGGCTGGTCTCCCTGCCTGTGCCATTAAACCCCTACAACTTATCCAGAACATTCCCAAGTTCTCTCATGTCACCCCGCTCCTCCGCACACTCCACTGGCTTCCAGTTGAGGCTTGCATCTACTACAAGACCATGGTGCTTGCCTACGGAGCTGTGAGGGGAACGGCACCTCCTTACCTTCAGGCTCTGATCAGACCCTACACCCAAACAAGGGCACTACGTTCATCCACCTCTGGCCTGCTAGCTCCCCTACCTCTACAGAAGCACAGTTCCCGCTCAGCCCAGTCAAAGCTATTTGCTGCTCTGGCACCCCAATGGTGGAACAAGCTCCCCCACGACGCCAGGACAGTGGAGTCACTGACCACCTTCCGGAGACACTTGAAACCCTACCTCTTTAAGGAATACCTGGAATAGTATAAAGCAATCCTTCCACCCCCCCATAAAAAAAATAAATAAAAAAAAAAGTGGTTGTCCCACTTGCTATCATAAATTGAATGCACCAATTTGTAAGTCGCTCTGGATAAGAGCGTCTGCTAAATGATGTAAATGTAAATGTAAATGTTGCTTTAATATATCCACATAATTGTCCTTCCTCATGATGCCATCTATTTTGTGAAGTGCACCAGTCCCTCCTGCAGCAAAGCACCCCCACAGCATGATGCTGCCACCCCCGTGCTTCACGGTTGGGATGGTGTTCTTCGGCTTGCAAGCCCCACCCTTTTCCTCCAAACATAACGATGGTCATTATGGCCAAACAGTTCTATTTTTGTTTGTTGCAAACCGTAGTCTGGCGTTTTTATGGCGTTTTTGGAGCAGTGGCTTCTTCCTTGCTGAGCGGCCTTTCAGGTTATGTCGATATAGGACTCGTTTTACTGTGGCTATAGATACTTTTGTACCCGTTTCCTCCAGCATCTTCACAAGGTCCTTTGCTGTTGTTCTGGGATTGATTTGCACTTTTCACACCAAAGTACGTTCATCTCTAGGAGACAGAACGAGTCTCTCCTTCCTGAGCGTTATGACGGCTGCGTGGTCCCATGGTGTTTATACTTGCGTACTATTGTTTGTACAGATGAACTTGGTACCTTCAGGCATTTGGAAATTGCTCCCAAGGATGAACCAGACTTGTGGAGGTCTACAATTTTTCTTCTGAGGTCTTGGCTGATTTCTTTTGATTTTCCCATGATGTCAAGCAAAGAGGCACTGAGTGTGAAGGTAGGCCTTGAAATACATCCACAGGTACACCTCCAATTGACTCAAATGATGTCAATTAGCCTATCAGAGCTTCCAAAGCCATGACATCATTTTCTGGAATTTTCCAAGCTGTTTAAACTTAGTGTATGTAAACTTCTGACCCACTGGAATTGTGATACAGTGAATTTTAAGTTAAATAATCTGTCTGTAAACATTCGTTGGAAAAAGTACTTGTGTCATGCATAAAGTAGATGTCCTAACCGACTTGCCAAAACTATAGTTTGTTAACAAGAAATGTGTGGAGTGGTTGAAAAACAAGTTTTAATGACTCCAACCTAAGTGCATGTAAACTTTCCACTTCAACTGTATATGCAGGTGTGTGTGTGTGTGTGTGTGTGTGTGTGTGTGTGTGTGTGTGTGTGTATATGCAGGTGTGTGTGTGTGTGTATATGCAGGTGTGTGTGTGTGTATATGCAGGTGTGTGTGTGTGTATATATATATACAGTGCTATGAAAAAGTATTTGCCCCCTTTCTAATTTTCTCTACTTTTGCATATTTGTGATACTGAATGTTATCAGATCTTCAACCGAAACCTAATATTAGATAAAGGGAACATAAGTGAACAAATAACACAACAATTACATATTTAGTTCATTTATTTCATAAACAAAGTTATGCAACACCCAATGCCCAAGTGTGAAAAAGTAATTGCCCCCTTATACTCAATAACTGGTTGTGCCACCTTTAGCTGCAATGACTTCAACCAAGTGCTTCCTGTACAACAACTATAGGAAGCATTTGGTTGGAGTCATTGCAGCTAAAGGTGGCACAACCAGTTATTGAGTGTAAGGGGGCAATTACTTTTTCACACTTGGGCATTGGGTGTTGCATAACTTTGTTTATGAAATAAATATGTCATTGTTGTGTTATTTGTTCACTTATGTTCCCTTTATCTAATATTAGGTTTCGGTTGAAGATCTGATAACATTCAGTATCACAAATATGCAAAAGTAGAGAAAATTAGAAAGGGGGCAAATACTTTTTCATAGCACTGTATATATATATATATATATATATATATATATATATATATATATATATATATATATATATATATATATATATATATATATATATATATATATATATATATATACACACACACACACACAGGTGTGTGTGTACCTGCACTTTGCCCAGCAGCTCTTCCTGAGAGCGGAGGCTGGCCTGAACCTTCTGGTTGTAGCTGCCGTATGATTGGTCCAGCTGGCTCATTGACAGCGCCTCCTCATTGATGGCCCCGTCCTGAGCCAGAGCCGTCAGGAAGCTGGAGGACATGTCAAAGGTCACGCCCTTAATCTCCGCCTCCAGCCCATCCCTCTCCCCCTTCACCGCCACTAGCTGGGCCAGCTGGGAACGCAACACACTCACCACCTGGAGGGAGAACACATACGGTTAGAACACACACTCACCACCTGGAGGGAGAATACATACGGTTAGAACACACACTCACCACCTGGAGGGAGAATACATACGGTTAGAACACACACACACACACACACACACACACCACACACACACACACACACATCACCTAGAGGGAGGGGATATACACACACCCACAAGTAAAAGACAGGATACACAATGTTAGCATACGCGCACACACACACTCTCACCTCGCTGCCTTGCAGTGTCTTCGCAGGATTGGCTGATGGTATGGCAGCGGTGAGTTCAGCCTCAGGTTTACAGAGCAGAGCGATCATCTCACAGTGTGCATTATAACGCTCCTTGACCACCTGGTCAGCCTGCACTGCCTTGTCCAGCACACTGCGGAAGTTACCACCCTCTGGACCGGTGGGAGGAGAGGGAGGAGGAGGGGGTTGACAGGTCATTTAACATAACATTAGATTCCAAAGTAGTACACAACACCACACGTATCAGTATTTAACAATATCTTTCTTTTTGGATGTGTGTGTACCTGCTCTGAGTGGTTTATAGAGGTCTCCAGGAGTGTGTGTGTGTACCTGCTCTGAGTGGTGTATAGGTCTCCAGGAGTGTGTGTGTACCTGCTCTGAGTGGTTTATAAAGGTCTCCAGGAGTGTGTGTGTACCTGCTCTGAGTGGTTTATAGAGGTCTCCAGGAGTGTGTGTGTGTGTACCTGCTCTGAGTGGTTTATAGAGGTCTCCAGGAGTGTGTGTGTGTACCTGCTCTGAGTGGTGTATAGAGGTCTCCAGGAGTGTGTGTGTACCTGCTCTGAGTGGTTTATAAAGGTCTCCAGGAGTGTGTGTGTGTGTGTGTGTGTACCTGCTCTGAGTGGTTTATAGAGGTCTCCAGGAGTGTGTGTGTGTGTGTGTGTGTGTGTGTGTGTACCTGCTCTGAGTGGTTTATAGAGGTCTCCAGGAGTGTGTGTGTGTACCTGCTCTGAGTGGTTTATAAAGGTCTCCAGGAGTGTGTGTGTGTGTGTACCTCCTCTGAGTGGTTTATAGAGGTCTCCAGGAGTGTGTGTACCTGCTCTGAGTGGTTTATAAAGGTCTCCAGGAGTGTGTGTGTGTGTGTGTGTACCTGCTCTGAGTGGTTTATAAAGATCTCCAGGAATGTGTGTGTGTACCTGCTCTGAGTGGTTTATAAAGGTCTCCAGGAGTGTGTGTGTGTGTGTGTACCTGCTCTGAGTGGTTTATAAAGGTCTCCAGAGGGAGTTCTGTTCCAGCGTTGGCTGAACTTGGATCTCAGCTCGCTGTCTGTCGACTCCTCATCACCCAGCATCTTCAGAGACTACAGGACAAAAACACACATTATACAATACATATATATCATGGATATTTCAACACACCCATTATACAATACATATATATCATGGGTATTTAAACGCGTGTGCGTACCTCATCCAGGATCTCTCTGTTGCGTGTCAGTAGTTCGGGCAGGTCTCGGATCAGTTGCTCTATGCTCTGCAGCCCCCCCTGCTGGACGATGGCACGGGCCTTCTCCATAATGGATTGTGGGATAGAATCTCCAGACAGGTCCTCCAGAGCCGCAGGCAGGTTCAGAGATGCCAGGACACTGTTGTTCAATTATGAATACATTATCAATATAGACACGTCATGACACCGTTTACACTATCAATACATCAACCTTTATTGATATTGAAATGCAGGGATGGGCAACTTTGATGGGGTTGGGGGGCACAAAAAATCTGAACTCATCATGAGGGACCGCAGTCTGCGTACCCACATCCATACACCCCTGGGGACCCCAGCAGAGAGAAATAGCAGGGCCAAATTTACAACAGAGAGACATTACTTTTAGTTTTTTAGTTTTAAAACAAGTTTGTTGCAATTCTACTCATTTCGCCATAGGCTGGAGAGAAATGTTTGCAGTTTTGAATATGATATCTGAGTGAGACTGACTAACAAGTTTAGATAGCTGGCCAATAAAGTAATTTAGCAATATAAAATGTTTTAACTGACAGGGCTTAATTGACTGACATGACAACAGAAAAACTGCTTATGCACAACCACATTCCGAATTCCGCACCTTGTGTGTTCTACTATTCTAACTGTCAACAGGAAGTTGAGACCCCGACTGAGAAAAAAACATGTCATTGATCCGAGGGCCTTCAAAAGGGGGTCGGCTGGGGCTTCCCGAGTGGCGCAGCATCTCAGTGCTTGAGGCGTCACTACAGACCCGGGTTCGATCCCAGGCTGTGTCACAACCGGTCGTGACTGGGAGTCCCATAGGGCGGCGCACAATTGGCCCAGCGTTGTCCGGGTTAGGGGAGGGTTTGGCCAGGGGGGTCTTTACTTGGCTCATCGTGCTCTAGTGACTCATTGTGGCGGGCACCTTCAGGCTGACTCCGGTTGTCAGTTGAACGCTGTTTTCCGTCGACACATTGGTGCGGCTGGCTTCCGGGTTAAGCGGGCGGGTGTTAAGGAGCGCGGTTTGGCGGGTCATGTTTTCGGAGGACGCATGACTCGACCGTCGCCTCTCCCGAGCCCGTTGAGGAGTTGCAGCGATGAGACAAGATCGTAATCGGATTGCAATTGGATATCACGAAACTGGGGAGAAAAAGGGGGTAAAATAAAAACGACAAAAAAGGGGGCGGCGGCATGCCAGTTGACCATCCCTGTTGTTTGAGTTGACAACAATCAATTTAAATTGTTAATGCATTCTAAAGTAACATCCATACCCGTTGCAGAGGTTGGTAGCTTCCCTCAAGGTTCCCACCAGTCTGTGGATGGTCTCAGCCTTCCTTAGGCTGTACGTGCTCATACTCTGCTGCACCGCCATGGGCACCATATTCTCAAACAAGTCTATACAGAGACACACACACACACACACATTTGCGAATTCTATCAGATATCTACACATAAATAGTGTGTGTGTGTGTGTGTTTGTGACCTGAAAAAAATAAAATAAAAATATGACAGTATGTGTGTGTGACTGTGTGTGTGTGTGTGTGTGTGTGTGTGTGTGTGTGTGTGTGTGTGTGTGTGTGTATGTGTGTGTGACTGTGTGTGTGTATTGTCCCTCTCACCAGTGAACTTGGCGCTAAGCGGAGGCGTGATGGCGGTAGCCTTCACCAGCGCTGCCTTGCCGATGTGTTCCAGATCTTTCACCTCAGGGACGCGGTCGTGGTAGATGAAGTCGTTGTCCTTCTTAGCGGCGGTCAGAGCACGGCTGATCTTATCACTCAAGTCCTTCACACTGACGTACTCATCATAGCGAGACGCTACCGTCTTCACCAGCTCTGTAGCATGCTGAGGGAAAGAGAGAATAGAGGAGTGAGAGAAGACTTTGGTTGAGTGGTTGTGCTTATTTGGTCATAGGAAAATCACTAAATTGTCAGGTGGGGTTACAAACACTGTAGGAACCACTGGGTTGTGTGTGTGTGTGTGTGTGTGTGTGTGTGACTGTGTGTGTGTGTGTGTACCTGCAGGCGAGCAATCTCCTCTCCAAAGCGTTTCTTCTGCTTGGCGAGGAGAGACTGGTGCAGCTCAGCGTAGGCCTGCATGATGCAGTGTTTAGCTGCCAGCACCGGCAACACCTCCTGGAAATAAATATACTGACCAGAGAGCAACCACAGAGCAAACCACACACACACATACACACACACACCACACACACACACACAGAGCAAACCACACACACACACAGAGACACAGAACAAACCACACACACAAGGGGCAAACCACAGAATAGCACAAACACCGGCAACAGCAAATCACGAATGAGTATGCACATCACGAACAGACACACACACACACGGGATGCAGAGAGAGGAGGATAGCGGGAGAAAGAACAGGCAGTGAGTGTTTAACCTTTCTGCAACATTCACCCAACCTTCATCACAGAGAACTGTGTGTGTGTGTGCAAGTGTTTGTGGTGTGTGTGTGTGGGTGGGTGTTATGACATCTGCAAAGTCCAGCCCATGTGTTCCCACCTCAGACCGCGTGTGTGTGTGTGTGTGTGTGTGTATTTTAGTAGTAATACAGGCAGTGAGACAGGTCAGTCAGATTTCATACACACGTCATTTCAGAAGCCCATTATTAGGTAGTGAGAGACCAATCAGAATGGAAGTACGACGGTGAAAGGGCCAATAAGAATACAGCCCAAGTAGTGAACAACAAATGAGAAAACAGCCCAGTTAGTGAATAACAAATCAGAATGGAGACTGTATGGTAATCAACCAATCAGAACAGAGATAGTGAAATGAGTGAAATGGGAAAGTCCCACTTATCCTTACTCATCTAGTAAGTAGTTCTCTCTCTCACACACAAACACACACAAACCCAAAATCGCACACACGGACGGGGGCACGCACGCACACACACACCTTGGGCAGGTTCTCTTTGTACTGGCACTGCTTGAAGGCGTCACCGTAGAAATCTGCTGTCTGATTGGCCAGTTTAGCGATGATGGCATCCTTCATCTTATCTGCATGGCGAACGATACCATGGTTACTCGATTCATGTACACACACACACACACACACGTAAAGCTTGTATGCATGTGTATGGGACGTGTGCACGTACCTGCGGTAGCCTTGAGGAAGAAGACCTCCTGTGCCTGAGCCAGCATGATGAGACTGAGGGTTCCTACAGTCTCAGGAGACATGTCCATAGTAGGCTCTCTGTTCAGAGCCGACAGCACTGTGTCCTTAATGTGACCAAATGCTCCACTCGCCAACTGTGTGAGAGAGACACAGAGACGGAGAGAGACACAGAGACGGAGAGAGACACAGACGGAGAGAGACACAGACACAGAGAGAGACACAGACACAGAGAGAGACACAGACACAGAGAGAGACACAGAGACGGAGAGAGACACAGAGAGGAGAGACAGACACAGAGGAGAGAGACACAGAGACGGAGAGAGACACAGAGACACAGAGAGACACAGACACAGAGACGGAGAGAGACACAGAGACGGAGAGAGAGACACAGACACAGAGATGGAGAGAGACACAGAGACACAGAGAGACACAGAGACAGAGAGAGACACAGAGACACAGAGAGAGACACAGAGACGGAGAGAGACACAGAGACGAGAGAGAGACACAGAGAGATGGAGAGAGACACAGAGACATGGAGAGAGACACAGAGACACAGAGAGACACAGAGACACGGTGAGAGAGACACAGAGACACAGAGAGAGACACAGAGACGGAGAGAGACACAGAGACAGACGAGAGACCAGAGAGACACAGGAGAGGACACAGAGACACGAGAACACAGACAGAGAGGACAGAGAGACACAGAGAGACACAGAGAGACCAACCAGAGAGACACAGAGACACAGAGAGACACAGAGACACAGAGGAGGACCGACAGGGGGACACAGAGACAAGAGAGCACAGAGAGAGTAGATGACACAGAGAACAGAGAGAGACACAGAGACAGAGAGGAACCAGAGAAGAACAAGAAGACACGAGAGCAGAGAGAACACAGAGAGACAGAGACAGAGATGACACAGAGACAGAGACACAGAGCACAGAGGACAGAGAAGAACACAGAACGGACAGGATAGACACAGAGACAGCGAGAGACACAGAGAGAGAGAGAGTGTATTGGTTATATAATTACTAAGTAGTATTACTATGATAAAAACTAGTGATTGGCTATAGTGTCGTTGGTAGTACTGAAGTAATATCTGGTAGTATTTGGCTGTATTGTAGTATAACTATAGAAGTACCTGGTAGTATTTGGCTGTATTGTAGTATAACTATAGAAGTACCTGGTAGTATTTGGCTGTATTGTAGTATAACTATAGAAGTACCTGGTAGTATTGGCTGTATTGTAGTATAACTATAGAAGTACCTGGTAGTATTTGGCTGTATTGTAGTATAACTATAGAAGTACCTGGTAGTATTTGGCTGTATTGTAGTATAACTATAGAAGTACCTGGTAGTATTTGGCTGTATTGTAGTATAACTATAGAAGTACCTGGTAGTATTTGGCTGTATTGTAGTATAACTATAGAAGTACTTGGTAGTATAACTATAGAAGTACCTGGTAGTATTTGGCTGTATTGTAGTATAACTATAGAAGTACCTGGTAGTATTCGGCTGTATTGTAGTATAACTATAGAAGTACCTGGTAGTATTTGGCTGCGGCCTTCAGTCCTTCGTCGCTGTCCAGGTTCTGTTCTGAAGCGATCTGACTGGCCAACGCAGCTCCATTGAACAACACACAGGTCTTCTCATATCCCAGACTGGCCAGGGCTAAAACACACAAATACATACATTACACTACACACACTACACACACACACACAAACACACACACACACACACACACACACCTGGCCTTTCCTGTTCCTCTGTGCTGAGCTCAAGGTGCCAGAAAAGCTTCAGGTATACCTCACAATACTCACACAATAGGGTTACCTTGTGGTTTCCTAGTGTTACTATCAATGTTCCCACTAAAAAAAAAATCAGCACTGAGCAAATTTCAGGTCTGCTGAGCGCAAACTTGAACGTTGGGAAAATTCTGTGCAACTTCCAGCTTATGTTTACTGTAAACACTGAGGCTGTACCCGCTTTAAGTTACAGTTTTAACAGTGGTCAAGTAGGCTACTGTAGCTATCTGATCATAATGTAGGCCTACCAGAGTGGCCTACCATCAAAAACAATGGAGAAAATGCATCCCATAACATGTTAACATGGAAATAACTGTTCTATCATTCAGCGTACAGTAGCAGCCAATGTGTGAGACTTTTGGAGAGAAAAAAAATAATGAAGGGCTTGACATTAACCTGTTAATCCACTTGTCCTTCAGACAAGGAGGTTACTGAAAATGTTGTGTTGTTTGATGCAAGAAACCACTTTACAAAATAAAATGCATTATTATTCCCATACCATTATTACAGAGAATCAGACAAATTATGCTACCCTCTGCCTATTGGCTACTTCGCTTATTCAAGCCTGTCTCAAAATACAACACTGCCCCTTTAAGACAAAAAAGCTCTTTACCTGACTCACTTTTCAAATGTCTAGAAATGTACAAGTGTTGTGCTCTTGTAGGAAGCAGTCACTCCCCTATTGATGACTATGAACGATCTATAACTGGGCTAATAACTCACTAACTAGCACAGGATATGAACAAAATGTGCACACGTGGTTACATGCAGCGCTTGCTTTGATCTCAAAACAAGTGCATCTACTCACGACCACAGCTGTAAACACAGTCCAGTTCAACGTAAATGGCACAGATCCATATATGCAGCTCTGATTGGTTATACCGCACCGGTCCGTGTAGAGTACGGGCTGAGTCGTGCCCAATAGAATCCTACTCCGATGTGTTCTGCCTACAACAAAATATCTTGCATCGTTCGTTTTGTTTTCGGTGTGTTGCATTGAAAGTGGCTAATATTGCGTTGATTCGATCACAATTGCCACAGTAAAGGGAAATGTTGATAGTGTGAACTAACAGGGAAAACTCTGGAAGGTTGAGTGAAGTTCAAGCAAGTGCTTCTCTCCGTGGGCTGATATTTTACAGGGAAGCTGCACAGCAGTCTCGAGCTACTACCCGGGAGCTTAGAGGGAACGTTGGTTACTGTGTGTGTGTGTGTGTGTGTGTGTGTGTGTGTGTGTGTGTGTGTGTGTGTGTGTGTGTGTGTGTGTGTGTGTTAAAGTGAGAGAGCGCGAGAGAGGGGTGAGAGACAGAGCTGGGTTTGGCGTTTGCTACACACACTATATACAGGTAATCAATCAGGTATGTTGAAAAAAGACAAGGAGAGAACACCCATCATGCAATATGACTTCCTCATACATCTGCTAGAACTAACCACGCCCACCGGCCTGAATGTGTGTGTGGCTTACCTAGCTTTACTGAGCCCCCGAACAGTGAGCCCTTATCAAAGGCATCTTTCCACGTGAAGGTTAGACACAGCTGCAGGAACACAGAAAGAGACATTAGCAACATTAGCACCTCTTATTATTGATTAGCGGTGACGTGATTCTCTGCAGTTTTCTACTGTGCCGTTGTTGTGCATCTCCCCTCAGCAACAGTGTGTATTTTGTATTGAGTGGATGGGAGGTTGTATGTACCTGGTTTTCAGAGAAGGGGAACTTGGGCTCCACGGCACACAGCTGGTCATAGTACCTACAAGAGAAGAAGGACCAACACACTTGTATTGTTTGTAACAATCAGAAGAGAGAGAAGTGTGTGTCCTGTGTTATTGACCAATGACAGTGTGTTGGGAAATCTGCGTTGGCTCAGAGACACATGACAGTGAGTCAGAGAGTGGAGCGACTGTCACGCTTCAGATTAACACTGGTGTGGTAATATTCTTCAGTGATCTGCTTCTGTGATCTGGAACATTCTAAGGAATGACATGACAGAGTGAAAGACAGAGAGTAGTCTATTGTTGTGACCGAGGGAGGGGTGGGGAGAGAGGTAGACCTGGCTCTCAAGAGAAGACAGGCTATGTGCACACTGCCCACAAAATGAGGTGGAAACTGAGCTGCACTTCCTAACCTCCTGCCAAATGTATGACCATATTAGAGACACATATTTCCCTCAGATTACACAGACCCACAAAGAATTTGTAAACAAACCCAATTTTGATAAACTCCCATATCTATCGGGTGAAATACCAGTGTGCCATCACAGCTGCAAGATTTGTGACCTGTTGCCACAAGAAAAGGGCAACCAGTGAAGAACAAACACCATTTTAAATA
The DNA here is from genome assembly GCA_902810595.1 of Coregonus sp. 'balchen'. Lineage (NCBI taxonomy): Eukaryota > Metazoa > Chordata > Actinopteri > Salmoniformes > Salmonidae > Coregonus > Coregonus sp. 'balchen'. The sequence continues at coordinate 9,950,065 of LR778260.1, forward strand.
CAATCCATATTTATGTTTATTTATTTATTTTCCCATTTGTACTTTAACTATTGCCACATAATATGACATTTGAAATGTCGTTATTATTTTGGAACTTTTGTGAGTGTAATGTGTTTTAGGCACAAACGATGATTACCACGGTTAAATAATAATAATAATAATATGCCATTTTAGCAGACGCTTTTATCCAAAGCGACTTACAGTCATGCGTGCATACATTTTTTTTTGTGTATGGGTGGTCCCGGGGATCGAACCCACTACCTTGGCGTTACAAGCGCCGTGCTCTACCAGTTGAGCTACAGAGGACCAGGTTACACTAAAGTTAGCAACGTTGTGACTACGTGGGCATGCTAAGTGACCAAAGTGCATCCATATATACAGGGTTTGCATTTTCTGGTCAGTTTCCACTGGTTCCATTACACCCCCTGGGGTAGTTAAATAAAGTGCAAGGTGCGCACCCTCAAGTATTTGATGAAAAACAAATTATATTTATATTTCCTGTTTGGAGTTTCGTCCCAGCCAACTCTGCTAGTGACTAGTTTACTGCCTCTGACACAATGGCTGTCTTTCTGTGAAAGGGATACGGAATACAAGGCCCGTTGCCATAGCTACCTGGCACATGGGTCATTAGTTGAGAGCCAAGAAGAGGCTACAATGCTAACAATCCCCTCCTAGGCACCTACCAGCAGTTTAGAGCGCAACCAGAATGCTAACATAGGCTAGCGATAGCATGGCCCTACACCACCCTGTAGCTAGCACGCCTATGCTAACATTGATTATGTTCCTCCAGCAAACACTCCTTAGCCCTTACATCCCAACTCCTACCTCACACAGCAGAAAGAGAAAGAGAGAGAGAGAGAGAGAGAACAGAGAGAGAGAGAGAAGACAGAGAGAGAGAGAGAGAGACAGACAGACAGAGAGAGAGAGAGATGGGAGACAGAGAGAGAGAGAGAGATGGGAGACAGAGAGACAGACAGAGACAGACATGGACAGAGAGAGAGAGACAGAGAGAGAGACAGAGAGAGTACAGAGAGAGAGAGAGACAAAAGAGAGAGAGACAGGAGAGAGAAGACAGGAGAGACAGAAGAGAGAGGCCAGAGGAGAGAGGAGAAGCGAGAGACAGAGAGGGAGAGAGACAGAGAGAGAGACCAGAGAGGAGCACACGAGAGGGAGACAGAGAGAGAGACAGGAGGACCAGACTGAGAGAGACAGTAGACAGAGACGAGAGGACAGAGAGACAGGGAGAGAGACAGAGAGAGAGACATGGAGAGAGAGCCAGACAAGAGACAAGACAGAGAGGAGAGACAGAGAGAGAACAGAGAGAGAGAACAGAGAGGAGACGAGAGAGAGACAGAGAGAGAGACAGAGAGACAGGACCGACAGACAGACAGACAGACGACAGACAGACAGACAGACAGACAGACAGACAGACAGACAGACAGACGACAGACAGACAGACAGACAGACAGACAGACAGACAGACAGACAGACAGACAGACAGACAGACAGATAGAGAGAGAGAGAGAGAGAGAGACAGAGACAGAGAGACAGAGAGAGAGAGAGAGAGAGAGAGAGAGAGAGAGAGAGAACGGACGGACGAAAGAGAGGCGCTGATTGACACTAAAAGAAAAGAGGACACAAAATATGGGGTATCGAAACCCTCCTCCGGTAACAGTGGTTGGGTTTCTTGTCTTTAAACATGAAAGCTATAGTCTAGCGTTGGCAGTGGGACTGGCTGCTAGACAATATCAGCTTAACCTAAGAACTGCAGCTATGACAGAGGTACAACAGAGTAGAGAAAGCTGAGCTGAGGCTCCATTGTACCTATTGTTGTAGAATGCTCTGTGGACAATACCAGGGTAAACTACTAGTCATTTGACTCCATACAGGGGAGCAAAGTATAAAGTTCAACTTGTCAACTAATCAAAGTCCTCAATGAGTTGAATGAGGTGCGTTTGTCAAGGGTACAACCCCTACCTAGATGTACACTACCGTTCAAAAGTTTGAGGTCACTTACAAATGTCCTTGTTTTCTAAAGAAAAGCAATTTTTTTGTCCATTAAAATAACATCAAATTGATCAGAAATACAGTGTAGACATTGTTAATGTTGTAAATGGCTATTGTAGCTGGAAACGGCTGATTTTTTTATGGAATATCTACATAGGCATACAGAGGCCCATTACCAGCAACCATCAGTCCTGTGTTCCAATGGTACGTTGTGTTTGCTAATCCAAGTTGATCATTTTAAAAGGCTAATTGATCATTAGAAAACCCTGCTCATGTCACTCGTACTTTATAGAATAGATCACTGGGTAGAGAACCAGAGAGGATAGAAAGACAGAAAAGTCCATAGGTCACAGGGGACTGGAGAATAGAGTCTGTAATGTCACAGGGGACTGGAGAATAGAGTCTGTAACGTCACAGGGGACTGGAGAATAGAGTCTGTAATGTCACAGGGGACTGGAGAATAGAGTCTGTAACGTCACAGGGGACTGGAGAATAGAGTCTGTAATGTCACAGGGGACTGGAGAATAGAGTCTGTAACGTCACAGGGGACTGGGGAGAATAGAGTCTGTAACGTCACAGGGGACTGGAGAATAGAGTCTGTAACGTCACAGGGGACTGGAGAATAGAGTCTGTAATGTCACAGGGGACTGGAGAATAGAGTCTGTAACGTCACAGGGGACTGGGGAGAATAGAGTCTGTAATGTCACAGGGGACTGGATAATAGAGTCTGTAACGTCACTGGGGACTGGAGAATAGAGTCTGTAATGTCACAGGGGACTGGAGAATAGAGTCTGTAATGTCACAGGGGACTGGAGAATAGAGTCTGTAACGTCACAGGGGACTGGAGAATAGAGTCTGTAATGTCACAGGGGACTGGAGAATAGAGTCTAACGTCACAGGGGACTGGAGAATAGAGTCTAACGTCACAGGGGACTGGAGAATAGAGTCTAACGTCACAGGGGACTGGAGAATAGAGTCTAAAGTCACAGGGGACTGGAGAATAGAGTCTGTAACGTCACAGGGGACTGGAGAATAGAGTCTGTAAAGTCACAGGGGACTGGAGAATAGAGTCTGTAACGTCACTGGGGACTGGAGAATAGAGTCTGTAATGTCACAGGGGACTGGAGAATAGAGTCTGTAACTGTCACAGGGGACTGGAAATAGAGTCTGTAACGTCACAGGGGACTGGAGAATAGAGTCTAACGTCACAGGGGACTGGAGAATAGAGTCTGTAACGTCACAGGGGACTGGAGAATAGAGTCTAACGTCACAGGGGACTGGAGAATAGAGTCTAACGTCACGGGGACTGGAGAATAGAGTCTAAGTCACAGGGGACTGGAAATAGAGTCTAACGTCACAGGGGACTGGAGAATAGAGTCTAACGTCACAGGGGACTGGAGAATAGAGTCTGTAACGTCACAGGGGACTGGAGAATAGAGTCCGTAACGTCACAGGGGACTGGAGAATAGCGTCTGTAACGTCACAGGGGACTGGAGAATAGCGTCTGTAACGTCACAGGGGACTGGAGAATAGAGTCTAACGTCACAGGGGACTGGAGAATAGAGTCTGTAACGTCACAGGGGACTGGAGAATAGAGTCTGTAACGTCACAGGGGACTGGAGAATAGAGTCTAACGTCACAGGGGACTGGAGAATAGAGTCTGTAACGTCACAGGGGACTGGAGAATAGCGTCTGTAACGTCACAGGGGACTGGAGAATAGAGTCTAACGTCACAGGGGACTGGAGAATAGAGTCTAACGTCACAGGGGACTGGAGAATAGAGTCTAACGTCACAGGGGACTGGAGAATAGAGTCTGTAACGTCACAGGGGACTGGAGAATAGAGTCTAACGTCACAGGGGACTGGAGAATAGAGTCTAACGTCACAGGGGACTGGAGAATAGAGTATGTAACGTCACAGGGGACTGGAGAATAGAGTCTGTAACGTCACAGGGGACTGGAGAATAGCGTCTGTAACGTCACAGGGGACTGGAGAATAGAGTCTAACGTCACAGGGGACTGGAGAATATAGTCAAAGACACTCATATATCCTCTTTGGTAGAGTAGAGGTGGTTTGTTAACCAAATAACTGTCCTGTTTCCTCCATAGAGCGCTATGCAAAACATCCCTAAGACCTCACAGTGTGGGTTGGGGGTATTCTTTTTAGATGAGATGGCTCTGCTTTAACTGAATAATACCGGAGGCAGGCAGAATATATTATATCTACATATACCTCCACACACAGAGACAGACAGAGACAGACAGAGAGACACAGAGAGACACAGAGAGAGAGAGAGAGAGAGAGAGAGAGAGAGAGAGAGAGAGAGAGAGAGAGAGAGAGAGAGAGAGAGAGAGAGACAGAGCGACAGAGAGACAGAGAGACAGAGAGACAGAGACCAGGGCTGCCCAACCCTCTTCCTGGAGATCTACTGTCCTGTAGGTTTTCAGTCCAACCCTAATTTAGCGTATCTGATTCAGCTAGTTAAGGTCTTGTTGAGCAGCTAATAAGTAGAATCAGGTGTGTTAAATTAGGGTTGGACTGAAAACCCACAGGATGATAGATCTCCAGAAACAGGGTTGGGCAACCCTGCTGTAGATCAATACAGCCTAGCCAATTTCTATTCTGAACGGTATGTAGTACTGCATCCCCCCACCTAATCTTGTTTCAGATTAGTATCTTTCAAGAAGCTATAGTGGGGGACCTTCCAAGAGGTCTGAGTCTTTATGGCATAGCAGGTAGTAGTCCCCCCCCCCCCACCACCCACCCATAACTCTCCTGAAACTAACGTTACTTAATGTTGTAATAACATAACAATACACACTATAGCTAGAATTGGAAACATTAAGATTTTGATATTGGTCTTCATTGGTCTGATGACGTTAGTGAATTTGACAATGACACATTGAAATGTGATATTGCGGCTGGTCAAACTGAATCACGAGGATGCCAGCATAGCCATGACCTAATTGCAACGGTTTATCCTAACGACATTTACTTGATTTGGCTAACAGGAAAGTTAGCTAAGCAACCTTGCTAGCTACTAAGCTAATTGACAGCAGGTTCATTTCACACAGGGAACTCGTTATTGAGGAATTAGGCATCAAATGGACATTCATGATTGATTGATTGTCGATGCGTTAGCTTGTCATGAATTGTTAAACACAAGACTCAAAAGGAAAAACCGCATCCGAGAATTTCATGGTGCGGCAATGCAATGGAGTTAGCTAGCTAGCAGCCAGACTAGCCATTTCTGTACAGGTGAAGTAGCTAGCTAACGTTAGCTGGCTAGCTGGAGGTAGCATACTAGCGAACCTAAACTAAGTTAGCTACGTCAGTCTGGCAGTATTTCTAACCTCAGGAGGATTTCCAGAGAGCTTTCGTGTTTGTCGAGCGGCCTCCCCAGAGCACTCTTGCGCAGCTTGTTCAACTCCTCCACGGATCGTATGTACTCTGCTTGCTCCTCGCCCGCTGGGTATGTCGCCGTGACGAATTTCGAGAGTGGTTTAACTAGATCTACTTCAGACGACTTCTTTAACGGGACAGAAATAAAAGTCGCCATTTTCGGCCCACGAAAAGTAACAAAAAATATGTGGTAACTAGCTAACTTTCAATCGGACAATAACAACAAGCGACTCCTCACTTCCTGGAGTCTGCTGCGAAACAGATGACGTCGATGCACAGAGAGAACTGCGCATACGCATTAAGGACTAGACGGGGAGAACGGTTTCTTTCTTATTTGGTATTTTGGTATTTTATTAGGATCCCCATTAACTGTTGCAAAAGCAGCAGCTACTCTTCCTGGGTTCCACACAAAACATGAAATAATACAGAACATTAATAGACAAGAACAGCTCAAGGACAGAACTAAATAAAAAAAATGTAAGGCACACGTAGCCTACATATCAGTACATACAGTTGAAGTCGTAAGTTTACATCTTAACCTAATACATTTAAACTCAGTTTTTCACTATTCCTGACATTTAATCCTAGTAAAAATTCCCTGTTTTAGGTCAGTTAGGATCCCCACTTTATTTTAAGAATGTGAAATGTCAGAATAATAGTAGAGAGAATGATTTATTTCAGCTTTTATTTCTTTCATCACATTCCCAGTGGGTCAGAAGTTTACATACACTCAATTAGTATTTGGTAGCATTGCCTTTAAATTGCTTAACTTAGGTCAAACGTTTCAGGTAGCCTTCCCACAATAAGTTGGGTGAATTTTGGCCCATCCCTCCTGACAGAGCTGGTGTAACTGAGTAAGGTTTGTAGGCCTCCTTGCTCGCACACACTTTTTCAGTTCTGCCCACAAATGTTCTATAGGATTGAGATCAGGGCTTTGTGATGGCCACTCCAATACCTTGACTTTGTTGTCCTTAAGCCATTTTGCCACAACTTTGGAAGTATGCTTGGGGTCATTGTCTATTTGGAAGACCCATTTGCGACCAAGCTTTAACTTCCTGACTGATGTCTTGAGATGTTGCTTCAATATATCCACATAATTTTCCTTCCTCATGATGCCATCTATTTTGTGAAGTGTACCAGTCCCTCCCGCAGCAAAGCACCCCCGTGCTTCACGGTTGGGATGGTGTTCTTCGGCTTGCAAGGACCACCTTTTCCTCCAAACATAACGATGGTCATTTTGGCCAAACAGTTCTATTTTTGTTTCATCAGACCAGAGGACATTTCTCTAAAAAGTACGATCTTTGTCCCCATGTGCAGTTGCAAACCGTAGTTTGGCGGTTTTATGGCGGTTTTGGAGCAGTGGCTTCTTCCTTGCTGAGCTGCCTTTCAGGTTATGTCGATATAGGACTCGTTGTACTGTGGATATAGATACTTTGTACCTGTTTCCTCCAGCATCTTCAAAAGGTCCTTTGCTGTTGTTCTGGGATTGATTTGCACTTTTCGCACAAAAGTATGTTCATCTCTAGGAGACAGAACGCGTCTTCTTCCTGAGCGGTATGATGGCTGTGTGTGTCCCATGGTGTTTATACTTGTGTACTATTGTTTGTACAGATGAACATGGTACCTTCAGGCATTTGGAAATTGCTCCCAAGGATGAACCAGACTTGTGGAGGTCTACACATTTATTTCTGAGGTCTTGGCTGATTTCTTTTCATTTTCCCATGATGTCAAGCAAAGAGGCACTGAGTGTTAAGGTAGACCTTGAAAAACATCCACAGGTACACCTCCAATTGACTCAAATGATGTCAATTAGCCCATCAGAAGCTTCTAAAGCCATGACATCATTTTCTGGAATTTTCCAAGCTGTTTAAAGGCACAGTCAACTTAGTGTATGTAAACTTCTGACCCACTGGAATTTTGATACAGTGAATTATAAGTGAAATAATCTGTCTGTAAACAACTGTTGGAAAAAGTACTTGTGTCATGCACAAAGTAGATGTCCTAACCGACTTAAACTATAGTTTGTTAACAATACATTTGTGGAGTGGTTGAAAAACTAGTTTTAATGACTCCAACCTAAGTGTATGTAAACTTCCGACTTCAACTGTACACACAAACTATCTAGGTCAAATAGGGGAGAGGCGTTGTGCCATGAGGTGTTGCTTTATCTGTTTTTTGAAACTAGGTTTGCTATTTATTTGAGCAATATGAGATAGAACGGAGTTCCATGCAATGATGGCTCTATATAATACTGTACGCTTTCTTGAATTTGTTCTGGATTTGGGGACTGTGAAAAGACCCCTGGTGGCATGTCTGGTGGGGTAAGTGTGTGTGTCAGAGCTGTGTGTAAGTTGACTATGCAAACAATTTGGGTGGGGGTGGGGGGGGGGGTTTGTGTGGGGGGTAAGGTGTGGAGGGTGTGGTTCCCGACGTGCTCGATTAGTGGGTACATATCTGAAGGTTCTAAAGTGTGTGTGGAGGCAGACTGTCATAAACATTACCTTCCCCTCCTTTCACCAGGACACACACATCTCAACCTCCACGTATGTGAGTGTCTGTCAGGGTTGGCGTCAATTCAGGAAGTACATTGAAATTCCAATTCTCTTCAATGAGGAATACTTCGACTTGCAATTTGGTTTACTTTCTGAATTAAAATGGAATTGACCCCAACCCTGGAGTGTGTTTTAGTCTGCCCTACTCATAAGTGTTTTGTGAGAAGTGTGTTCACTGTTCTTTGAAGTTGTGTTTCTCAGTAGTTTGATTGTCCACGTGATGAAATCGGGGGAAGCGACGATTCTGTCGCCGTCCGTTCGTACGTTAGTCACACGCGATATCTCAGACAGCACTGGGCCGATTTTAAGAAACTTAGGTGAGTGATGCGTCTCGCCATAGAGATCCGGCATTTATACAATTACAGTGATTGGCCCAAGGCGGGAGCTACAGAAATTCACTGAAATTTGTGAGTCACACGCAATATCTCAACTGTCCCAAGGGGAGCAGCTTCTTCTTCTTCAGTGGGGTATATCGGCGGTTGGCATCCAACATTATGGTGCATTACCGCCACCTACCGTACTGGAATATGGGCCAGAGACAGGGAGAAAGTAAATCCTACCTGCCAACCCTGTTTCTCTTAAAAAAGATAACAAAATATTTGAGACTATATCTAATGACCTTCTGCTCAATATACTCTTTAAACTAATTGTCTGTATCCCCTTCTCCCTCATACTAGATCTCATCCTCTCTCTTTCCCTCTGATATTGCCCACACTGTAGCAATCCATGCTCCACAGTCTCTATTTCCTGACAATAATCACACTTTCCTCATGGATGCTTTCCTATCACGTTTAACGTCTTATTCAACTGGCTGTGTCCCACCCTTAATCTTGTAAAAATAGCCTCCTCTCTTCTGTCCCTTCCTGCCGTCCCCCCCTCCCAGACTTTCCTCTGTACCTGAAATAAATGCCTTCCCTTATTATCTCTATTCCACTGCTCCTGCCATCTCTGCACCATCACTGTATATATCAGTCTTTTTGCCTCTGCCTTGCTCATTGACACGTCAACATCAACACCCCCACTACTAAGTGCTTGTTTAGCCTGTTCGTGTAGGGGACTACATGTTTACTGTTGCCTTGTTTAATCTCGTTCCCAGACACTTCCGCTAAAATGTGCGAAGAGTCTGGTGGGTCAATGCGTCAAACTTGGCCTTCGTTAGCCAATACAGAGTGCGGGGAGTATCTCCCGACGCATAGGCATTAGCTTAATCTATCAACCAATGATCTCCGACACCTCCCCCTGACCCTCCCCTGTACACTAGCACAATACATGCACAGAGGCACGCATCGCAGACATGTGATTCGCTAAAATTTAAATGACAAATACTGTACTTTAGAATTCCATGGTCACTCTCAATAAGGCCACCTTTGGGTGGTTGATATCCCAGGCTTATATGAGCTGTGCGCAATAGCCTGGAGACCAGGCTGTTTGATTTGACTGTGTGCTGACCATCTGTGGTCAGAGGGAGCTTGGGAGCAGACAGAAGACAGTGGAAGTGGAGGTGTTTGGGGTGAAGAAAACGGTGAGGACATCCCAGACACTTTACAGTGTTGGCACTTCTACTTCCTGTCTGACGGGTAAGAGGACATCACTGCTACTTCCTGTCTGATGGGTAAGAGGACATCACTGCTACTTCCTGTCTGACGGGTAAGAGGACATCACTGCTACTTCCTGTCTGACGGGTAAGAGGACATCACTGCTACTTCCTGTCTGACGGGTAAGAGACATCATGCTTTCCTGTTGATGGGTAAGAGGACAACATCACTTGCTACTTCCTGTCTGATTGTACGAGGACATCACTGGCTACTTCCAGCTCTCCTGTCTGATGGGTAAGAGGACCTCACTGCTACTTCTTTCTGACGGGTAAGAGGACATCCTTTTACATCAACAATTATATGGCTTTTTTCTTTACATCGGCTTTGTCCAAGTGCTTTTCACTAAACCCGGCCTACAGCAGAGAAACCCGTGACATACAGGGCACTACTGCTCCTGCAATCTTTCTCCCTGTGTGATGTCATATCCTGTTCTTGTTTAGGCACCTGGCCAGCCCCAAATACACACAGGTACAGACACACACTATTAGGAATGTTCCCCCTATTTACATGTGGTGTTGTGTGTTGTGTGTCAGAGGTGAGAGGATAAGCCAGTGTTTGAGAAGAGGTGTCTGGTGTGGGAGGTGACATGCAACACTTAAAGGTGACATATTAGTCTTTCCCCACACCCTACCATTACACCCTGCTCTCACTTTCGACCCTTAATCTTAAACCACTAACCTGATGTGTTACAGGAGGAGTTGAAGGCGAGCGTGCCTCGTACCTGCGGCAGCACTATGCGCCATGATGGACTTCTTGCAGTTACTACAGAATGTTCACCCGCGAGGACTTCTCCCCCTTCTCCTCCCCCCGGGGAGCACCTTCATCACCTCACCTTGAGGACACACACTGTGACTGTCTCAATAGTCTAGTAGTTTCCTCTCACAGGAACTTCAGTGAGGACAATACTATCCTGGTTAGCACTTGATCATCAAATATGTATGTTTGTATTTTGTGATTCTGTTTTTACTCTTTTTGTTTGTATGAGCTGCACTGAAACAAATTCCAATCAGCTATGTTGCTATGGCAATCGCAAGAGTTAGTTGTCAGCTGGTGTAAATATGTAATGTCTTGCATGTTTTCCATGCTTTATTTATCTTAAGGACTTTATGCTTGAGTGTGATAATTTCAGTAACTGCTACTTTGCTTTGGCTCTGTGATAACTCCATAAATCTGTAAGACCTAAGTTATATAAATGAAAGTAATGCTATTGTTTGGATAACTTTGCTGCCCTGATTTCCTAGGAATATTGTAATGTATACTCCCAACAAATATCAATCAATTAAATCGGACAGCTGGCAAAGATGTTCAATGATTCATCAGTTTACAGAACGCAAAGCATTTACTAACAATGAAATGTTTTTATTGTAACAAACAAATTTAACATAAAAAAACATATTAACAAAACAAACTACCCCCGGGGGTAGTCCGGCACTCATTGCGTGTCGACAGACCTGGACAGTGAAACCATTTAAATCCTTGTTATCCCGATTTCCCGCCGTGTCTTCACTGAGCTTTTCAACATCTCCTTGTCCCATTCTGTAATCCCAACATCTTTCAAGCAGACCACCATTGTCCCTGTTACTAAAAACTCAAAGGTAACCTGCCGAAACGACTATCGCCCTGTAGCACTCATCTATAACCATGAAATGCTTTGAAAGGCTGGTCATGGCACACATCAACACCATCAACCCAGCAACCTTGCACAGCTATTGAGGAGTGGGACAACATTCCACAGGCCACAATCAACAGCCTGCTCAACTCTACGTGAAGATGTGTGGCGGTGCATGAGGCAAATGGTCACACCAGATACTGACTGGTTTTCTGATCCACGCCCTTACCTTTAAAAAAAAAAAAAAAAAAAGGTATCTGTGACCAACAAATGCATATCTGTATTCCCAGTCGTGTGAAATCCACTGATTTCCTTATATGAACTGTAACTCAGTAAACACTTTGAAATTGTTGCATGTTGCGTTTATATTTTTGTTCAGTGTACTGACACTCCAACACACATACACACGCTCGCATGCGTCATTTGTCCTGATCTTGTACACGTTCTGATTGTGCCCACATTCAGAAATATGTCTACGTGGTATTAAACTGTGTCTCATATCTGTCCACTCCGTCTGCATTGTGACCACATTTCCTGGTCCCTCCCTGTATGCAAACTATATATACAGAAATAGCTTGTTTACTTAAGTATTCACACCCCTGAGTCAATACATGTTAGAATCACCTTTGGCAGCGATTACAGCTATGTCTTTCTGAGTTTCTAAGAGCTTTGCACACCTGAATTGCACAATATTTGCACATTATTCATTTAAAAATTATTCAGTCAAGTTGTTTGTTGATCATTGCTAGACAGCCATTTTCAAGTCTTGCCATAGATTTTCAAGCTGATTTAAATCAAAACTGTAACTAGGCCACTCAGGAACATTCAATTTCATCTTGGTCAGCAACTCCAGTGTATATTCGGCCTTGTGTTTTAGGTTATTGTCCTGCTGAAAGGTGAATTTGTCTCCCAGTGTTTGTTGGAAAGCAGACAACCAGGTTTTTCTCTAGGATTTAGCCTATGCTTAGCTCTATTCTGTTTCTTTTTATCCTAAAAACCTGCCTAGTGCTTGCTGATGACAAGCATACCCATAACATGACGCAGCCACCACAATGCTTGAAAATATGAAGAGTGATACTCAGTGATGTGTAGTGCCTCAATGCAAACAGGATGCATGTTTTGAAATATGTTTTATTCTGTACAGGCTTCCTTCTTTTCACTTGGGTCATTTAGGTTAGTATTGTGTGTAGGCCAGTGACACAAATATCAATTTAATCCATTTTAAATTCAGGCTGTAACACAACAAAATGTGAAAAAAGTAAAGGGGTATGAATACTTTGAAGTGGGTAAACCAGTATGTAAACATTATTAAAGTGATTTAGACAGGTTTTTCTTCATGCTATGGTATGCACACATTTAGAGCTATATTTAGACAGAAAATTGCATTATTTTGAATAAATCTATTCACGTTTTCTATTCAATTTGTAAATATCATCATTCACAGCATGGTTTTGGTATGCGGCCCTCATCATCATATAAATAAAACACAGACCATATTTATGAAATAACTTTATTTCCAGTACAGACGTGTGTGCATATTCAGTTTAACTGTAGGCTGTACAAACAGTGATCACCTCCTCACCTAGACACAGAGAACACAGAGACAGGGAACACAGGTAGAACTAGGACAAGTATCACACTGTAGTACACACCATACACGTCTTTTTTTTAAGCCCCTTCTCTGTACATTTTTGTCTCACTCTGAAACGTGATTCCTCACTCTCAAGCACGCCATTCTTCTCAAGTCCTGTAGCTGAAGGAAATGTAGCGTTCAGGTTTCGGTGAGTTGTCTCCTTTCCATGGAGAGAAAAACAAGCAGAAGGGAGTTTCTCTCTTTCATCTCAGAACAATGGGACTCGTGATTGAGCTGAACTTGGGGAGTTTCGCAATGTTTGGACCGTCACACCCGGTGTTACAAACACCATCACCACCTTTTTGCCGTTCACCCAGAGTACCACAGCTTCCTGTCATGGGACTCGTGCCAACCAATCAGATACCAAGGAGCAAACAAAAAATAAATAAAAAATAAATAAATAAAAGAGAAATGGTAGGCTAGATAGATTTCCCCCCACCAGAGTGTGGACCAACGAAAAGAGGAACGGCTGGAAATGAGTGATGATGAAAGAGAAAACTTTTCATCACATTTCTGTTTGAAACGCACCCAGCATTCTGTTTGACCCAGGTCTGTAGAGCTGGGGTGTATTCAGTCACGTGAAATGTTCCAAACTTTGCAGATAGAAATATAATAGAGTAGGAGATCATGTTGACTCTATTTATCTGACAGACAATCACATCTGAACGTTCTGTAACGACGTCAACATGATCTCCTACTCTATCTGACAGACAATCACATCTGAACGTTCTGTAACGACGCACCCTCCTAAACAGTTCCTGGTGTTGTTGAAGTAGGTGACAGGTTATGTTCAGTTTCACGTCAATGTTGTTAATAATATTCACTTTATTTCTCCCAGGTTTCATGAAGGGTGTGGTTCACAAACTATCAAGTTGGACTTGTGGTTTTCAGTGCAGACTTGGTATTTTATTTATGGAAAAAATGTTTTAAGGACTGGGCTACATTTCTTTTCGGACCCCCAAAAAATATAGCTTCCTTCCTCCCCCTCCCAACCTCATGCTCTTGACTAAAATGAAAACTAAGCAGGGTTCACGCCAAGAGGAAAAGCTGTGATAACTACTGAAATGATCAAACCAAGTTAGTGTCTGCAACAATTGCTAGGGGGGAAAAAATATAAACACACACACACACACATACACACTTCCACTGCCAGTAGTCAAGGACTAACTACGGCCAGTGACAGACCTAAGAACACAGTTTCCTGCACATCCTGTCAGGGGTGAAGGAAGGCCACACCTTGGATGAGCCCCTGGGATGAGCCCCCTGGTTACACTCCCTGATTCTAACATCTACTGCATCCAAAACCAGTTTGGTCCATTTCATAGTGAGTTTATTTAAACCACCTTGCCCCGACTAGGGACTGTATCTCAATAGTCTAGAGATGTTTCCTCCTCACCCACTCTCCTACATGTCAATAGTCTATTACAGTCAGTGTAAGTGTGTGTCTGTGTGTGTGTATGTGTGTGTGAGAAAAATCGAATTGACCCTAGCGAACAGTGAGAAGTATGGCACCAGAGACAATCTCACACAACAGCCAAACAAAGAAACTGCCTTAGTCAAAAGACAAACTAAAAACGCTAAAAGCGACAGTTAAAATATGAAATTTAAGAGACTTCAGTGAAGTGAAACAAGTATCCATGATGCTTAGACATGTCTATGCAGGCAGGGTCTTCAGTGGAGATCACCGGTATCCATGATGCTTAGACATGTCTATGCAGGCAGGGTCTTCAGTGGAGATCGCCGGTCCTGCTCTGAAATAGGCTGGGGTAGATTTTGGTATCAGACCTGGTTCTGTTGGCATTCTGTTAGCCAGTGTCGAAGAGCTCCAACAGTCCACAAAATCATTACTTGAATGGCTAAGAGGACTCCCCTCCTCACTAGTTCTAGACTGTCTGGGACCAGATCTAGAACGTTCAGATCTTGACTATTGTGTTCTAGAACGTCCAAACCGAGACTGTTGTGTTCTAGAACGTCCACACCGCGACTTGTGTTCTAGACAGTCTTTTTTGTTTGAGTTTGTTAGTTGCCTGCTCTGCTTCCGTGGAAGTGGGTGTGGTCGAGTCTCAGACTAGTGTCTAATTCACTCCGACTGTCTGTCTGTCTGAACCTCAGTCCTGCATTACAGCGCTGCCTGTATGAGCCTCTGTGGGGGGCAGCCTCCATCCCCTATATGAGCCTCTGTGGGGGGCAGCCTCCCTACTCTATATGAGCCTCTGTGGGGGGCAGCCTCCCTCCTCTATATGAGCCTCTGTGGGGGGCAGCCTCCCTACTCTATATGAGCCTCTGTGGGGGGCAGCCTCCCTCCTCTATATGAGCCTCTGTGGGGGGCGGCCTCCCTCCTCTATATGAGCCTCTGTGGGGGGCAGCCTCCCTCCTCTATATGAGCCTCTGTGGGGGGCAGCCTCCCTCCTCTATATGAGCCTCTGTGGGGGGCAGCCTCCCTACTCTATATGAGCCTCTGTGGGGGGCAGCCTCCCTACTCTATATGAGCCTCTGTGGGGGGCGGCCTCCCTCCTCTATATGAGCCTCTGTGGGGGGCAGCCTCCCTCCTCTATATGAGCCTCTGTGGGGGGCAGCCTCCCTCCTCTATATGAGCCTCTGTGGGGGGCAGCCTCCATCCCCTATATGACTCTGTGGGGGGCAGCCTCCCTCCTCTATATGAGCCTCTGTGGGGGGCAGCCTCCATCCCCTATATGAGCCTCTGTGGGGGGCAGCCTCCATCCCCTATATGAGCCTCTGTGGGGGGCGGCCTCCCTCCTCTATATGAGCCTCTGTGGGGGGCAGCCTCCCTACTCTATATGAGCCTCTGTGGGGGGCAGCCTCCCTACTCTATATGAGCCTCTGTGGGGGACAGCCTCCCTACTCTATATGAGCCTCTGTGGGGGGCAGCCTCCCTCCTCTATATGAGCCTCTGTGGGGGGCAGCCTCCATCACCTATATGACTCTCTGTGGGGGGCAGCCTCCCTCCTCTATATGACTCTCTGTGGGGGGCAGCCTCCCTCCTCTATATGAGCCTCTGTGGGGGGCAGCCTCCCTCCTCTATATGAGCCTCTGTGGGGGGCAGCCTCCATCACCTATATGACTCTCTGTGGGGGGCAGCCTCCCTCCTCTATATGACTCTCTGTGGGGGGCAGCCTCCCTCCTCTATATGAGCCTCTGTGGGGGGCAGCCTCCCTCCTCTATATGACTCTCTGTGGGGGGCAGCCTCCCTCCTCTATATGAGCCTCTGTGGGGGGCAGACTCCATCCCCTATATGACTCTCTGTGGGGGGCAGCCTCCCTCCTCTATATGACTCTCTGTGGGGGGCAGCCTCCATCCCCTATATGACTCTGTGGGGGGCAGACTCCATCCCCTATATGACTCTCTGTGGGGGGCAGCCTCCATCCCCTATATGACTCTGTGGGGGGCAGCCTCCATCCCCTATATGACTCTGTGGGGGGCAGACTCCATCCCCTATATGACTCTGTGGGGGGCAGCCTCCATCCCCTATATGATACTATGTGGGGGGCATTCTCCATCACCTATATGGCTCTCTGTGGGGGGCAGCCTCCATTCCCTATATGACTCTCTGTGGGGGGCAGCCTCCATCACCTATATGACTCTCTGTGGGGGGCAGCCTCCATCACCTATATGACTCTGTGGGGGGCAGCCTCCATCCCCTATATGACTCTCTGTGGGGGGCAGCCTCCATCCCCTATATGAGACTCTGTGGGGGGCAGCCTCCATCCCCTATATTACTCTCTGTGGGGGGCAGCCTCCATCCCCTATATGACTCTCTGTGGGGGGCAGCCTCCATCCCCTATATGACTCTCTGTGGGGGGCAGCCTCCATCCCCTATATGACTCTCTGTGGGGGGCAGCCTCCATCCCCTATATGACTCTCTGTGGGGGGCAGCCTCCATCCCCTATATGACTCTCTGTGGGGGGCAGCCTCCATCACCTATATGATACTATGTGGGGGGCAGCCTCCATCACCTATATGACTCTGTGGGGGGCAGCCTCCCTCCCCTATATGACTCTGTGGGGGGCAGCCTCCATCACCTATATGACTCTCTGTGGGGGGCAGCCTCCATCCCTTATATGACTCTGTGGGGGGCAGCCTCCATCACCTATATGACTCTCTGTGGGGGGCAGCCTCCATCACCTATATGACTCTCTGTGGGGGGCAGCCTCCATCCCCTATATGACTCTGTGGGGGGCAGCCTCCATCCCCTATATGACTCTCTGTGGGCGGCAGCCTCCATCCCCTATATGACTCTGTGGGGGGCAGCCTCCATCCCCTATATGACTCTCTGTGGGGGGCAGCCTCCATCCCCTATATGACTCTCTGTGGGGGGCAGCCTCCATCCCCTATATGACTCTGTGGGGGGCAGCCTCCATCCCCTATATGACTCTCTGTGGGGGGCAGCCTCCATCCCCTATATGACTCTGTGGGGGGCAGCCTCCATCCCCTATAGGACTCTGTGGGGGGCAGCCTCCATCCCCTATATGACTCTGTGGGGGGCAGCCTCCATCCCCTGGTACAATATAAAAATTAAAGAATAAACAAACAAAAACATGCCAAGTCTCCCGCTCTGTCCCCTCCCCTCCTCAGTAATAGTGTTTTCAATATGAAACAGTGGTCACACCCGCGTCAGATTCTAACATTAACATGGCTGCAGTTCAGTTCATTCTCTGTCCGTCTGCCTTACACATGGCAATCTGAACGACAGGGGAGAGGGAGGGATGGAGGGAGGGAGGGAGGCTGCTCCCCTCCACACGGAGGGAGGAGTGTTGAGTGATGTCATCGCGCTCTCATCCTCTATCACTACTTCAAAACCAGGTGAATCCCCTCCCCCATTTGGTGGAGCCCCTCCCCCGTTTCATCTAGAGAGAGAGAGAGGGAAATAAGAGCTAGTGTTAGCATTGAGGCCAAACACACAACTAGAAAAGGAACGTTTGACCATAACAGAAATGTCTGACTATCAACATACCTTTGACTGTGCCGATGAGAAAGCAGCTCTCGTCAGGTAAGTTGTAAACCATCTGGGGGGGAATAACATTAAAACAAGGACTGTTAAGAAATCTATTTTAGAATTGAATCAGTAATGTTAGGGTTATACTGACACAGTATCAAATCATTAAAACGGGTAGACATGTCCACTAGCTGTGATGTGCAGTCTGGTTGGGGGAGTGTTTTGAATGGTGCACCCAGAACTTCCTGAGTAGGCAGACGGGGGAAGGGTTAGGGTGGGACACAGAGGCAGTATGTCAATTAAGTGCAAACACCTGATGGACAGATCACTGAAGGACAGAGAAAATCCACCTCTTCCTGGTCAAAGATAACATCCACACAGGAGGTGTGTGTTTGTACCTGGTCACTGAACAGTGTGTTTGTGTTTGTGTACCTGGTCACTGAACAGTGTGTTTGTGTGTGTGTGTGTGTGTGTACCTGGTCACTGAACAGTGTGTGTGTGTGTGTGTGTGTACCTGGTCACTGAACTGTGTGTGTACCTGGTCACTGAACTGTGTGTGTACCTGGTCACTGAACTGTGTGTGTGTGTGTGTGTGTGTGTACCTGGTCACTCAGCAGTATGTGTATTCCTGAGGGTCCTTGCCGGTAGACCTGGTTGATCTGTCCCAGTGGAACGCTACACACACACGCCATCTTCCTGATCAACTCAGCCGCAGTCAGCTCTTCCAGGTACAGAGCATGGTACACTGCAGACACACACACACACACACACACACACACACACACACACACACACAGGTTAAAACACAGACATGCTGACTCTTCTAGAATGGAGACATAGAGGTGTATACAGTAGAATGCAAATCAGAGTCCTCCCAGAGTCCTTCAGCTTTAGTTTCTATTTTCTTTTTTTAAAGCATTGACATTTATGTTTATACATGCGCTTTGCCCTTTTTCTGATGAACTATATGCAGTATATTTAAAAGTGGCAATCTGCATTTCAAACCCCGCCACTGTTTTGGTAAATAGCTGAGAAAAGGGGCTGGAGGAATTCAAGGATCCCTGAGATCAAAATGATAGTTTTAACCATGTTTTCAGGCTAAACAGTGTTTGCAAACATTCTGAGTAAAACAAGCGTATATTTTGATAAGGATTTAAAATTCGTAAAATGGATGTGAAAACTGCAGATTGGCCCTTTAAACATAAACACACACAAAACTACAAAGACACACACACCGTATAAATTAGGTGGGTCACCGCGCTCTCTGTTCTGGCTGTCACAGCATCTTTCCAGCAGGGGGCTATACACCTCACACTCCTGACACACATAGAGGGTCAACCTGGGACGCACCGACCTGCAGGAATACATATCAACTCAGCAAAAAAAGAAACGTCCCCTTTTTCAGGACCCTGTCTTTCAAACATCATTCGTAACTTTCCAAATAACTTCACAGATCTTCAGTGTAAAGGGTTTAAACACTGTTTCCCATGCTTGTTCAATGAACCATAAACAATTAATGAACATGCACCTGTGGAACGGTCGTTAAGACACTAACAGCTTACAGACGGTAGGCAATTAAGGTCACAGTTATGAAAACTTAGGACACTAAAGAGGCCTTTCTACTGACTCTGAAAAACACCAAAAGAAAGATGCCCAGGGTCCCTGCTCATCTGCGTGAACGTGCCTTAGGCATGCCGCAAGGAGGCATGAGGACTGCAGATGTGGCCAGGGCAATAAATTGCAATGTCCGTACTGTGAGACGCCTAAGACAGAGCTACAGGGAGACAGGACGGACAGCTGATCGTCCTCGCAGTGGCAGACCACGTGTAACAACACCTGCACAGGATCGGTACATCCGAACATCACACCTGCGGGACAGGTACAGGATAGCAACAACAACTGCCCAAGTTACACCAGGAACGCACAATCCCTCAGACTGTCCGCAATAGGCTGAGAGAGGCTGGACTGAGGGCTTATAGGCCTGTTGTAAGGCAGGTCCTCACCAGACATCACCGGCAACAACGTCGCCTATGGGCACAAACCCACCGTCGCTGGACCAGACAGGACTGGCAAAAAGTGCTCTTCACTGACGAGTCGCGGTTTTGTCTCACCAGGGGTGATGGTCGGATTTGCGTTTATCGTCGAAGGAATGAGCGTTACACCGAGGCCTGTACTCTGGAGTGGGATCGATTTGGAGGTGGAGGGTCCGTCATGGTCTGGGGCGGTGTGTCACAGCATCATCGGACTGCGCTTGTTGTCATTGCAGGCAATCTCAACGCTGTGCGTTACAGGGAAGACATCCTCCTCCCTCATGTGGTACCCTTCCTGCAGGCTCATCCTGACATGACCCTCCAGCATGACAATGCCACCAGCCATACTGCTCGTTCTGTGCGTGATTTCCTGCAAGACAGGAATGTCAGTGTTCTGCCATGGCCAGCGAATGAGCCCGGATCTCAATCCCATTGAGCACGTCTGGGACCTGTTGGATCGGAGGGTGAGGGCTAGGGCCATTCCCCCCAGAAATGTCTGGGAGCTTGCAGGTGCCTTGGTGGAAGAGTGGGGTAACATCTCACAGCAAGAACTGGCAAATCTGAGTTACATGTTAGAAACACACACACACTCCCATATCCTCTCACACCTTCTCTCTCTCTCTCTCTCACACCCCCCCCCCCCCCCCCATTCCCATCCCCTCTCTCTCACCCCCATCCCCTCTCTCACACACCCCGTCCTCTCTCTCTCCTCACACACCCGTCCCTCTCTCTCTCACACCCAGTCCCCTCTCTCTCACACACCCAGTCCCTCTCTCTCTCACACCCAGTCCCTCTCTCTCACACACCCAGTCCCTCTCTCTCTCTCACACACCCAGTCCCTCTCTCTCTCACACACCCAGTCCCTCTCTCTCACACACCCAGTCCCTCTCTCTCTCTCACACCCAGTCCCTCTCTCTCACACACCCAGTCCCTCTCTCTCTCACACCCAGTCCCTCTCTCTCACACACCCAGTCCCTCTCTCTCTCACACCCAGTCCCTCTCTCTCTCACACACCCAGTCCCTCTCTCTCTCACACCCAGTCCCTCTCTCTCTCACACCCAGTCCCTCTCCTCTCCACACCCAGTCCCTCTCTCTCACACACCCAGTCCCTCTCTCTCACACACCCAGTCCCTCTCTCTCACACACCCAGTCCCTCTCTCTCTCACAAAACCCAGTCCCTCTCTCTCTCACACACCCAGTCCCTCTCCCCTCACACACCCAGTCCCCTCTCTCTCACAACCCAGTCCCCTCTCTCTCACAACCCAGTCCCTCTCTCCTCTCACACCCAGTCCCTCTCTCTCACACACCCAGTCCCTCTCTCTCCACACACCCAGTGCCCTCTCTCTCTCACACCCCAGTCCCTCTCTTCTCTCACACACCCAGTCCCTCTCTCTCTCACACACCCAGTGCCTCTCTCTCTCACACCCAGTCCCTCTCTCTCTCACACCCAGTCCCTCTCTTCTCACCACCCCATCCCTCCCCTCTCTCTCACACACCCAGTCCCTCTCCTCTCACACACCCAGTCCCCTCTCTCTCTCACACACCCAGTCCCTCTCTCTCTCTCACACACCCAGTCCCTCTCCTCTCACACACCCAGTCCCTCTCTCTCTCTCACACCCAGTCCCTCTCTCTCTCACACACCCAGTCCCTCTCTCTCTCTCACACCCAGTCCCTCTCTCTCTCACACAAACCCATCCCCTCTCTCTCTCACACCCCAGCCCCCTCTCTTGCTCTCACACCCCAGTCCTCTCTCTCTTCACACACCCCAGTCCCCTCTCTCTCTCACCCCAGTCCCTCTCTCTTCTCACACCCAGTCCCTCTCTCTCACACACCCAGTCCCTCTCTCTCTCACACACCCAGTCCCTCTCTCTCACACACCCAGTCCCTCTCTCTCTCACACACCCCAGTCCCTCTCTCTCTCACACCCCAGTCCCTCTCTCTCTCACACACCCAGTCCCTCTCTCTCTCACACCCAGTCCCTCTTCTCTCTCACACCCAGTCCCTCTCTCTCTCAACACCCAGTCCCTCTCTCTCACACACCCAGTCCCTCTCTCCTCTCACACCCATGTCCTCTCTCTCACACACCCAGTCCCTCTCTCTCTCACACACCCAGTCCCTCTCTCTCTCACACACCCAGTCCCTCTCTCTCTCACACACCCAGTCCCTCTCTCTCTCACAACACCCAGTCCCCCTCTCTCTCTCACACACCCAGTCCCTCTCTCTCTCACACACCCAGTCCCTCTCTCTCTCACACACCCAGTCCCTCTCTCTCTCACACACCCAGTCCCCTCTCTCTCACACACCCAGTCCCTCTCTCTTCACACACCCAGAAAGTTCCCTCTTCCAACACCAGTCCCTCTCTTCTCTCACACACCCAGTCCCTCTCTTATCACACACCCAGTCCACTCTCTCCTCACACCACCCAGGCCCTCTCTCTCTCACACACCCGCCCTTATCTACACACCCAGATCCCTCTCTCTTCACACACCCAGTCCCTCTCTCTCTCACACACCCAGATCCCTCTCTCTTCACACACCAGTCCCTCTATCTCTCACACACCCAGTCCCTCTCTCTCTTCACACACCCAGTCCCTCTCTCTCTCACACACCCAGTCCCTCTCTCTCTCTCACACCCAGTCCCTCTCTTGCTCTCACACCCAGTCCCTCTCTTGCTCTCACACCCAGTCCCTCTCTCTCTCTCACACCCAGTCCTCTCTCTCTCTCACACCCAGTCCCTCTCTCGCTCGCTCACACACACAAACACACTGTTTCACACACACACCCCTCTCTCTCTCTCTCACACACCACACAGACACCCCTCTCTCTCTCTCTCACACACACACACACATCAGGTTTTAATGTCACATGCACAAGTACAGTGAAATGCCTTGCAGCTCTAACCCCAACAATGCAGTAATGAATAACAACATAATACTAGAAAAAACACAGGAGAAATAAGAATAGGAACTATGAACACAATAAGTTAGTTAGAAAGCATTCTATTCAGGGTCAGTTCCAGTACCATATTTACAATGTGCAGGGATACTGGAGTGATGGAGGTATATACAGTGCATCAGGAAAGTATTCAGACCCCTTGACTTTTTCCACATTTTGTTACGTTACAGCCTTATTCTAAAATGGATAAAAAATATAAAAAATCCTCAGAAATCTACACACAATACCCCATAATGACTAAGCGAAAACAGGTTTTTAGAAATGTTTGCTAATTTATTACAAATAAAAAACATAAATATTCAGGACAGACCAGAACTCACACACACCCCCCTCTCTCACAAACACACCTCCCCTCCCTCCCTCCCTCCCTCCCACACACACTCCCTCTCACACCCGACCCCCTCCTTCTCACACCCCCTCCTTCTCACACCACCCTCACAACCCCCCCCCACCCCCCCTCCCCCCCCACACCGACCCTCCCCTCTCCACCCCTCCCTCCCCCCTCCCCCCCTCTCACCCCTACCTGGATGTTAGTGTGTTGAAGAGTCTGATCCCATCAGCAGCTCCACAGATCTGAACCAGGTCGTCCCGGGTCAACTTTAATAAGTCAAAACCTACACAACACAACAGGTCAACTTCAATAAGTCAAAACCTACACAACACAACAGGTCAACTTCAATAAGTCAAAACCTACACAACACAACAGGTCAACTTCAATAAGTCAAAACCTACACAACACAACAGGTGGCTTTAATAACTCTCAACCTACACAACAGGTTGGCTTTAATAACTCTCAACAGTGGCTTTAATAACTCTCAACCTACAAACAGGTGCTTTAAAATCTCAACCTACACAACAGGTGTTAAAACTCTCAACCTACACAACAGGTTGGCTTAATAACCTCTCAACCTACACAACAGGTTGGCTTAATAACTCTCAACCTAACAACAGGTTGGTTAAAACTCTCAACCTACACAACAGGTTGGCTTTAATAACTCAACTACACAACAGTTGGCTTTAAAACTCTCAACTACACAACAGGTTGGCTTTAATATCTCTCAACCTACACAACAGGTTGGCTTTAATAACTCTCAACCTACACAACAGGTTGGCTTTAATAACTCTCAACCTACACAACAGGTTGGTTTAATGACTCTCAACCTACACAACAGGTTGGCTTTAATAACTCTCAACCTACACAACAGGTTGGCTTTAATAACTCTCAACCTACACAACAGGTTGGCTTTAATAACTCTCAACCTACACAACAGGTTGGCTTTAATATCTCTCAACCTACACAACAGGTTGGCTTTAATAACTCTCAACCTACACAACAGGTTGGCTTTAATAACTCTCAACCTACACAACAGGTTGGCTTTAATGACTCTCAAGCTACACAACAGGTTGGTTTAATGACTCTCAAGCTACACAACAGGTTGGTTTAATGACTCTCAAGCTACACAACAGGTTGGTTTAATGACTCTCAAGCTACACTAGGGACCAGGGAAAGAGTGGGTACCTGAGAAGTGGGAGAAGAGTCGTGCGTAGGTGTTGAAGCGGTTTTTGACAAGCCACTTCTGAGTCTCCTGGATGGTAGCTGTAGGACTGAGTTGCTGGAGAGAGCGAGAGAGAGAGAGAGGAGGAGAGAGAGGGGAGAGAGAGGAGAGAGGAGAGAGAGGAGAGAGGGGAGAGGGGAGAGGGGAGAGAGGAGAGAGGAGAGAGGAGAGAGGAGAGAGGGGAGAGGGGAGAGGGGAGAGAGGAGAGAGGGAGAGGGGAGGGAGAGGGGAGAGAGGGGAGAGAGGAGAGAGAGAGCGAGACAGAAGAAAGGGAGTGTGTGTGTTATCCAATCCAAACTGAAGGCAGGTGTTGAATGAGAAGTCTTTACAGGATTTGAGACACGTCCATGAGAGAGAGAGCGGTGTATACTGACCTCTGTGACGACTTGGCTGACAGGGTCTGCCTGGTGATTGGGCGACGAGGAGCCACTGGAATACAACAGTCACAGTCAGTATTATCTCACTATGTCCACACAGACACACACACACACACACACACACACACAGACACACACACACAGACACACACACACACACACACCTGTCGGGTACGGAGGAGGCAGTGTACGTGGAGAGAGGTGTGGAGGTGAAGGAGGGGCCAGCTGTCTGGGGAGAGCTGACGTAGGCATCAGGCCACGGAGAACACTGACCAGAGAGAAGAGAGAGATGTCACTATAACACACACACACTACAATAACACTATTAAACATTACTGTCACCACTTACTAAGCAGGGTTTCCATGAATGAAAATGTGGAACCGGACATTTGACCGGCAGCATTTTAATTTACCGGACATTTGAGAAATACGTTGGGTGCGTAACCTGATTAGGGCTTCCACCCACGATGCTCACAATGACAGAAATCACTTTTAGATGATGGTAATTTCATATTAACAGCACAGGCAAGTCGAGGATGCAACGACGTGCGTCCTTCCCGCACTTTGAAGATGTTAGAATAACAGTCCAAAATGTCCTTCTCCTCAGCCAACGAGACGAGTAACGAACAGCACAATCACTAGCCTATGCACAGGCCCTTGAGTTGGGGGGGGGAAGCACATTCTTCACCATAAAAACGCACCATTATGAAAAAGCATTCCATGCATCCTGGCACTTGCAGACATATTGTAAGACAGCCTCCTATTCGTAATATGATGAGTAGATCGGACAGTCATCATTTAGGCTAATAATATAACTCAATCACTGGTAGCAAAAACATGTCTGAGCGTGTGCAGTGTAGAAGCCTGGGCAATAGGCTATATCAGATACATTTCTTCTTTATTTTATTAAACACATTACATGCAATTCTACTCCACTTCATATGACTGGAGACGTTAGCGGAATCATTTTTAATACAACAAATGACAGGGTAGCCTACTCTGCTGATACTGACATAACAGATCAATCAAAACAACGTTGTCCATATAATAGGGCTAGGAGAAGGGGAGACACAGATAGAATATGACCTCCATCTAAACTGGAGGAGGAAATGATTGTCCAAAAACTAACTTTTAAAATGGCACTGATCCAACAGTGATAAAGAGTGAATATGCGCAGTGTGCACTCACTCTTCTGGTGCCAATAACGGGGCGGCAGGTAGCTTAGTGGTTAAAGAGCGTTGTGCCAGTAACCGAAAGGTCGCTGGTTCTAATCCCCGAGCCGACTAGGTGAAAAATCTGTCGATGTGCCCTTGAGAAAGGCACTTAACCGTAATTGCTCCTGTAAGTTGGTCTGGATAAGAGCGTCTGCTAAATGACTAAAAATAATAATAATAATGAAAGAAAAAACAAATATATATATAAAAAATATATAATGAATCATAAATAAATAAAATAAGATACTGTTGTTCGCTCAACTAAAAGACTGATTAGTCGTTTCATTGTCTTCTCTTTACAGCAGCAGCCATTTGCTTTTCGAACAATGTTTTCCTGCGATTTCATTTTGAAATATTGTGATATGCCTGGCTGGGCCGCTAAACTTTTCACTGACGGTCGCAACTCAACAATCATCTATTTGGTATTTGCCACGCGCTGCCTTTCCTTCCGACCGTAGGAAATGTGATTTACAACAACCAACATTCCAATATTTTTACAGAAGCTAATGATCCTGGGGCCAAATCAGGCTTCAGTAACCTATTTTGAATGATTTTATTTATTTCTGTATAGACAGAAGTAGGCTAATTAGGCTATATCATTTTGACAATTTAATTCAACTTACTTATGGACGCGTCGGATATCAGCCTATGTCAATCTACTATCTCCCATAGTAGGAAAGTGTGAGAGAAAAAGTACATATTTACCTTGTTTGATATTAATAGTTAATTATATACTTAACAAATAGTAAGACATCTCTGTTCTACATTTTACATTTTAGTCATTTAGCAGACGCTCTTATCCAGAGCGACTTACAGTTAGTGAGTGCATACATTTTTCATACTGGCCCCCCCGTGGGAATCGAACCCGCAAGCGCCATGCTCTACCAACCGAGCTACAGGGAGGCTACTAATGCTGTGATTTTGTAAAGGGAAGGTCTCCACTCCAGCTAATCTGGGCGTGTGGTCACTAGAGATAGCTTGAGCTGACAATTGATTGATGATGGCTACAGCCTGCATTCCATAGACAAGATGTGGTGTGACCGAGATACAGATAGCCTGGAGGAGTGGAACAAACATTTCATTGTTTGTTCTCATCCTTGCATCTGGGAAACTTAGCCTGGAGGGGTAAAATACCACCCTGTGTAGATAACCACCAGATGAACCAAAGGTGGCTTATGATGCCCCCGATCTGCATGGGAGGGGTGGAACCAGCCATGACTAAGCATTTTTAGGTCTGCTATATAAAGACCCGGTATTCTCTGTACGAGTTTAAGCTCTCGGCAACACACACTTCAGAGTGTGCAGTCGACCAGCTTCATTATTGCAATAATTAAATTGATATGAAATAAAGATGATTGTTTGAAGAAATGACAAAGTCTATC
>LR778260.1:9982329-10140127 GCA_902810595.1 Coregonus sp. 'balchen'
TGCACTCGTACCAAGGAAACTGTAGCGGGGGTGTATTCATTACGCCGATTCTGTTGCAAAACGTTGTTGCAACAGAAACTGTTTACTCCAAAAGCTATTAAGTTCCATTTTGTTCTTAAAACGGAAGTTGAGGTTCAGTCATGTCTCACAAAAAAAAAGAGGCTGGAAGAAGTTGGAAGGAACCCCGCGGACTTCACTCCACTTTAGAGGACAGAATAATCAATAATTTATAGATGTGCAGCTTGTGCCAAAACACTTCGCAGACTGTTCAGATTATTGGAATGGCAACGCGTGGAAAACATTAAATTAAAATGAACTACAACTTCCGTTTAAGAACCCAACAGCTTTTACGTCACGTTGAAGAGCATTCGGAGTAAACGGTTTCCCGTGCAGAAAGTCTTGCAACAGAATCGTCATAATGAATACACCCCTGCTTCCTGACACACGAGGAGCCAGCTCCACTGGCAAACTGAGACATTCTGTTCTTACTGAGCATCACAGCTGCTCTCTAAACATGGAGACACACTCACACAGACAGGATCTTGATAAGACAGCGGACAGTCCTGGGAACTCTTACCACAGAAACACAACATCCCTGATACAAACATCTGTGAGGAAGACACACACACACACACACATTCTTACACTTAGGGAGCTGTTGCGGTGACTGTGAGGGTGGTGTTTCATAACTGTGTGTCTGTTACTGACAGATCCTCCACCACGGAACAGACTGGTACAAACTCCCCATAGCATCCGATCCCATTGCTGCCATAGCAACCCCACAGTTCCACCACGATGTCATCACTCCGAGATGTGCCGTGCCACTGAGCCACCCAGAGAGACGGTCATTGCTAGAAGGGATCCAGCTTTTGTCAAATTAACAGCAGGTTTGACTTTTCATAGCAGGTTAGGAGAATTAACGTAGCGGGTTAGGAGAATTAACGTAGCGGGTTAGGGGAATTAGGCTAAGCTGGATGCCTTCTAGCAATGTCCCAGAGAGAGGGGGAGAGCTTATCTCCGCTCCCCCCCTGGGCTGTGCTTAAGGTTTAGGAAGTTTATGTACCCTACATTCTGCTGATGCACCCTTTATGTGTCTGGTAGGGTATTATTATTAAAGCCCTCTGTCTCCACAGCAACCTGTTGTGAGACCCCCCCCCCCCCCCCACCCCAACACACTCCAAAACAAAGAACACACCACACACTGACACAATACCACACAGAGGGGATGGGATACCACATACATGACTGTAATTCCTCTGGCTACAGCATGTGTGTGTATCGCGTGCATCCCAGCCAGGGTTTAGGAGAACGAGAGAGTTCAAAGCATTTGTACCTTCCATCTCCTGTTCAGACACACTGATATATAACTAGTTGTTTATGCATTGTACATCAGGCAGTCTCTCTAACCTCATACTGTACGCGCCAGCCCCCAGCTCCTGCCCGATGCCCGACAGACTGGCATCGAAGTCGTGTACCAGCCCCGACTCGATGGTGGCATCGTCCATCTTCAGCACCCAGGCCATGACCCCCAGCTCCTTCTCCTCCGCCTCTAGCCGAAGGGCCGCCAGCTTGCCTCCGGGGAAGGGACCGCAGCTAGCAGGCCAATAAACCAACTGCTGGTGGTCTGGAGACGATGAGGAGAAAGTTATCTAGCTAAGGTAGCTAGCTAGTTGTTGTTGTGTTAGCCACTACTGGCTAAATAACTGTAAGCTACTGGTGGTTGGCTAAGAAGCTAGTTAGCTACAATAGCTAGTTAGCTAAAAGCGGCTAACTGAAGATTGAATAAAAATGCGAATTGATAGCGCGCCACACCAGCCCGATATCTTGCCATAATATGGCTGCAAGTGAAAGTAGCAATCTGGATTGTTATGAAGCCAACAACCAGACTAGCTAGCTACGTAAAGTTAGCAGGCTAAGCTAACAACAGAATCCACAACCATTACGACTCGTTGAATAACAGCATGCTAAATAACCTTTTGCTCAAAAGTTAGCTAGCTAAACCCTCCACCACTAATAACTAGCTACCTAGCTAACTGAGACACACTCTTCACGCCATTTCGATACAAAGTGATTTCCGTAGCAGGTTAGGAGAGCATTTTCGCTAACCCTAACCCCTTTTCCTAACCTTAACCTCAGTCTCAGTCTCGCTTGTTTACCGCTGCACTAGAGTCGGACAGGCTTCCTGTGTACATTTAGACATGGCAGAGCAGGCGCGTGATATGGCTCGAAAACGTAATTCAATCCAGGGATGAGAAATGCATTGTACTTCGAATTGTGTCATTATCCCAACTGTTAGACCGAGAACGGTGGCAGGTGGCCTTGTGGTTAAGAGCGTTGGGTAAGTAACCGAAAGGTCATTGCTTTGAATCTGCGAGCCGGCTAGATGGAATATATGTCTGTGCCCTTGGCATCTGCTAAATGCCATAAATGTAAATGCAATATGCAGAAATCACTCAGTTTCCTGGTTGCTAAAATTCTAATAGTTCACAGAATTTCAGTTTGTGTGACAAAACAAGCAGTAATTGTGTCGAGAATCATTGTACCATCTAAACCGCTGTGAAATACACTCAGTGGCACCGTTCACGAAAATAGTTCACTCCTACATACAGTGAGTCACGTGGCCGTGGCTTGCTATATAAAGCAGGCATTCAGTTACTGTTCGATTGAATGTTAGATTGGGTAAAACGAGTGACCTAAAAGACTGAGCATGGTATGATCGTCGATGCCAGGCGTGCCGGTTCAAGTATCTCAGAAACGGTCTGCCTCCTGGGCTTTTCACGCATGACAGTGTCTAGGGTTTACCGAGAATGGTGCGACAAACAAAAAAACATCCAGTCAGTGGCAGTCCTATGAGTCAAAACAGCTCCTTACTGAGAGGTCGAAGGAGAATGGCAAGAATCGTGCAAGCTTCCAGGAGGGCCACAAACAAGCAAATAACGGCACAGTACACCAATGCTGTGCTGAACAGCATCTTGGAACACACACCTCGTCCGTCCTTGAAACGGATGGGCTATTGCAGCAGACGACCACACCGGGTTCCACTCCTACCTGCTAAAAACAAGAAGTGGCTCCAGTGGGCACGCAATCACCAACACGGGCCAATTGAGGAGTGGAAAAACATTGCCTGGTCTGAAGAATCCCGGTTCCTGTTGAGTCATGCTGATGGCAGAGTCAGGATTTGGCATAAGCAGCATGAGTCCATGGCTCCATCCTGCCTGGTATCAACAGTACAGGCTGGTGGCGGTGGTGTAATATTTTCCTGGCACACGTTAGGTCCTTTGATACCAATTAAGCAACGTGTCCATGCCCCAAATAATTCAGGCTGTTTCGTGATGCAAAGGGGGGTTCGACCGGTACTAGATGGGTGTACCTAATAAACTGTTGAAGCTGGTGTACAAGACGCAAAAGCGAAACTTAAGCACGGGAAGCATATAAATAGCGCACATAGAACAGATCTACTGCTTCTTAGACTTACTTTCAATGAGAATGACAGATCTATTACTCACATTTCTATGTGCATTTGGTTGGGTCACCCAAAAAGTTATATTGCAGATTTAAGTAAACTGCTGTTTTTATCTTCATGCTAGCTAACAGTAGACATTATTGAATGGCACGTCGCATTGAACAACAATGGAGCTGATTGAAATGGCTGCTGTGGCTTCTGCTACCTAGCATGAGGACGAAAAGGGCAGATTTCCGGAGAACTAACAGTTGTTCTATCTTCTCGGTGTAAGAGTTGGGATAATGGGACAATTCGGAGTACAACGGATTTCTCATCCCTGGATTGAGGTACGTTTTCCGAGCCATATATCGCGCAGGCTCTGCTTTTAATCTACATGGGAAGGCTGTCCGACCCTAGTGCAGCTGTAAGCAAGCGGGTCGGATCTGCTGGCTACTCCTACATCTGCTGGCTACTAATAAATATGCTGGCTACTACTAAATATGCTGGCTACTCTTAAATATGCTACGAAAAAGTCACTAAAGTATCGAAGTTCCGTGAAAATAGTGTTTCCCCTAGCTAACTAGCGCGAGTTAGCTCACTTGCAGTCCTCAAAAGTAAATTTAGCTGGCGACATGGCACATCGTCGCATTCCGAGCCCAGCCAAAGCTAGCTAGCAACATTACGTAAATGCAGGGAGGATGTTGTTGAGTCCACACACGCAATGTCCGTCTGAACTAGTGAGCTAGCATTAGCAGTCTAGTAGCATTAGCAAACTTCACTTGCTTTTGATTCACGGATGTTTGGAATCCTCCTATGAGAAGCTCGCAGCCAGCGCTTCCTGTGCCCTCCGAAACCTCTCTTTTTTCATCGCGGACTCGTGTGACCAGGGCTACAGTTCCCGGCCAGTTAAATAAGACTCTTTAACGATCAGCACAGTGGCGGTTAACACATATGCAGGCAGCACGAACATGGCTTCTCATCAGACTGTGCCCTCGCAAAACCTCGCCGACTGTCGCCAGCCGCAGGGGGAGATGCCACGGCGTCGCGGGACCAATCAGAAAGCCGCTCTGTTGCCAAGCGCACCCAGCTCAGCCAATGGACTCCCTCAGAGCTTTTGTCAACCGCTTCTACGTTATAACGCGGATGTGACCCGTTCGTAGCATGCACAAGCACCCTATCACATAGAGACATATTCACAATACACAAACGCATAATTCAACCGAGACATCAATCAGAAAATACTCGGCCAGTACAGACTAGCAGGCTCACAGGCTTGCACCCACCCCTCTTTCCAGAGAACAGTGTGTTCCTATTGTAGAAAAGAGAGGGGTGGATAGATGCGTGTTGAACCAAAGAGCAACAGCCAGATGTGAAGACGGATGTATTTAGTGGGAATTATTGTAGAGTGCGTGTGATTTAGGATGGGGACACAGAGGCTCTTTAGGACACTTACACTAACCCTTCTGTGTCTGGATGTCAAGCTGCCAGATGTCAGTGTGCATTTATAGAGAACACAAATTACAGTCAAATCTTCAATCGACCCTTATCATTTTCAGTTGATAATGTCACATATTAACCCGAGCATCGGACACTGCTATGAACTTTGGCCACCAACATTGTTTCATTACAATATCCCATAGCCTCACATACGACAATTGTACATTATCAAAATAGACAAGAGAATTCCATGAAGTTTGAGAGGAAATGTGAAAGGGTCCCGGGGACAACACACCCGAGAGCCTGATCCACATTATTGGGCTGACCTGAACCCTTCTCTGCTGGCTCGGGGTATTTTCTCTGAAGATGTCCTTTCCAGCACATTTCCACTGTGGTGGATGCATAACCAGGCAGAGCAACCCAGAACAGTTTTGTTGTGGCCCTATGGTGTGAATCAGCCTTATGTGTACGACCCTACCTTACACAGAAAGCGGCACAGGTCCTAATCCAGGCACTTGTCATCTCCCGTCTGGATTACTGCAACTCGCTGTTGGCTGGGCTCCCTGCCTGTGCCATTAAAGCCCTACAATGTATCCAGAACGCTGCAGCCCGTCTGGTGTTCGACCTTCCCAAGTTCTCTCATGTCACCCCGCTCCTCCGCACACTCCACTGGCTTCCAGTTGAGGCTCGCATCTACTACAAGACCATGGTGCTTGCCTACGGAGCTGTGAGGGGAACGGCACCTCCTTACCTTCAGGCTCTGATCAGACCCTACACCCAAACGAGGGCACTACGTTCATCCACCTCTGGCCTGCTAGCTCCCCTACCTCTACAGAAGCACAGTTCCCGCTCAGCCCAGTCAAAGCTATTTGCTTACCCCAATGGTGGAACAAGCTCCCCCACAACGCCAGGACAGCGGAGACACTTGAAACCCTACCTCTTTAAGGAATCTACTACTACTGGTACTACTACTACTACTACTACTGGTACTACTACTACTACTGGTACTACTACTACTACTGGTACTACTACTACTACTACTGGTACTACTACTACTACTGGTACTACTACTACTACTACTACTACTACTACAATCAGGTCAAATCAAATCACACGTTATTGCTCACATACGTGTTTAGCAGATGTTATTGCGGGTGTAGCCAAATGCTTGTGCTTCTCGCTCCGACAGTGCAGTAATATTGAACAATTTCACAACGTATACCCAATACACTTCGAGACATCTAAGTAAGGAATGAATTAAGAATATATATTTATATATGGACAATTGATGTTACAGCGCCATAGACTAAGATACAGTGAAGTAGCATAGAATACAGTATATATATACAGTGGGGAGAACAAGTATTTGATACACTGCCGATTTTGCAGGTTTTCCTACTTACAAAGCATGTAGAGGTCTGTAATTTATATCATAGGTACACTTCAACTGCGAGAGACGGAATCTAAAACAAAAATCCAGAAAATCACATTGTATGATTTTTAAGTAATTAATTTGCATTTTATTGCATGACATAAGTATTTGATCACCTACCAACCAGTAAGAATTCCGGCTCTCACAGACCTGTTAGTTTTTCTTTAAGAAGCCCTCCTGTTCTCCACTCATTACCTGTATTAACTGCACCTGTTTGAACTCGTTACCTGTATAAAAGACACCTGTCCACACACTCAATCAAACAGACTCCAACCTCTCCACAATGTCCAAGACCAGAGAGCTGTGTGAGGACATCAGGGATAAAATTGTAGACCTGCACAAGGCTGGGATGGGCTACAGGACAATAGGCAAGCAGCTTGGTGAGAAGGCAACAACTGTTAGGGCAAATTATTAGAAAATGGAAGAAGTTCAAGATGACGGTCAATCACCCTCGGTCTGGGGCTCCATGCAAGATCTCACCTCGTGGGGCATCAATGATCATGAGGAAGGTGAGGGATCAGCCCAGAACTACACAGCAGGACCTGATCAATGACCTGAAGAGAGCTGGGACCACAGACTCAAAGAAAACCATTAGTAACACACTACACCGTCATGGATTAAAATCCTGCAGTGCACGCAAGGTCACCCCCCTGCTCAAGCCAGCGCATGTCCAGGCCCATCTGAAGTTTGCCAATGACCATCTGGATGATCCAGAGGAGGAATGGGAGAAGGTCATGTGGTCTGATGAGACAAAAATAGAGCTTTTTGGTCTAAACTCCACTCGCCGTGTTTGGAGGAAGAAGAAGGATGAGTACAACCCCAAGAACACCATCCCAACCGTGAAGCATGGAGGTGGAAACAACATTCTTTGGGGATGCTTTTCTGCAAAGGGGACAGGACGACTGCACCGTATTGAGGGGAGGATGGATGGGGCCATGTATCGCGAGATCTTGGCCAACAACCTCCTTCCCTCAGTAAGAGCATTGAAGATGGGTCGTGGCTGGGTCTTCCAGCATGACAACGACCCGAAACACACAGCCAGGGCAACTAAGGAGTGGCTCCGTAAGAAGCATCTCAAGGTCCTGGAGTGGCCTAGCCAGTCTCCAGACCTGAACCCAATAGAGAATCTTTAGAGGGAGCTGAATGTCCGTATTGCCCAGCGACAGCCCCGAAACCTGAAGGATCTGTATGGAGGAGTGGGCCAAAATCCCTGCTGCAGTGTGTGCAAACCTGGTCAAGACCTACAGGAAACGTATGATCTCTGTAATTGCAAACAAAGGTTTCTGTACCAAATATTAAGTTCTGCTTTTCTGATGTATCAAATACTTATGTCATGCAATAAAATGCAAATTAATTACTTAAAAATCATACAATGTGATTTTCTGGATTTTTGTTTTAGATTCTGTCTCTCACAGTTGAAGTGTACCTATGATAAAAATTACAGACCTCTACATGCTTTGTAAGTAGGAAAACCTGCAAAATCGGCAGTGTATCAAATACTTGTTCTCCCCACTGTACATGTGAGATGAGGAATGCAGATATGTAAACATTATTAAAGTGGCTAGTGTTCCATTTCTCTAA
Source organism: Coregonus sp. 'balchen' (assembly GCA_902810595.1). Taxonomy (NCBI): domain Eukaryota; kingdom Metazoa; phylum Chordata; class Actinopteri; order Salmoniformes; family Salmonidae; genus Coregonus; species Coregonus sp. 'balchen'. The sequence goes on from LR778260.1 coordinate 9,990,222, forward strand.
AGTGGCCAGTGATTTCTAGTCTGTCTGTAGGCAGCAGCCTCTAATGTGCTAGTGATGGCTGTTTAACAGTCTGATGGCCTTGAGATAGAAGCTGTTTGCCCATAGAAAGTCTACACCCCCCTTGAACTTTTTTCACATTTTGCTGCGTTAAAATCTAAAAAGGGATTACATTTAGATATTTTTCCTACATATCTACACAACCTACTCCACATTTCCTAAGTGAAATAAAGTTATAGAACATTTTCCAAATGAAGAAAAAAATAGAAAACTGAAATATCATAATTGGATAAGTCTCCACCCCCCTGAGTAAATACTTGGTGGAAGCTCCTTTGGCAGCCATTACAGATGTGAATAATTTGGAATAAGATTCTAGCAACTTTACACAAACTCTTAGGGCAACATAATTATATCCTCCTGATTCCTGCTTAGAAGCAAAAACTAAAGCAGGAAGCACCAGTGACTCGGTCAATAAAAAAGTGGTCAGATGAAGCAAATGTTAAGCTACAGGCCTGTTTTGCTAGCAAAGACTGGAATATGTTCCGGGATTCTTCCGATGGCATTGAGGAGTACACCACATTAGTCACTGGCTTCATCAATAAGTGCATCGATGACGTCGTCCCCACATTGACTGTACGTACATACCCCAACCAGAAGCCATGGATTACAGGCAACATCCGTACTGAGCTAAAGGGTAGAGCTGCCGCTTTCAAGGAGTGGGACTCTAACCCGGACGCTTATAAGAAATCCCGCTATGCCCTCAGACGAACCATCAAACAGGCAAAGCGTCAATACAGGACTAAGATTGAATCGTACTACACTGGCTCCGACGCTCGTCGGATGTGGCGGGGCTTGCAAACTATTACAGACTACAAAGGGATGCACAGCCGCGAGCTGCCCAGTGACACGAGCCTACCAGACGAGCTGAATTACTTCTATAATCGCTTCGAGGCAAGTAACACTGAAACATGCATGAGAGCATCAGCTGTTCCGGACGACTGTGTGATCATGATCTCCGTAGCCGATGTGAGTAAGACCTTTAAACAGTTCAACATTCACAAGGCCGCAGGGCCAGACGGATTACCAGGACGTGTACTCCGAGCATGCGCTGACCAACTGGCAAGTGTCTTCACTGACATTTTCAACCTCTCCCTGTCTGAGTCTGTAATACCAACATGTTTCAAGCAGACCACCATAGTCCCTGTGCCCAAGAACACTAAGGTAACCTGCCTAAATGACTACAGACCCGTAGCACTCACGTCTGTAGCCATGAAGTGCTTTGAAAGGCTGGTCATGGCTCACATCAACACCATTATCCCAGAAACTCTAGACCCACTACAATTTGCATACCGCCCCAACAGATCCACAGATGATGCAATCTCTATTGTGCTCCACACTGCCCTTTCACACCTGGACAAAAGGAACACCTATGTGAGAATGCTGTTCATTGACTACAGCTCAGCGTTCAACACCATAGTGCCCTCAAAGCTCATCACTAAGCTAAGGACCCTGGGACTAAACACCTCCCTCTGCAACTGGATCCTGGACTTCCTGACGGGCCGCCCCCAGGTGGTAAGGGTACGCTACCTGCCCGAATGCATAGTGGCGACTGTAAAGTTTGGTGGAGGAGAAATAATGGTCTGGGGCTGTTTTTCATGGTTCAGGCTAGGCCCCTTAGTTCCAGTGAAGGGAAATCTTAACGCTACGGCATACAATGACATTCTAGACGACTATGTGCTTCCAACTTTGTGGCAACAGTTTGGGGAAGGCCCTTTCCTGTTTCAGCATGACAATGCCCCTGTGCACAAAGCGAGGTCCATACAGAAATGCTTTGTAGAGTTCAGTGTGGAAGAACTTGACTGGCCTGGACAGAGCCCATGACCTCAACCCCATCGAACACCTTCAGGATGAATTGGTCCACGACTGCGAGCCAGGCCTAATCGCTCAACATCAGTGCCCGACCTCACTAATGCTCGTGGCTGAATGGAAGCAAGTCCCCACAGCAATGTTCCAACATCTAGTGGAAAGCCTTCCCAAAAAAGTGGAGGCTGTTATAGCAGCAAAGGGGGGACCAACTCCATATTAATGCCCATGATTTTGGAATGAGATGTTCGACGAGCAGGTGTCCACATACTTTTGGTCATGTAGTGTATGTTGCCCTAAGATTTATGTAAAGTTGTTCGAATATTATTCCAAATGATTCACATCTGTAATGGCTGCCAAAGGTGCTTCCACCAAGTATTAATGCAGGGGGGTTGGAGACTTATCCAATTATGATATTTCTGTATTTTTTAAAAAATATTTTAATTAGGAACATTTTCTATAAATTTTCTTTCACTTTGAAAATGTGGAGTAGGTTGTGTAGATATGTAGAAAAATAAAAAGTATTTGAATCCCTTTAGATTTTAAGGCAGCAAAATGTGAAAAAAAGGTTGAAGTGGGTCTAAACTTTATAAAGGCACCTTATGTTCTGCAGCTTCAGGTATGAGAATACAAAACATTAAGAACACCTGCTGTTTCCGTGACATGGACTGACCAGGTGAAAGCTTTGATCCCTTATCGTTGTCACTTGTTAAATCCACTTCATATATCAGTGTAGATGAAGGGGAGGAGACGGGTTAAAGAAGGATTTTCAAGCCTTGAGACAATGACTGTTTATGTGTGGCATTCAGAGGGTGAATGGGCAAGACAAAAGATTGAAGTGCCTTTGAACGGGGTATGGTAGTAGGCAGTGGTGGAAAAAGTACCCAGTAGTCATACTTAAGTAAAATAAAATGATTTAAGTAAAAGTGAAAGTCACCCAGTAAAATACTAATACTATAAAATACTAATTGAGTAAAAGTCTGAAAGTATTTGGTTTTAAATATACTTAAGTATCAAAAGTAAATGTTATTGCTAAAATATACCTAAGTATTTAATGTACAAGTATAAATGATTTAAAATTCCTTATATTAAGCAAACCAGAAGGCACCATTTTCTTGTTTTTTTTAAATTTACGGATAGCCAGGGGCACACTTCAGCACTCGAGACATCATTTACAAACGAAGCATTTGTGTTTAGTGAGTCCGCCAGATCAGAGGCAGTAGAGATGACCAGGGATGTTCTCTTGACAAGTGTGTGAATTGGGCCATTTTTCTGTCCTGGTAAGGATTCAAAATCTAACGAGTACTTTTGGGTGTCAGGGAAAATTGATGGGAGTAAAAAGTACATTATTTGTTTTAGGAATGTAGTGAAAAGTTGTCCAAAATATAAATAGTACAGTAAAGTACAGATTCCCCCCCAAAAATACTTAAGTAAAAATACTTAAGTACTTTACACCACTGGTAGTAGATGCCAGGCTCACACTGGTTTGTGTCAAGAACTGCACCGCTGCTGGATTTTTCACGCTCAACAGTTTCCCGTGTGTATCAAGAATGGTCCACCACCCAAAGGACATCCAGCCAACTTGACACAACTGTGGGAAGCATTGGAGTCAACATGGGCCAGCATCCCTGTGGAACGCTTTCGACACCTTGTAGAGTCCATTACCCACGACGAATTGAGGCCGTTCTGAGGGCAAAAGGAGGGGATGCAACTCAATATTAGGGAGGTGTTCCTAATGTTTGGTATACTCAGTGTATATTCTGCAGCCTCAGGTGGACTATATATTCTTCCTAGTTTATACACATTCACACACTGTGAAGTATCTTCCCTGTGCTGTGCTCTGGTGGTCAATCATTACCAGTTGATTCCAGTCAGTGCACAAGGGGCGCAACTTCGGTTAATTGTAGACCTTGTGTGTGTGTGTGTGTGTGTGTGTGTCAGCAGAACAGGTGCCCCCTCCCATTGACTGAGACAGAAACAGTGTTTATTATGGTCTGTACAAGTTCTTTTTTTCTCCTCTTTATTTTATTGTAAGCACAGCGTTGTAAATGCACGGAGGAAAAACAACCAAGTGAAAGCTAGAATGATACAAGAAGCGGGGAGAGAATGACCAGAGGAAGAGGAGGAAGAGGAGGAAAAGGTGACACGAGTTTCTCAGATCAGTAAATAATACATTTCTGCAAACGTCTCCCCGTAGAGAGAAACCAACGTTGAGTGAGACTATGACACGCGCGCAACTGAAAACAAAACTGATCAGAACGCAGAGCGCGCACCTCCATCAGGGACTCTCCTAAATGACGTCGTTATCGGCTATTATTCCATGTTTTCATGTGTAGATACATATCCACTAGCTGACAATAATAATAAGCCATGTCTCCCCATCTCTGTCTGAAATGTGCTCATCCAAGACATGGCGGGGAGCAGTGGAAGGTACCATGGACTTCTCTGAAAGGGGTGGACATTGTTAACTTTAATTTCACCCCCTCCCTTCTACCGTGACAGTAAGTAGGCTCTGGATAAAAATATATTGTTAAAATCATCGTCATCCATAGCTAAGCACATTCCGCCTCCTCACACCCATTGCCTATGTAGTTGTTATGAGCAGTTTTGACCTAAGTGCTCATGGGAAGGGGCAAAATGGAACCCTAGCCCTATATAGTTTGACCAGTGGTACTATGTAGCTTTGGTCAAAAGTAGTGCACTACGTAGGGATTAGTGCGTCATTTCAGATTTGCCTTCAGAGTTTCAGGGGTTAAACCCCCCCCCTCCACTCTCCGTCACAGACACAAACACACAGGTCTGCAGAATGCACATGCCTTCCCCTCTACCCTCTTCCCTCCCTCCCTATCTAGCCATCCATCCTGGCTGGGGGGGGGGGGCGGCTAGTGCATCATGTGGCCGTTCTCCACTTCTGAAACCAGGAAGTGAAACTGTTGGCGTTGAGGCGTCAGAGTAAGATGGTGGTCAGAGGGCGTGGTTAGGTGTGTAGAGGTCAGGGGTGAGTCTCAGAGAGCAGGGTGGATCTTCAATGTTTGTGAGGGGAACTACAACAATCCTCTCCTCTGCACCGCATCTCCCAGAGTGCATTGTAGTAGGCAACAAGGAGGAAATGGGAGGTTGTATCGAGGACAGTGTGTGTCAGTCTGAGCCTTCATATCAGCATGTTCATGTAAGCGTGTGTGTTCATGTAAGTGTGTGAGTATGTGTTTGTGCATCCATGTAAGAGTGTATCCGTGAGTGTTAAGTCTCCAGAGGGAGAGTGCGGTTCCATGGTTGTCCTGTGGGGGGCACTCTCCATATGTCTGTTCTATAGGTTGTCTGCTGGGGGCTCACCACCACTGGAGCCAGACTGGGCACGCTGGATGTACCGATTCAACAACTTCAACTGGAGAGAGAGGGGGGAGAGAGTTACAGGGTTGTAGAACTGAAGCAGTTCTTCTAGAATCCTGCTGATCCAGTAATATACACTGAAAAAAATATAAACGCAACATGTAAAGTGTTGGTCCCATGTTTCATGAACTGAAATAAAAAGATCCCCACAATGTTCCATACGCACAAAAAGCTTATTTCGCTCAAATGTTGTGCACAAATGTGTTTACATCCCTGTTAGTGAGCATTTCTCCTTTGCCAAGATAATCCATCCACCTGACAGGTGTGGCATATCAAGAAGCTGAGGCTTGTTGGACGTACTGCCAAATTCTCTAAAATAATGTTGGAGGCGGCTTATGTTAGAGAAATTAACATTCAATTCTCTGGTGGACATTCCTGCAGTCAGCATGCCAACTGTACACTCCCTCAAAACTTGAGATATCTGTGGCATTGTGTTGTGACAAAACTGCACATTTTAGAGTGGCCTTTTATTGTCCTCAGCACCTGTGTAATGATCATGCTGTTTAATCAGCTTCTTGATATGCCACACCTGTGGGCAAGTGGTTTCCTGAGGACCATTGTCGTGCCATTCATACGCCGCCATCACCTCATGTTTCAGCATGATAACGCACAACAACTTGTTGTCAGGATTTGTACACAATTCCTGGAAGCTGAAACTGTCCCTGTTCTTCCATGGCCTGTATACTCACCAGACATGTCACCCATTGAGCATGTTTGGGATGCTCTGGATTGACATGTATGACAGCGTGTTCCAGTTCCCGCCAATATCCAGCAACTTCACACAGCCATTGAAGAGGAGTGGGACAACCTTCCGCAGGCCACAATCAACAGCCCGATCAACTCTATGCCGCAATGGTGGTCACACCAGATACTGGCATCTGACTTTTTAAAACATTTTAGTAATTTAGCAGATGCTCTTATCCAGAGCGACTTACAGTAGTGAGTGCACACATTTTTCATACTGGTCCCCCCCGTGGGAATCGAACACACAACCCTGGCAAGCACCATGCTCTACCAACTGAGCTACATGGGATCACCTTTCACCAACAGATGCAAATCTGTATTCCCAGTCATGTGAAATCCATAGATTAGGGTCTAATGAATTTATTTAAATTGCCTGATTCCCTTATATGAACTGTAACTCAGTAAAATCTTTGAAATTGTTGCATGTTGCTTTTACTTTTGTTCAGTGAATCAAGGTAATGGGTAATGGGTGTGGTTAGTAGAAAGTGGGTGTGCTCCCTCACCTTGCTGCCAGACAGTTGGTTGAGGTGAGGTTTTAGCTCCTCCCCTATGACTGCGTAGAGGGCCACCAGACAGAATACACAGGCCTTCCTCACGCTGCTCTCAGAGTTGTCATAACCCTGCATAACATGACATAGATGGGTTATAACCCTGATTAACATGAGGATGTGTGCAACCTTTGTGTGTATGTGTGACCTGTATGAGTGTGTGTGTTACCTGTATGAGTGTGTGTGACCTGTATGAGTGTGTGTGTTACCTGTATGAGTCCGGGGACGATCTCAGGCAGCATGCTGACTAGTCCATGGTGGGGGACCCGCTCTATAACTTTAGTCTGCATCTTGATGGCAGCCAGGTTGATGGGGTAGTCAGCTGACTGGATGATGGGACACAACACCTTGATACACTGGTCTGGACTGATGGACGACGCCAGCATGGCCGCAGTCTCCTCTGCAGCACGCGCCACCTTCACAAACAGGGTTATAGGACCAGTTATAATGGCTCCTTCACAAACAGGGTTATAGGACCAGTTATAATGGCTCCTTCACAAACAGGGTTATAGGACCAGTTATAATGGCTCCTTCACAAACAGGGTTATAGGACCAGTTATAATGGCTCCTTCACAAACAGGGTTATAGGTCCAGTTATAATGGCTCCTTCACAAACAGGGTTATAGGACCAGTTATAATGGCTCCTTCACAAACAGGGTTATAGGACCAGTTATAATGGCTCCTTCACAAACGGGAACAGGGTTATAGGACCAGTTATAATGACTCCTATTCACAAACGGGAACAGGGTTATAGGACCAGTTATAATGACTCCTATTCACAAACGGGAACAGGGTTATAGGACCAGTTATAATGACTCCTATTCACACACGGGAACAGGGTTATAGGACCAGTTATAATGACTCCTATTCACACACGGGAACAGGGTTATAGGACCAGTTATAATGACTCCTATTCACACACGGGAACAGGGTTATAGGACCAGTTATAATGACTCCTATTCACACACAGGAACAGGGTTATAGGACCAGTTATAATGACTCCTATTCACACACAGGAACAGGGTTATAGGACCAGTTATAATGACTCCTATTCACACACAGGAACAGGGTTATATGACCAGTTATAATGACTCCTATTCACACACAGGAACAGGGTTATAGGACCAGTTATAATGACTCCTATTCACACACAGGAACAGGGTTATAGGACCAGTTATAATGACTCCTATTCACACACAGGAACAGGGTTATAGGACCAGTTATAATGACTCCTATTCACACACAGGAACAGGGTTATAGGACCAGTTATAATGACTCCTATTCACACACAGGAACAGGGTTATAGGACCAGTTATAATGACTCCTATTCACACACAGGAACAGGGTTATAGGACCAGTTATAATGACTCCTATTCACACACAGGAACAGGGTTATAGGACCAGTTATAATGACTCCTATTCACACACAGGAACAGGGTTATAGGACCAGTTATAATGACTCCTATTCACACACAGGAACAGGGTTATAGGACCAGTTATAATGACTCCTATTCACACACAGGAACAGGGTTATAGGACCAGTTATAATGACTCCTATTCACACACAGGAACAGGGTTATAGGACCAGTTATAATGACTCCTATTCACACACAGGAACAGGGTTATAGGACCAGTTATAATGACTCCTATTCACACACAGGAACAACAGTGGGAGAGTCAATGTGTGTGTATGTGAGAGAGTCCAGTGTAAGTGTTTGCATCTGCAAGAGATTATATTATCTGTAGTGCATGTATATTATAAGGAGTGTGTGTGTATATTATAAGGAGTGTGTGTGTGTGTGTATGTCTGTGTTTTACAGAGTATGTGTGTGTACCTCTTTGTGTGGGTCCTTGTGTGCCTCCAGGGCCTTCATGATGGTGAGCTCAGCGTAGTTCTTAAACCTCCAGGGCTGGCGGCTCAGAATCTCCCTCAGAACACGCAGAGCTAACTCCCTGATCACATGCTGCAGGGGAGGAGGGGACAGAGGAGAAGAGCGGTAAGTTGTCCGTTTGTTCAAAAAGTGTGTGTGTAAGTGCATTGATGCACGCGTGTGTACCTCCCTGTCTCCCAGCGTCTCCAGTAGTAACAGGAGGATGGTTTTGAAGTGTTCGTCCCAGCAGACCTGCAGGGTGTTTTCACGAATCAGCTTCAAGAGCTCACAAAGCGCCACCTTCCTCTCGTCCACGCGCTCATTGTGATTGGACAGTTCCTTCAGCAGCTCAGACACCAGCTCCGATTGGTCAATGCTGCGGTCTGTCAGGGGCAACAGCCAATGGGGGTTGAGATACTGATTGACAACTTATCAATCATATATGACACTTTAAGAAATGTTGTGTGTACCATCAGTTTGCTGGTCTGATTCTTCCAGTGAAATATCTTTGACGCTGTGTTTAAAGGGGGAGTCTATAAAGGGGTCTCGGGATGCCCGGGGAGAAGAGGAGAGCAGGGGGGTGTTGAGAAGAGATGTCTTGTTGTCCAGAGCAGTACGGCCTCCATCCACCTGGTCAGCACCACCACCCTGAGAGAGAGAGAGAGAGAGGAGGGAGAGAGAGAGAGGGAGGAGAGTTTTTAAGGGACCAAAGTTTTTTTTTGGGGAAAAATTTTTTTTTTTTTTTTTTTTCCCTTTTTCCTTTTTTTTTATTAAAACCACCATTTTTAACCCCGGGGGGGGGTTTAGAACCCAGGTTTTAATGCTCCCCTAATTCCCAAAAAAAAACACTGGCCCCCCCCACCCCAATGGAGGATTTTTTAATTTTGGGTGGGGGTTTGAAAGAAGAAAAAAGGCCCATTTTTGTTTGGGTTTTGGGAAGTTTTACGCTGACCAGGATTTAATTTGGTTGTAAAAGAAGGGGGTTGGTTGTTGTATTCTTTTTTAAAATTGGGTACCTCTTTTGGGGTCTGTTTTCCAGGTTCTTTGACGCGTTTTTTAAAGGGGGAGTCTTAAGGGTTCATCCCGGGGGAAGAGAAAAACGGGGGGGTTAAAAAGTGTTGTGTAAAGGAGTAGGGCCTCCTCCCGGGTCCCCCCCCCTAGAGAAGGGGGAAAGGAAGAGAGATGGGGGGAAAACGGGGGGAAAAAGGGGGGAAAAACGAGGGGAAAAGGGGGAAAACCCAGGGAACAGGAAGAGCGGGGGAGGGGAAGCAGGGGAGAACGAGGAACAAAGAAGACAAAGAAAGGCAAACAGGGGAAGGAAAAGGGGAAGGGGGGGGGCAAAGGGGCCCGAGGGGAAAAAAAGGAGAGAGCGGGGGGGGAAAAGAGAGCGGCAAGGGGGGAGGGGCAGAGACAAAAGGGGGGAGAGAGACGAGAAGAGGAGGGGGAGGAGAGAGACAAGGAGGAAGGAAAGAGAGAAAAGAGAAGGGGAGAAGGGAAGAGAGCGGGGAGAGAGACGAGAGAGAGGACAGAAGGAGGGAGAAAAAGAAGAGGAGGGGGAGAGACGGGGAGAGAGACGGGGGAAAGACAGGGAAAAGGGGAAGGGAGAGAGAAGAGAGGGAGAGAGACAGAAAAGAGGGGGCGAGGGGAGGAAGAGAGCGAGAGAGACGAGGGGAAGAGACAGAAAGAGGAGGGGAAAGAGACAGAAAAGAGCAGGGAAAGGAGACAAGGAGGAAGGAGAGAGAGCGAGGGAGAGAAAAAGGGGAAGAGCGAGGAGAGAACAGAGAAGAGCAAAAGGAAGGAAGAGAAGGGGGAAACAGGGGAGGGGAGAGAGACAAAGGGAGGAAGGAGAAGAGCGAGGGAGAGAGACAAGAGAAGCGAGGGAGAGGGGAAGAGGGGGAGAAGCAGGGAGAGAAAAGAGGGAAGAGAAAAGAGGGGGAGCGGGGGAGAGAACGAGAGGAACGAGAGAGGGGGACAAAGAGAGCAGGAGAGGACAGAGACAGAGCGAGGGAGAAAAAGAGGAGAGAGGGGGAGAAGGAAGAGGAGGGAGAGGGGAAGGGGAGGGGGAAGGGAGAGAGCGAGGAGAGGGGAGAGACGGGAGAGACAGAGGAGGGAGAGAAAACAGAGGGGGAGAGAAAAAGAGAGAGCGAAGGGAAGAGCCAGAGGGGGAGAGGGGAGACGAGAGAGGAGGGAGAGAGACAAGACAGGGAGGGAGGGGAAAGAGGGAGGGGAGGGGGAGAAACAAGGGGGGGGGGGAAAGGGGGGGAGGGGAGAGAGACAGGGGGAAGAGACGGGGGAGAAAGGAGAGAGCGGGGGAGAGAAGAGAAGGGGGAAAAAAGGCGGGGAGAGGGAGAGAGCGAGGGAGAGAGAAAGGAAAGGAGGGGAGGACAGAGGAGTGGGGGAAACAGCAGGGAAGGAGAGAAGAGCGAGGGAGAGAGACGAGAAGAGCGAGGGAGAGAGAGCAGGGGAGGGAGAGAGACAGAGCAGGGGGGCAAAGGGGACGAGGGGAGAAAAAGGAGGGGGGAGGGAGAGAGAGAGGAGGGAGAGAGAAAGAGAGCGGGGGGGGAGAAAGAGACAACGAGGGGGAGGGAGAAAAGGGGGGGAGAGAAAAGGGAGGGGGGAGACAGAGAAAAGAGGAGGGAGAGGGAACGGGGGAGAGAGAAGAGACGAGGAGGGAAGGGAAGGAGCAGGGAGAGAGACAAAAGGGGGCGGGGGAGAGACAGAGGGAGAGGAAAGGCGGGGGGAGAGGGGAAGAAAGAGCGAGGGAGGGGGAAAAAAGAAAGGGGAGAGAGACAGAGCGAGGAAAGAGAGGAACGGAAGGGAGAGAGACAGAGAAGGGAGAGACAGAGGAACGAGGGAAAAAGAACAAAGGGGAGAAACAAGAAGAGCGGGAAAACAAGAAGGGGGGAGAGGGGAGAAAAAACGAGAGAGAGAGAGGAGAAAAGGAGGAGAGCGAGGGAGAGAACAGAGAAAGGAGGGAGAGAGAGAAAGAGGGCGAGGGGGGCGGCCCCGGGGCGGGGCCCCGGGGAAAACGGGGCGGGAGAGCAAGGGGAGCGGGGAAAAAGGGGGGAAACAAGAAAAGAAGAGCGGGGGAAAGGGAGAGAGAGCAAGGAACAAGAAAAGGGGGGAGAAGACAAGGGGGAGGGGGACAAGGAGACGGGGGAAGGAACAAGACAGACGAGGGAGGGAAGAGAAACGAGGGGGAACGAAGAGGAGGGGGAAAAGAAAACGGGGAAAAGGGGGCAGAGAAGAGCGAGGGGAGAGACGGGAAGAGGAGGGAGAGACAGAGAGAGGGAGGGAGACCGAGGGAGAAGACAGAGACAAGGGGGAAAGAAAGAAGAAACGAGGGGAAAGACAGAGGAAAGGAGAGAAAAGACAGAGGAGGGAGAGAAAAGAGCGAGGGGGAGAACAAGGGCGAGGGAGAAGACAGGCAGACGGGGGAAGAGAAGGAAAAACGAGCGGGGGAAGGAGAAAGGAGCGAGGGAGAGAGACAGAAGAGGGAGAGAGACAGAAAAAAGGGAGGGAAAGGGAGAAACAGAGACAAAGCGAGGGAGAAGACAAAGAGAAGCGGGGGAGAGAACGAGAAGGGAGGGAAGAGGAGGGAGAGAGAAGAGAGAGAGGAGGGAAAACAGGGGTGAGGGAGAGAAGAAGAAAAGAGAGGGGAGAGAGACAGAGAAAGCGAGGGAAGAGACAAAGAGTGGGGGAGAGAGACGGGAAAGAGGAGGGAAGAGACAGAGCGAGACGAGGGGAAAGAGAGGAGGGAGAGTAAGAGAGACAGAGCGGGGGAGAAACAAGAGAACAGAGAGAGGGGAGGGAGAGAGACAAGAGAGAAGACAAGAGAAGGGAGAGGGAGAGGAAGAGAGAGGGAGAGAGACGAAGAGGGAGGGAAAGAAGACGAGAGAGACCCGAGGGGGGAGCAGGGGAACCCCGGAGAGAAGTGAGCATTAGAATAATGCTGTAACGTAACAAAATGTGGAAATAGTCAAGGGGTCTGAATACTTTCCGAAGTCACTGTATGTGATGCTTTGACCCCAGACAATGTCACAACAGATGGGGTTATATGGTTATGGAGTTCAGTGTCTCTCTCTCTCCCTTACACACAGTTCCCACCCTACAGGGGGAGTGGTAGGACTTATCTGGTGTCAGTGTGTGTGTGTGTGTCTGTGTGTGTGTGTGTGTGTGTGTGTGTGTCTGTGTGGTGTATAAATAATCAAGAAACCGAGCTGGCATTTATAAGACACATTCCATCGTGTAGGGTTCACACAGTCTCTCTCTCGCCCTCACCGTTTGGTTCATGTCTTCCTGGCTGCGGACGGAGAAGTTCTGGATGGCCTCCGTAACTCCTCTCAGACTACTGTAGATGTCGTCTGAGTTCATGTTCTCCGTGTCGTAGTCAAACGCACTGCACACAACACATCAGTCATATTACCATCGCAATAGGTCCACATTATATAAGTGTGTAGGTGTTACCTGGGTGTGTTCTGGGAGGTGTGTGTGTTACCTGGGTGTGTTCTGGGAGGTGTGTGTGTGTTACCTGGGTGAGGATGTGTTCTGTGATGTTTTGGTAGGAGAGGTGACGGGGCTGGACCAGCTGGCAGGAGAGCGGGAGGTGTGGCGTGTCAGAGGACTTCCCATCGGGGCCTGGGGGAAGAGAGTAACACACAATAGCATCAATTCCTCAGAACATGCTAGGGCCTTTTAGTTTCCACCAGCCTCATCATTCTTACAGTGTCTATAACCAACTCCTACAGAGCCTTCATCAGGCCAAACTGGGGGGGGGGGGGGGGGGGGGGGGGGGGGGGGTACAGCCAAGGACAGGTGCAGTTACCTGCTGGGGGGGGGGGGGGGGTTGGGGTACAGCCAAGGACAGGTGCAGTTACCTGCTGGGGGGGGGGGGTACAGCCAAGGACAGGTGTAGTTACTGCTGGGAGGGGGGTACAGCCAAGGACAGGTGCAGTTACCTGTGCAGTGTTGCCGGTGTTCCTCAGGTGGTTCTGTAGCAGTTTGGTGGCTCCGTCCTGGAAGGTCTTGGGCAGGGCTGCCAGCAGCATGGTGAACTCTGGAGTGTTCAACTGGAACAATGAGATAAGTACCGACTGGGCCGCCTGGAAAACAGGGAGAGAGAGAAAGAGAGAAACATACTTAGCCTTTTTGTAACACTTACATACACAACATAACATGTACCAACCACGCGCACACGCATCAGGAACCAAATCAGTTTGCTACAACCAATAAATCAACCATTTGCACAGAAATGTGTGTGTGTGTGTGTGTGTGTGTGTGTGTGTGTATGTGTGCGTGCGTACAGTACCTTCCTGACGTCGGAGCTCTTGGGCTCTGTGGTCCAGGTGATGATGCGAGACACAGCCAGGCGCGTCTCACTGGAGTTCACAAAGTCCTGAGGCTCCATCTGCAGGGTCAAGGTCTCAATGTACTTCAGAATGGCCACCTTCACCTGGACACACACACACACACACACACACAGAGACACACACACACACACACACACACACACACACACACACACACACACAGACACACAGTCATAGTATAAACGTTAGACAACCTACTCACACACACACACACACACACACACACACACACAGACACACAGTCATAGTATAAACGTTAGACAACCTACTCACACACAGTCAGTGACATTTTGTGTCTGTGTGGATCATGGATCATCCTAGGAGTTCCCCAACTCTGAGCTGAAACTGGCTCTAGTCAGAGCCCAGGTAAAGTTAAAAGTACTCAGTAATACAAAGTAAACTGTAGTAGTTTCAGGCAGACATCTGCAACAATGGAGGGTGCAGTAGGATGCCAATCTCTTTCACAGTAGTAGTCACGCAGCTATCATGGAGGAGTGAGGAACCAATGTAGAGAAATGAAAACTAAAAGGAAAAGAGCCACCGTTCACGAGCGGCGTTTAATTGATTTATTTTATTTTTCATTCATTTTCTCCATCTTTCCCTCTCTCTCTCTATTAAAAACACCTCATCGACCATCTGCTCCTCAGTGTGCGCGTCATAAAATTGCTCCCCCCTGAGCACACTGACCTGGGAAGATTGGTTCCAGGCTGAGACCTGCTCGTTCAGAGAGCAGCAGGCGTGGTGCCTCAGGGCTCTCGTGGCAGAGGGGAGCAATTTAACTTCGCGCCGCATGACTCTCGAAGCAGGGGGAAGTAATTGAATGCCGCGCCGCCCACAACACGTCCCCCTCCTCTCCACAGGCTTAGAGAGAGAGAGGAGAGCACCGTGTCAGAGAGAGGGAGGGGGGGGGGGGGGGGGGGGGGGAGGGAGGGGGGAGAAGGGGGAGAGAGGAAGGTAGGGGAGGGAGAGAAAAGATGAGAGGGCAAGTGAGAGGGGAGGAAGGGGATGGAGGACAGAGAGACAGACAGACACAAGCCGGCCGGCAGATTGCGATATTGACACCTTTTCAGCCTGAATGGAGAATGTTTTGGGTACGAACTGGTCCGCAGCGGATATGAGCGCATTGCCGGCTGCATACAAAGCGTTTGGACGGTAATATGGACCATCAATACCAGATCAATATCGCCATCTGCCGGCCTGTGGGTTAGAAGGGGAGGTGGAGGGAGGGGAGAGAGGGAGCAGAAGATGGAGGAAGGGAAGGGGGGGAATAGAGTGAAGGAGTGTAGGAAAGGGATCAGACTGCAGAACAAAGCCAGTGGTTGGTGTATTTAATTGGAGGCGTGTCAGTCGTATCCAATCAGAGTCCAGGGATCGGGTGGGTGGGGGGGGCGGAGCCAGCGTTAAACAGCCGTGAGGTCAGAACGGTGGTTACTGATACAGTAGGTGAGTCTTGCGACCGATAGGCTGTCGTCCTTTCAGCCCTCCCTATATCCCTCATCATCTCCTCACTCTGTCCATCTCTTTCCAAGGGAAAGCAAAACACACAAAAACAACCCCCCCAACAACACAAAAAAAAACCCACCCCCCAACACCACACAAAAAAAACCACCCCCAACACACAAAAGAAAACAACCACACCCCAAACACACAAGAAAACAACCACCCCCAAACCACAAAAACAACCACCCCCCAAAAACACACAGAAACACCACCCCCCCAACAAACACAAAAAAACAACCACCCCCCAAAAACCACAGAAAACAAACCACCCCCAACAACACACATAAAACAACCACCCCCCAACACACACATAAAACAACCACCCCCCCAACACCACAAGGAAAAAACAACCACCCCCCAACACACACACAAAAACAACCCCCCCCCAACACACACATAAAACAACCCCCCCCCAAACACACACACGTAAAACAACCACCCCCCAACACACACATAAAACAACCCCCCCCCAACACACACACATAAAACAACCACCCCCCAACACACACACAAACAACCCCCCCCCAACACACACCGAAAACAACCCCCCCCCCAAAACACAAAAAAGAAAACCCCCCAAAAAAAAACCCCAACAAAAACACCCCCAAAAACAAAAAACAACACCCCCAACAAAACACAGAAAACACCAACCCCCAACAAAAAAGAAAACAAACCACCCCCCAAAAACACACAAAAACAACACCCCCCAAACACACAAAAAACAACACCCCCAAAAAAAAAAAACAACCACCCCCACAAACCAAGAAAACAACAACCCAAACAACACAAAAAAACAACACCTCACAACACACATAAAAAACAAACCCCCCCACAAAACACACAAAAACAACACCCCCCCAACACACACAGAAAACAAACCACCCCACAAAAACACCAAAAAAAAAAACCACCCCCAACACACAAAAAACAAACCAAAACCAAAAAACACCAACAAAAACAAACCCCCCCAACAAAACAAAAACAACCACCCCAAACACCACCAAACGGAAGGGGCACCCACAAACCAAGGAAAACAAACAAACACCAGGGAGAAAACAACAACCCCCACAAGACAGAAAAAACCCCCCCCACAAAAAAGAAAACCCACCCCCCCACACACAAAAAACCCCCCAAAACACACGAAAAAACACCCCCAAACACACCAAAAAACAACCCCACACACAAGGGCGACCTACCCCCCAACTCGGACCCCCCCTGAACCAAGGCACCCACCCACAGGGGAAAAAAACCGACAAAAACCAGCCCACCCAACACCAGAAAGAACAACCCAAGAACATACTGAAACAAAAAAAACCCAAACGACACACACAACACACACAAAACAACACACACACACATAAAAGACAAAAGCACCCCAAAAAAACAACGTAAAAAAAACCCCACACCAAAAACAAAAAAAAAAAAAAAACCCCACCACATTTTTTTTTAAAAAAGCCTACAAAAATTAAACCACCCACACACACACTAAAACAACCACCCCACAACACACACATAAAACAACCACCCCCCAACACACACATAAAACAACCACCCCCCAACACACACACATAAAACAACCACCCCCCAACACCCCCCAGCTGTGTACCTTGAGGTTGGGTGTCTGAGTCTGGTCCACAGTGAACCTCATGAGGATAGTGAACTGGAGGTCGTTGGGGAAAGACACTCTGTAGGGGAGATAACACGCACACACGGTAAGTTACAGACACACACATATAAGATATACGCGCACGCACACACACACACACACACACACGTTACATACACATGTCGAAACACACCAAGACTGACATTTTACACACACCAAGACTGACCGTGTGATGTCCAGTGCTCTCTGGACCTTGGCCTGTACTGATCCCAGTAGGTCAGCTCCCATCTTCTTCAGCAGCTGGGTGAGCAGGACGAACAGCCAGTCCTGCAGGTCTTCTTTATACACCAGGACAAAGTCCACAAGGGTCTCCAAGAACATACTGAACACCTGGGGAGAGACAGGGGCCATCGGGTTACACACACACACACACACACACACACACACACACACACATAATAATGTACACGCACCCACACATACTGTATATATAAACACACACAGTGCCTTCAGAAAGTATTCAGACCCCTTGACTTTTTCCACATTTTTTTTTACGTTACAGCCTTATTCTAAAATGTATTAAATTGTTTTTTTTCCCCCCTCATGAATCTACACACAATACCCCAGAATGACAAAGCAAAAACAGGTGCTTTTTGGTTGTTGCTATTTTATTAAAAATAAAAAACGGAAATATCGCATTTACATAAGTATTCAGACCCTTTACTCAGTACTTTGTTGAAGCACCTTTGGCAGCGATTACAGCCTTGAGTTTTCTTGGGTATGACGCTACAAGCTTGGCACACCTGTATTTGGGGAGTTTCTCCCATTCTTCTCTGCAGATCCTCTGAAGCTCTGTCAGGTTGGATGGGGAGCGTCGCTGCACAGCTATTTTCAGGTCTCTCCAGAGATGTTCGATTGGGTTCAAGTCCGGGCTCTGGCTGGGCCACTCAAGGACATTCAGAGACTTGTCCCGAAGCCACTCCTGCGTTGTCTTGGCTGTGTGCTTAGGGTCGTTGTCCTGTTAGAAGGTGAACCTTCACCCCAGTCTGAGGTCCTGAACGCTCTGGAGCAGATTTTCATCAAGTATCTCTCTGTACTTTGCTCCGTTCATCTTTCCCTCATCCTGACTAGTCTCCCAGTCTCTGCCACTGAAAAACATCCCCACAGCATGATGCTGCCACCACCATGCTTCCCCGTAGGGATGGTGCCAGGTTTCCTCCAGACATGACGCTTGGCATTCAGGCGAGTTCAATCTTGGTTTCATCAGACCAGAGAATCTTGTTTCTCATGGTCTGAGAGTCTTAAGGTGCCTTTTGGCAAACTCCAAGCGGGCTGTCATGTGCCTTTTACTGAGGAGTGGCTTGCGTCTGGCCACTCTACCATAAAGGCCTGATTTGTGGAGTGCTGCAGAGATGGTTGTCCTTCTGGAAGATTCTCCCATCTTCACAGAGAAACTCTGGAGCCATGTCAAAATGACCATCGGGTTCTTGGTCACCTCCCTGACCAAGGCCCTTCTCCCCCGATTGCCAGCTCTAGGAAGAGTCTTGGTGGTTCCAAACTTCTTCCATTTAAGAATGATGGAGGTCACTGTGTTCTTGGGGACCTTCAATGCTGCAGACATTTTTTGCTGCCCTTCCCCAGATCTGTGCCTCGACACAATCCTGTCTCGGAGCTCTACGGACAATTCCTTCGACCTCATGGCTTGGTTTTTGTTCTGACATGCACTGTCAACTGTGGGACCTTATATAGACAGGTGTGTGCCTTTCCAAATCATGTCCAATCAATTTAATTTACCACAGGTGGACTCCAATCAAGTTGTAGAAACATCTCAAGGATGATCAATGGAAACAGGATGCACCTGAGCTCAATTTCGAGTCTCATAGCAAAGGGTCTGAATACTTATGTAAATAAGGTATCTCTGTTATTTATTTTTCATACATTTGCAAAGAAAACCTAAAAACCTGTTTTCGCTTAGTCATTATGGGGTATTGTGTGTAGATTGATGAGTAATTGTTTTTATTTATATGTATATCCATAATAAAATAAAGCTGTAACGTAACAAAATGTGGAAAAAGTCAAGGGGTCTGAATACTTCCCGAACGCACTGTACACACTGTTTAAACACACACTCATGTACACACGCGAGCACGCATACACACAGAAACAGACAGACTCCGGTACTATGGGGTAGGCTGAGGGGAGCTCAGGGTCCCATGCAAGAGACAACTACACTCACTTAACAACCAACCAACCAATCAAATCAGTCACTCCAGTCAGCGTGCAGCAAGCAGAATTATGTTTACCAATACACAATCAATATTCAGTATTCACTAAACACACATGCTGATTGGCTGTCGCCTGCAGAACAGCACCAATCACAGGAGGGTGTGATGATTTCATAGTGATGTCACATCTGTGAGGGGTGACATCACCGGGTCGGTTAGTGAGTCTGGTTGCCTTGGAAACCATTCAATTAGCCGCCCAGTCAGATTACCATTCGGCAGATTAATCAATTCGAGATTAGTTGCCAATCAGATTACCAGGTTAGTGTCACAACCACAAACGTTAATAAAACGTTAATTGAACGTAAAATAAACGTTGTCCAGACTTACTCTCTACAGAGAGTTCCAAAGGAGAAGCATGGAGGACAGAGAAACATACAAACAGTTAGCATCCTGGGAAATACACACACACACACACACACACGAGCACGCACACACACACACTCTCTCATCAAACGCGCACAGAGATATGTGTGCAGTGTACACACACCACTTCCCGACTCGGACTGGTGTCAGAGTACCCGTGAACTGAAACAAGTGGTATTTGATGTCATAACAGACTAGGACTGAAACAGGTGGTATTTTGATGTCATAACAGACTAGGACTGAAACAGGTGGTACTGTGATGTCAGACTAGGACTGAAACAGGTGGTGCTGTGATGTCATATCAGACTAGGACTGAAACAGGTGGTACTGTGATGTCATATCAGACTAGGACTGAAACAGGTAGTATTGTGATGTCATATCAGACTAGCACTGAAACAGGTGGTATTGTGATGCCATATCAGACTAGGACTGAAACAGGTGGTATTGTGATGTCATATCAGACTAGGACTGAAACAGGTGGTATTGTGATGTCATATCAAACTAGGACTGAAACAGGTGGTATTGTGATGTCATATCTGACTAGGACTGAAACAGGTGGTATTGTGATGTCATATCAGACTAGGACTGAAACAGGTGGTATTGTGATGTCATATCAAACTAGGACTGAAACAGGTGGTATTGTGATGTCATATCAGACAAGGACTGAAACAGGTGGTATTGTGATGTCATATCAGACTAGGACTGAAACAGGTTGTATTGTGATGTCATATCAGACTAGGACTGAAACAGGTGGTATTGTGATGTCATATCAGACTAGGACTGCAGCCCTATTATCAGAACCTCCTGATTCTTATAGGAATCTCTGTGCCTGTATACACACGAGAGAGAAAGAGAGAGAGAGAGAGAGCCGAAGAGAGAAGTGTGTGATGTTTAGGTGTACCTTGAAGGAGGCTGAGCTTACACCGGATTCTGCCGTTCCAAAGACCCTAGATCCGGATTCTCGCTGAAAGTCACAACCGGTACCGTCAGACGAGGGGCAGGACGTGGGGTTGGGGGCGGCAGGGGGAACACACACTAACCTTTGTACGGGGGAGCGGGTTGGGGGAACACTAAACGCCGGCAGGAGGGGAGGGGGAGTGCCGTTAGAGGGGGCAGGGCGAACCGTATATAGATCACGCAGGGAGGAAGAGGGGAGGAGTTGCCGTGAGCGAGGTTAGCACAACCAGCAGTGAGAGAGCAATCCCATTGGCTAGCGGAGTGAGGTCACACAGACCCAGGCGTGGCATGCCGTTAGAAACCAGTCAGATCCCGCAGCACGCACCACATGCTGTATGTGTGCTCATTACTATTGGTCTGATTATGAGTCTTAGTGTGTCTGTGTGTCTGTGTGTTTCTGTGTTTCCGTGTGTGAGAATAAATGTGTGTTTGCAGAACCTAGTTTAGTGAGTGTTGTTTTCGGCAGAATCTTGTATAAACGCAGGTGTGTGTAAGGTGTCTGTGTGTTGTGTGTGTGTGTGTGTAAGGTGACTGTGTGTGTAAGGTGACTGTGTGTGTGTGTGTGTGTGTAAGGTGTGTGTGTGTAAGGTGTGTGTGTGTAAGGTGTGTGTGTGTGTGTAAGGTGTCTGTGTGTTGTGTGCGTGTGTGCGTAAGGTGTGTGTGTAAGGTGTGTGTGTGTGTGTGTGTAACGTGACTGTGTGTGTGTGTAAGGTGTGTGTGTGTAAGGTGTCTGTGTGTTGTGTGCGTGTGTGTGTAAGGTGTGTGTGTGTGTGTGTGTGTAAGGTGTGTGTGTGTGTGTGTGTGGTAGCTGTGCATGCATCCATACCTTACTGTGGGGGTCTGCAAACATCCTGGTGAAGATTTCACACAACCTCTTCAGCTCCACACGACTGTGTACACACACACACACACACACACACACACACACACACACACACACACCCCAAACGGTTAGACAAAGGTGAATACAGCTATGGTAGCATATGTATTGCATCGGATAAACTTTTTCTCTGACTGCATTTGTGATAGGCTGCCAGGTGAAACCCTGCGTTGTGATAGGCTGCCAGGTGAAACCCTGCGTTGTCATAGGTTGCCAGGTTAAACCCTACGTTGTGATAGGCTGACCTGAGGGTGCATTGGTTCTTCAGTAGAGCCTGTAGACCCAGAAGCCCCTCCTTCCTCTCCGACCAGTTAGCACTGGCACAGCGGTTCAACACCTGGGGGACAGAGGGTTAAAGGATGGATGACAACGTCCTAAATAAATGAACTATTGAATCTTCAGCCAGGAATCCACAGAAAGCATGGGGGATTATCTGAACAGAAGTGCTTGAAAAAATTGGAATAAGGGAATGTTATTTGCACATGGTGCCAATAAATCAATGATTCCTGACCTCGGCCACGTCGTCAGTCTGTCTCATGTACGTCGGGATGGCCCCTCCGTTCCTGGAGCTGTAGGAGCGCTCTGAGCAGGCGCTGGACGCGTCACTGTTAGCGTCATCATCCGAACACATCCCATAGTTCTCATAGCGCCGGCGCGCTGGCTTCGTCTACAGGGGGAGGGAGAGAGAAACATACTTGGCGTTTGTACACACACAACACACACACACACAACACACACACAACACACACAAGCAGATAGAGAAGCTGACCTTGGATCTCATGTCCCCCAACAGCTGATAGCGTTAAACAGAGGAGGAACCAGTGGTTAGTCACCACAACAGTTAGTGCAGTGGTATTCAAACCTTTTCAACAGGGAACCCATGTTTTTCACCATATCCCAAATATAATGACAGAAACTTTTAAAAAATCAGTAAATGTAAATTTTTTACATCAACAAATAACCTTCAATTCATTCCATTTTCATCTCACTTATTAAAAATGTAAATAACCTCACTATGGGTCGCGACCCTGACTTTGAATACCACTTTGAGTTAGTGTGAGAGAGCGTGTGTGTACAGTGTAAGTGCTTGTATGTGTGTATATAATGAGCCATGATAGAGACAGGGAGAGACAGGGAGAGACAGGGAGAGAGTTGATGTGTACCAGGGCGTCAGCGAGGGCCTCCTCTATATCAGATCCTGTGTTGAGGACTCTCATGGCGCTGACGGACGACGGCAGATGACTGATACTGTAGCCTGACCCTGGAGGGAGGACAGAGAGAGCGAAAGAGAGACCCTGAAACGCACATATTATAGATGCAGTCAAACACATCAAATTGCAATCCCTTCCACCCTCACCCAACAACCTCCTCCTTCCCACCCTCATCGTCTCCGACCTCCTCATCGCCTCCGACCTCCTCCCTCCCACCCTCATCGCCTCCGACCTCCTCCCTCCCACCCTCATCATCTCTAACCTCCTCATCGCCTCCGACCTCCTCCCTCATCGCCTCCGACCTCCTCTCCTATTCACTCCCTCACCAACCTCTTCCCTCCCTCCCCCACCCCATCAAACCTTCTCCCTCCCACGCTCACCCACCCGATCCGATCACCGACCTCCCTCCGACCTCCACCAATCACATAACAAACCCCCCCCCCCCCCCCCCCGGCTAGATGGCATGGTGAATAAATAACCAAATGAACCTTGACCCCAAGAGCTGTGACCTTCCATGCAAAGCATGATGGGAGTAAACAAAAAACAAACATGGAGGACGCTGTGCGGGGGCGTGTCCGTGTCGAAGGGAAGAGGGGCTAAAATCAGGAAATCGATAAGTGAGGAAAGCGCGATTACAAATGCATCATCGGAATGAAGACAAAATGGTTGTCATAGCAACTGAACGGGGTGGCGGAAACTTGAGGTCCAGGAAGAGAAGGAAGGAAAAAAAAAAAGGAGGAGTAGCTGTAGAGAACGTAAAAGAGAAGGACTCAAGCGGATGGAGAGAGAGAAAGAGGATAGAGGTACTCATTGTTCACCTGCGGCCCCTAAAGCATCGGCGGTGTGGAGAGCTCCCGTGGAGCGAGAGTAGTGGCGCGACGCTGCAACCATCAACCACGTAGAAACACACAGACACACATGTAGAAACACACAGAAACACACACCCCCCCCACCCACCGTTAGAACCCACTCACACAGTGTGTGAGAGAAAGTGAGACCCAGAACCATGTAACATGTCAGAGTGTGTGTAGTAGTAGCCCTATAAAGGTCCAGTTCTGCTTCCCTACAGCGTCTGACAGTATTCCATTTCTGTAGCAAGGAGTGATCTCCGCTAGCCCAGGCAGTCCAAACGGCTGGGAATAATCTACCTTAGTGTTGAGGCACGGCTTTCTTGCTGCCTGCCTGCCTGCCTGTGCGCTCCTGGTCTGGTTAAGTGTTCTACAGTGGATTAATGACATCCAAAAGCTAGCACGTGTTGACGTTGGATCAAATGTCTGCAAGGTTGTCCGTTTTGTTGTTCCATAATGATGGCTTGTCTTTGTTTGTGTGTTACTACGTGGTGTCGATGATGTGTGTGTGTGTGTGTGTTACTACGTAGTGTCGATGATGTGTGTGTGTGTGTGTTACTACGTAGTGTCGATGATGTGTGTGTGTGTTACTACGTAGTGTCGATGATGTGTGTGTGTGTGTGTGTGTTACTACGTAGTGTCGATGATGTGTGTGTGTGTGTGTTACTACGTAGTGTCGATGGTGTGTGTGTGTGTTACTACGTAGTGTCGATGGTGTGTGTGTGTGTTACTACGTAGTGTCGATGATGTGTGTGTGTGTGTGTGTTACTACGTGGTGTCGATGATGTGTGTGTGTGTTACTACGTAGTGTCGATGATGTGTGTGTGTGTTACTCACCCAGGGGTGTAAAGGAGCGTACAGGGCTGGTGTCTCTGCTGCTCTCTCGGCTGGCCTCCCTGCTACAGCCCTGACTCATACTGGGCCGAGGGATACGACTGCCCCGAGCTACAGTACACCATGGTAATGTCCCAGGGGGAGGGGAGGGGAGGGGGGGGGAGACCGAGGGTAAGGGAAACGGATAGACACAGAGAGAGAGGACAAAGGAGAAAAATAAAGAGGGATAGAACAACAAATTAACACAGAGAGAGAGAGACAGAGAGAGAGCGCGCGTGAGAGAGAGAGAGACATTAGAGTGACACTGATAGACAGGACCGAATAAGAGTACAGCCCTACTGGCTTCATGGGCGAGTCTCAATAGTTTTTTTTTTTTTACATGAGGAAGGCCAATAATAGCCTGTTAGACAGCCCTAAAGTACAGAGTCGGGCTCTGAATGACTGACTCGCGCTACTTGGGTTTAAGAGAAGCCTTACAGGATTGGAAGCCCGGATGGTTACAAGTCGTCAATTTGGTATCATGAGTATTGTAGACTTAGTAGACTTCGGCGGTAATTAGTACACATGATTTAGGGACGGAAAGCACAGCACGTCTTCAGTAGAGGAGACGTAGTACCCAATCACGTGGTTGTACAAAGAACACCACAGAGAGAGAGACTGTGGCAGAGACAGAACAAGGAGAGACAAGAGAGCAAGAGAGAGAAAACAAAGTGATGCAGAGCTAGATACCTTGACAGACATTAAGTCAGAGAACCAAAGAGAAGCCGCAGTGAGACAGGTGACAATAGAGTGCAGTACTGAGAGACGAGACAAACAAGAGCCAGACGGAGATTAGTATACAGCAGAGGCAGAGGAGACGCATTGAGGAGAGAGACACGAGACTTGATGAGGGATGACGCCGCACAAGTTTAGAGAGAGAGAGTAAAGTCGACAGAGGCAGTAGATACCACGACGCTAGAGGATTTACACGACTAGTAGATCTAGAGACCACAGACAGACAGGACCAGAAGGAGACCAGACAGAGAGAGAAGCCTAGTCAACAGCAGGATTAGACAAGATACGGAGAGGGACACATGACGGTAAGACAGGAGAGAAGAGGAGAACAACCCAAGCCTACAGGAGTACACACAGACAGAGAGACGAGAAGACAGAAGACAGAGAGCAGAAGACACAGAAACAGACAGACAGAAGAGAAGACAGACACAGACAGAGGACAGAGAGAGACCAGACAGGAGAGAGAGAACACAGAAGGGGACGACAGACATGTTACAGAAGTAAATAGAGCAGATGAAAGTGGGTTGGAGAGGCGGGCAGGCACCTTAGTTATCCAAAGCATAAGCTCATCCGAATGTATGGTAAGAGCCGGCACACAGCACCAATTCAAGTAACGCCAGACTAAGGAAGTGTAATGTCACCGATCCTTTGACGCTTCATTCACACCTGCGGCCAATTGGTTAGTGGCAAGATGCAAATTGTCACCATGATTACCATGGCAACCCATCGCCATGACACACACAGCCATGAGTTAGGAGGTTAGAGAGGAGGATTCTGGTATTTTGAGGCGGTGATCAACAGCCTGACGGAATGGCGTGAAAGAGATGGAGGGGGATGAGAGAGTGAGATAGAGTGCTGGCGAGAGAGATGGAGTGGTGTACAGAGAGATGGAGGGGTGGACAGAGAGATGGAGGGGTGGACAGAGAGATGGAGGGGTGGACAGAGAGATGGAGGGGTGGACAGAGAGATGGAGGGGTGGACAGAGAGATGGAGGGGTGGACAGAGAGATGGAGGGGTGGACAGAGAGATGGAGATAGAAAGACATGGAGATGGAGGGACGTGGGCAGAGGTGGAGTTGTTAGAGGGATGGTAGTCGGAGAGTTCTTACCTCCTCTGCTCGCTCCTTTGTAGATGGAACTAATACTGGAAGGAGCTGGAGACCAGAGGAAAGAGGTAGGAGAGGAAGAAGACAGAGGGAGTAAAATAGAGACGTCAGCTTTAAAATAATTATTGCTTTCAAAGTTGTTGGGAGAAACGAACGGACTGATCTGTGACATCATCACACAACGATGCGGTGGCAAGGGAAGCATGCGATTGGTGGGGATTGATCAAGTTGTCATGACAACGAGGTAAGAGTCCAGAGGGAGATGCACGCAGAACCCCTGTGTGTGTGTGTGTGTGTGTGTGTGTGTGAAACCTGTCAATCTCTGGGCCTTAGCCAATCAGGCGTGAGCAGGAAGAAACAGAAGCAGGCCAATGGGGGAGGGGACGATTTTATTGGTTTAGAAATAACAAACAAAGATAAAAATCAATGCATCCTGTCGAGTAAGGAAAAGGAGGCGGCTTGGGGAACCGTGTGCCCTACTCACCAACAGACAGGCGTGTAGGGGAGGAGTCTCGTGAGCAGCCCTGGCTGCGGGGGATGCGGCTACGTCTCCCTC
The DNA here is from genome assembly GCA_902810595.1 of Coregonus sp. 'balchen'. Classification (NCBI taxonomy): domain Eukaryota; kingdom Metazoa; phylum Chordata; class Actinopteri; order Salmoniformes; family Salmonidae; genus Coregonus; species Coregonus sp. 'balchen'. The sequence goes on from LR778260.1 coordinate 10,016,923, forward strand.
CCGTCCCAGCCCCTCCGGCCCCGGCTAGGACCCTCTGGGCTCCAGAACCCAGCGTACTCAGAGCTGTACTGGTCAGGACACGGCCCGGGGAACCACTCCGACTGCCGGCTAGAGAGAGAGGGAGGGAGGGGAGAGAGTTAGAGACACAGACCACACACTAGTCATGAGTGGGACACTGTTGTCTACGGAATAACATCCCCTAGCCCCATCACCATGTCTGCATCAGATCTGGGTTAAATGAAATACATACGTCAAACACTTAAAAAGTACAAGGTGCGCTTGTTTGTACCTTATGGGAGTATTATTCCCATTACTTCAATAGTAAATCAAGTGCAACTAAAGTCTTTGAAAATATTTGAGTGTATTATTGACCCAGGTCTGGTAAGCAGATCAGAAGGAACTAGATCTGTGTAGGAACATGGTGAATGGACTCCATGGAACTTCAGCCATTTTGATTTCAGGGTTAGGGGTTGTTTTCAACCGGACTCAGTGGACCAGCTTTGAGACGGTCATCTTCGGTGGGTCGTTTGCTTATTCCCAAATAATGACATGGAGTAGAATATATGTTCTTCATTCCTCCAGTCGCCAATCACACTGCCCATAATGCCTCATGGTGACTGACACAGATCTACACATGCCTTAGTTTTGTGATCTATCTTATGAAAAAAAAAGATTTAAAAGATTAAAAAAATGTATGCACTCACTAACTGTAAGTCGCTCTGGATAAGAGCGTCTGCTAAATGACTAAAATGTAAATGTAAAATCTTAACTCAAAGACAGACGTGAAGAGGTGTGAAAGTGAAATGTGTGGAAAGAGAGGGTAATGTGGCACAAGTGAGAAAAACTGTTTACCACACAACTGAAACGTATCAAATCAATCTATTTCACCACACACGCAGAATACACAAACCATACTAGAATACACAAACCATACTAGAATACACAAACCATACTAGAATACACAAACCATTCTAGAATACACAAACCATACTACACACACACCACTATGAGTGACTTGTAACACCCAGTGAGATGGAGCCAACACTACGTGACTAAGATACCTCCGTGTCCCTACAACCCCACCTCAGAGTGGTCTGGTCTGTCAGAGCATGCTGGTCACATGGCATTCTACTTCCCATGCATCAGAATCACCCAATGCATCGCTCCCTCCCCTCCCCTTCTCTCTCATATCTCCTGCATCTATCCCCTCATCCCCTCTGCTACCTCCTAACAGGTAGACACAGGCCTCAGCTCAGAGAGTAAGGAGTCATAGAAGGCAGAAAGCCATGTTTCAGTTTGAACTAAAAGTCCCAGCATGCTTCAGCCAGAGAAGGGGTGGAGCTTTAGGTGACCAGCTTGGGTGAGGGGTGAGAACAGATGAAGGGTGAGAGAGGGGGTGAGGGTAACAGGTAGTAGACGTTAGATTCTTACCAACGGGGGTAGCAGATTGAGATCCTGCATCAACGAGAAGGAGGGATTGGAAAGAGGGGGGAGGAGCCGTAAGACCATTGGTTGGGAAGGGAGCGGAGGCGGGGACAGGAACAGGAAATTAAACAAGATGGATTATGGGTGTTAAGAGCACAAAGCACCATGGGAGTTAGAATACAGAGAGCATCATGGGAGCATTCCGAGCGTTCCTAGACGAGAGAATGAAAGCGACAATGAACACGCTTCAAAACACGGAAATAAATGTATCAATGAAATATTAATAAATATAGAATAAACTTTGAAGGCTGACACACACGGAGCCAGCTGTGATGCTTGATGGAGGAACAGTAAAACATTGCATGATGGGTAGCCGGTGTGTGACGCAGACGTATCGCTGACAAAGCAAAGCAGCTTTACAATGGAGGAAATAAAAACACCTTAAAGTAAAAATGCTCTAAAAACACACACTCACACACAGACACACTCTCACACACACACACACACACACCCAAAACCTGCACTGCACTAGCACAGCTCTCTATCCCAAAGCTATCTCCCACATCATTCTTAATTTTCTCTCTGTTAATCTCAGTGGGAGCCTCATCAGAGTGATCCCATTTGAACTCGTCTGTGGCAGCAGATTCCTGATTTTCACATCAAACCCATAATCCATCATTTGGATTATGATTTGGGGGCTTAATGGTCACTACAGTTTATTTAAAACACACACACACACACTGCTACGCTGGTTCCAGAGAGGTCAGACCAGTCCACTGCTACGCTGGTACCAGAGAAGTCAGAACGAGTTAGTTAGCGCCTGGTGCCGCGTTAGTTAGCGCCGGGTGCCGCGTTAGTTAGCGCCGGGTGCCGCGTTAGTTAGCGCCGGGTGCCGCGTTAGTTAGCGCCGGGTGCCGCGTTAGTTAGCGCCGGGTGCCGCGTTAGTTAGCGCCGGGTGCCGCGTTAGTTGTATTTTGTCATGTTTTGGTATTACTATTGGCAGACCTGGACTCTTCACACCAACAACAAAACACTCTCAGTGGTGAGACAACAGAGCATGCAGAGAAAACACCCCCTCTCACAAAAAACAAAGGTGACCATGAGAGCAACATAATGGGTCCATCTAACCCACTGCAAAACACACACACACACATACACAATACCTGGTGTGAAATCTGATTCGTAGGAACCTAAGAGGTATACAAAACATTTGCAGGAGCTTATTGTCACTGTGACGGATACCAGCAGTGACTACAGAAAGAGTGTGTATAACTTATCTCGCAAACACACACGGCCAAATACACTTATACATTCACAACAGTGTTACATTGTGTGTATGTGAGGGATGTGGTATTTGAGGCTCAAAAGTTGTGTGAACGTGTGTGTGTGTGTGTGTGTGTGTTTAAGGCATGTGTGTGTGTTTCTCCTTACGTTGTGACTGGGACACCATCTTGGTGCGGGCGCGTCCCCGGGAGTCCACCTGGCTGATGCTTGTTGCCGTGGTGAGAGGCTGCTTGGTCCTCAGACGACCTGAGGTTAGGGGTCATACTGTTAGACCGGACACTGACTGGACACACACTTCTCACACTTTCTGAATAGAACAGAGCCCACCACCCTCCACTACTAAGCACTAGTTTAGAGAAGGTAAGAAGCATTACTGCTGAATACTACGAGTCTATATACAGGTACAGATGAAGTCGGAAGTTTACATACACCTTAGCCAAATACATTTAAACTCAGTTTTTCACAATTCCTGACATTTAATCCTAGTAAAAATTCCCTGTCTTAGGTCAGTTAGGACCACCACTTTATTTTAAGAATGTGAAATGTCAGAATAATAGTAGAGAGAATGATTTATTTCAGCTTTTATTTCTTTCATCACATTCCCAGTGGGTCAGAAGTTTACATACACTCAATTAGTATTTCGGTTAGCATTGCCTTTAAATTGTTTAACTTAGGTCAAATGTTTCGGGTAGCCACAATAAGTTGGGTGAATTTTGGCCCATTCCTCCTGACAGAGCTGCTGTAACTAATTTTCCTTCCTCATGATGCCATTTATTTTGTGAAGTGCACCAGTCCCTCCTGCAGCAAAGCACCCTCACAGCATGATATTGCCACCCCCATGCTTCACGGTTGGGATTGTGTTCTTCGGCTTGCAAGAGGGAGACGCTTTCATCCGTGTATACGGGTAAGAGCGTCTAGCTAGTTACATTTTCAGATATGATAGGTTGCTAACTTTGTAAGAAAGTCGTTAGCTAGCTAACATTACGTGTATGATCTGTGTAATAATATTATTCGTATCTCAGATCCATTTGCATTGCTAGTTATAGCCTAATGTAAGCTAGCAAGCTAACATTGAACATAGTTGGTTAGCTTAAGCTACCTGCAGATTCATGCAGGGTAGTAACGTAATGAGTTGGGATAATGGTTCATTGTTTAGCTAGCTAGCTACATGTCTAAAAAAAAATACTCCACTATACAAGTAACCATTTCACTGTAACGTTTACATCTTCTGTATCCTGTGCATGTGACTAATAAACTTAGATTATATTTGATATCGTGTGTGTTTACCAGAAATGGTAATGTGAAGAACATGACCTGCACCAAAGTCAAATTAGGATATAATATTAGTCCAACGAGACAGTGTCAAAGTTATAAAATTCTCAGGTAGAATGCCCTGGTTTTATTTAGTCACACTCAAAACATTTTAGTCATTTAGCAGACGCTCTTATCCAGAGCGACTTACAGTTAGTGAGTGCATACATTATTTATTTATTTATATACTCGTCCCCCGTGGGAATCGAACCCACAACCCTGGCGTTGCAAGCGCCATGCTCTACCAACTGAGCTACAAGTTATTTTCTGTAATGAGCTCACCATTAACTTGTAAAGAATGATCTTGTTGTGAGTTTATTTTCCTGCAATAACAAATACAAATTAGCTAAACTTAAGACATTGTCAGCTATATAATATGGTCATTATTTGAACTAGCTAGCCAGCTAACTTAACATTAGCTAGCTAGCTAACAAGCTAGAAACTAACCAAAACATTGTTTAGATAGTCGATTTAGTTGCCTGGTTTGCAAGATTGGCATTACTAAATGCATTTTTAAACGGATGGGTTTATTGGTGTTAAAATACAGAAATATAAAATGAAACTAATTTGATCATCTATTGCCCTTTCTACCACGATATATACGCTTGCTCTTATTCCAGATATACCCTGGCATTATGTGGCTGAGCGATGATGAGAAACTGAAATGTTTTTTTGTCCATTATGTATTTCCGTTTGCGGAATATTTAGATAAAGCCTGGAATAAAAGTAAAAAGGGCTACCTATAGTTATTTCGTTTCTATGTGGTTAATGGTACGTGTGTACAGTACCAGTCAAAAGTTTGGACACACTTACTCATTCAAGGGTTTTTCGACTGCACTTGAAGAAACTTTTCAAAGTTCTTGAAATTGTCCGTATTGGCTGACCTTCATGTCTTAAAGTAATGATGGACTGTCGTTTCTCTTCGCATATTTGAGCTGTTCTTGCCATAATATGGACTTGGCCTTTTACCAAATAGGGCTATCTTCTGTATACTTACTACATGATTCCATATGTGTTATTTCATAGTTTTGATGTCTTCACTATTATTCTACAATGTAAAAAATTGTAAAAGTAAAGAAAAACCCTTGAATGAGTAGGTGACTGGTACTGTATGTATGTATATAATTGTATTGCTCTAGGGATATAATTATTGTTTGCATAACGTTATTGACTATTATGTATTGATTTGTACCTTACGTTTGTTCACTCTTAATGTGATGGGCAATGCAGAGAACACTGAAAGAATTATCTTTGAATTACCACACTGAATTATTGTAATCATTGTTTATGTGTCAATTAATCCCATAAGGGATGGGTTGCCAATATTGCGATTTGACACAGAAATCAAATTTCATTTATTCATAAAAAAATAAAAATAAAATAAAAACATTTCATCAAAAACAACATTCATACAACAGTTTTGCTATTTTGGACCACCAATCCGCTGATGTCATTTTTGTGTTTATACTTTTTCATAACGACAACAAGTTTGATGTCAGACAACAATAGAATGTTCGTGATGTCACTGCGACAACTGTCTACAGACATGTCGATAGACGTAGTATAAACCAGCCTTTAGTCTTGAAATCTTTCGTTGTTTAGTGCACTACCGTACTCACTCTGTTTAGCACATGGCCTCACATGTAAATCCTTAAAGAGATGGGTGGGGCTAAGGCTTAAGAGGTTGTGAATGATGCTGAATGGGTGTAGACAAAGAAGAGCTTCCCAGTAGGTGTACCAAAACATTCAAGGGCCATTTTCTCAAAAGTGGAGTTACAAGTTAATCAACTTCCAAAGCAGAATTATTTTCCCATTGTTCCTCAACTGTAGTGTATGATATACCATGTTCTAGCTCTGAGTCTCTACTTTTATCGAAAGTAAAAAATTAAATGTAGCTTTATAAGACCGAATTGAGCCGGTCGGTCACATTTATGGAATACGAGATAATGTGAGAGTACAGAGGAACAGCAGAGGGCGCCATGGTTACAGAGTTAACTCTTTCCTGTCCAGGAAGGAGGGATGAAGGGAGGAATTAAAGAAAACATAGAGAAAGGAAAATAAGAAAAGCGTGGGGTGTTTTTGAGCGGCGGAGAGTGAAGGAGTTGATCTTACCATCTGTTTTATCAGAGGCATCATCTTTAGTGGCAGAGAGCGAGAAAGAGAAAGAGAGGTATAGTGTCTGTGTTAGTAAGACAACATAGTCCAAACAGATACACACTGACAGACCACAGCTACACAAACACAGCCAGACAACACCAATACAGACAGCAAGCACACACACAGAGAGCCACACTCAGACAAACATGGGGGAGGAGAGAGAGAGGCAGGAAGTGTATTCAGAGATGTTCAGCCCAGGTCTTGAAAGGCGCAGGAAACCATTTTAACATACAGCCTATGACTGTGTGTGTGGTGTGTGTGTGTGTGTGTGTGTGTGTGTGTACGTGCGTGTGTGTCTGCGTGTGTGCGCGCGCGTCTGGGTGATTGATTTATTAATTGATGGACTGATTGACGGGCGGCTGACTGATATAGACTGATGTCTAAACTGTCTGTCTGATTGGTTGGCTGTCTAGTTTGATTGACAGCTTCCTTACCCAATGAGGAGTAGGAGCTGGGGGTCAGTCTCCCCGCCCCCACATGCCCGATGTGCCGCTGCTTAGCAACCGTTGCCGCATTAACATCCACATCGCTACGGGAACGCTGCAGGGAGCCCGGTGACGCCCCGCCCTTATGACCCGCCGGGACTGGGAGGGGGAAGGGAGGAAGGAGGATATATATATACACACACATGCAAAAACCACAAATACCACCACCACCTACTATACAATCACTTGCTTGCACACAGTGCATTTGGAAAGTATTCAGACCCCTTGACATTCTCCACATTGTTACAGCCTTATTCTAAAAAGGATAAACGTTTTTTCCCCTCATCAATCTACACACAATACCCCATAATGACAAAGCAAAAACAGGTTTTTAGACATTTTTGCAAATAGTATTCAGACCCTTTACTCAGTACTTTGTTGAAGCACCTTTGGCAACGATTACAACCTTGAGTCTTCTTGGGTATGACGCTACAAGCTTGGCACACCTGTATTTGGGGAGTTTCTCCCATTCTTCTCTGCAGATCCTCTCAAGCTCTGTCAGGTTGGATGGGGAGCGTTGCTGCACAGCTATTTTCAGGTCTCTCCAGAGATGTTCGATCGGGTTCAATTCCGGACTCTGGCTGGGCCACTCAAGGACATTCAGAGACTTGTTCAGAAGCCACTCCTGCGTTGTCTTGGCTGTGTGCTTAGGGTCGTTGTCCTGTTGGAAGGTGAACCTTCGCCCCAGTCGGAGGTCCTGAGCGCTCTGGAGCAGATTTTCATCAAGGATCTCTCTGTACTTTGCTCCTCCAGCCTGACTAGTCTCCCAGTCCCTGCCGCTGAAAAACATCCCCACAGCATGATGCTGCCACCACCATGCTTCACCGTAGGGATGATGCCAGGTTTCCTCCAGACATGAAACTTGGCAATCAGGCCAAAGAGTTCATTCTTGGTTACATCAGACCAGAGAATATAGTTTCTCATGGTCTGAGAGTCCTTTAGGTGCCTTTTGGCAAACTCCAAGCGGGCTGCCGTGTGCCTTTCTGAGGAGTGGCTTCCGTCTGGCCACTCTACCATAACGGCCTGATTGGTGGAGTGCTGCAGAGATGGTTGTCCTTCTGGAAGGTTCTCCCATCTCCACAGAGGAACTCTGGAGCTCTGTCAGAGTGACCATCGGGTTCTTGGTCACCTCCCTGACCAAGGCCCTTCTCCTCCGATTGCTCAGTTTGGCCGGGTGGCCAGCTCTAGGAAGAATCTTGGTGGTTCCAAACTTCTTCCATTTAAGAATGATGGAGGCCACTCTGTTCTTGGGGACCTTCAAAGCTGCAGAAATGTTTTTTGGTACCCTTCCCCAGATCTGTGCCTCGACACAATCCTGTCTCAGAGCTCTACGGACAATTCCTTCGACCTCATGGCTTGGTTTTTGCTCTGACATGCACTGTCAACTGTGGGACCTTATATAGACAGGTGTGTGCCTTTCCAAATCATGTCAAATCAATTGAATTTACCACAGGTGGATTCCAATCAAGTTGTAAAAACATCAAGGATGATCAATGGAAACAGGATGCACCTGAGCTCAATTTCAAGTCTCATAACAAAGGGTCTGAATATTAATGTAAATAAGGTGTCCGTTTTTATTTTTTTTACAAATTTGCAAACATTTCTAAAAACCTGTTTTTGCTTAGTCACTATGAGGTATTGTGTGTAGAATGATGAGGAAAAACATTTATTTAATCCATTTTAGAATAAGGCTGTAACGTAAAAAAAGGTGGAAAAAGTCAAGGGGTCTGAATACTTTCCGAATGCACTGTATATAATAAACACAAACACACCACAACATCATGATGTTATCAATACCGGAGACGTATGTGTGCGTGTATGTCTCACCTCTTCCAGGAGCAGCTGACCATTTAGATGACAGAGGACGACTGGGAAGGAAGAGATAGTGAGGAGAGGGGGAGAGGGAGAGGGGGGAGATAGCAGGGGGGGAGGAGGAGAGAGGGGAGATGAGAGGGGACTGGAGAGAGGGGAGAGAGAGGGGAGGGGAGAGGGGAGAGGGGAGAGGGAGAAGAGAGGGTGAGAGAGAGGGGAGAGGAGAGAGGGGAGAGCGGGGAGGGGGAGTGGATGGGGGATGAGGGGGGGAGGGAGAGGGGGCCAGAGGGGAGAGGGGGGAGGGGAGGGATGAGGGGGGAGTGGGGGCGAGGGGGAGAGGGGAGAGGGGAGAGGGGAGAGGGGAGAGAGAGGGGGAGGGGGGAGAGAGGGGAGAGAGAGGGGAGAGAGGAGAGAGAGAGAGCGAGAAGGAAAGGGCGAGAGAGCAGAACATTACTTTTCGGGTACCTCTGAGCCCCTCCTCCCAAAAACGTATAGTCAAAAGTCAGGGGTCAGGTGATTAAGGTCAGGGCTCATTACTTGAGGCTCTCCTGTGATGAGGAAGAGGAGCGGTCGCTCTGAGAAGAGACGTCACGCTCCCGGAACTCTTGAGAGACGATTGGAGGCTCTTCTGATAGGACGGTTCTAACGAGTTGAACAGAGAGTCCGCCTCCCCCGGGAAATGGTTCCTAAGACCCCAGTATGCCCTGAGAGAGAGGGGAGGAGAGAGAGCGAGGAGGGAGAGAGAGAGAGATAGGGGAGGAGGGAGAGAGGGAACGGAGAGGGAGAGAGAAAGAGAGGGGAGGAGGAGAAGAGGGAGAGAGAGAGGAGGGAGGAGAGAGAAGGGGAGAGGGGAGAGGAGGGGAGAGAGAGGGAGAGAGAGGGGGAGAGAGAGGGCGGGGAGAGGAGGAGGGGGAGGAAGCGAGAAGGGGGAGGAGGGAGAGAGGGAGAAGAGAGAGGGAGGAGAGAAAAGGGGGAGGAGAGAGAGAGAGGAGGGAGCGAGAGAGACGAGTAGGCGAGGCGGAGGGAGAGGAGAGAGGACAAGAGCGAGAGGGAGGAGAGAGAGGGGAGGACAGAGAGAGCGGAGGGAGGGAAGAGAGAGCGAGATAGGGGAGGAGGGACAGAGAGGAAGAGAGAGGGAGGAGAGAGAGTGGAGGAGAGAGAGTGTGGGAGGAGGGGGAGGAGTGGAGAGATGGGGGAGAGGGGAGGGTGGGAGAGAGGGAGGAGAGAGAGAGAAGAAATAAGGTGTGAGGTGTGAGTATGTGTGTAGGCAAATGTGTGTAATGCTGTGTGTGGTGGTGTGTGGTGTGTTCTGTTAGTTCAGTTAGTAGAGCATGGCGCTTGCAACGCCAGGGTTGTGGGTTCCATTCCCCCGGGGGACGAGTACGAAAAAAGTATGAAAATATAAGTCGCTCTGGATGTTAGCGTCTGCTAAATGTGTGTGTGTGTATGTGTGTATTCTTACTTGCGTGCCTCTACCCTGGCCTCTGCGTCGGCATCTGCGATTCCCTTCTTAATGCTCGCTACCATCACCGCTGCATGCCTGAGAGAGAGACAGGCAGACACTGAGAGAAACTATTTCACCATGATTACTGATCAAAATCTTAGAGAAACCTTGACAAAGTACAGGCTCAGTGAGCACAGCCTTGCCATTGAGAAGGGTAGACAGAGGAAAACCTGGCTCCCTGTAGAGGAAAGGCTGTGCAACCACTGCACCACAGCAGAACCCGAGACAGAGCTGCCTTTCCTGACAAAATATTAAACAATTACAGAGTCTAATTTCCCCAAATATGAAACCCTTATTTATGGTTTCAAAAGACCTCTCTGATGAGAATAGGCTACCCGTCCTGTTGGGGGAGGACTCAGGCTTCCCGTCCTGTTGGGGGAGGACTCAGGCTACCCGTCCTGTTGGGGGAGGACTCAGGCTACCCGTCCAGTTGGGGGAGGACTCAGGCTACCCGTCCTGTTGGGGGAGGACTCAGGTACCCGTCCTGTTGGGGGAGGACTCAGGCTACCCGTCCTGTTGGGGGAGGACTCAGGCTACCCGTCCTGTTGGGGGAGGACTCAGGCTACCCGTCCTGTTGGGGGAGGACTCAGGCTACCCGTCCTGTTGGGGGAGGACTCAGGCTACCCGTCCTGTTGGGGGGAGGACTCAGGCTACCCGTCCTGTTGGGGGAGGACTCAGGCTACCCGTCCTGTTGGGGGAGGACTCAGGCTACCCGTCCTGTTGGGGGAGGACTCAGGCTACCTGTCCTGTTGGGGGAGGACTTAGAGAGCTGTGGTTGGCAGCTCACTACATTGCTGCCTGCCATAAGATGAGGGACAGTGTCTGACAGACCAACCAACCTGCACATGTCCTCTATGCCATTGTTATTGTTCAATGGTTATTTTGACCCTTGATTATTGTTGTTACTGATTGTCCCGTTGACAATATTGATTATTATTATTTTAACTAATGTTAATATTGTAAATGAATCATTTAATTTCCAAAAGTACGCTTTGGCAATATGTACATTGTTACGTCATGCAAATAACACGTGTATAAGATTCTACCAAGATTCCATTGGCTTTTGAACGGCCCTATATTTGTCCGGCTGTGTGTTGACCTCTCACCTCTCCAGAGTCTGGGTCTGCCACTCCTGCAGCAGCAGGTCCAGGAAGTCAAAGCATTTCCTGAGGGAGGAAGAAACATCATTACTACAATCCTCTTCAGTTTCATCAACTTCATCAATTATTTTCATCACCCTCACCTTCTGACGGCCACAGACTTGCAGGTGCAGTTACTGGTGATCAGGGGAATGAGTCTGGGAACGTGTGTGTGCTGCAGAGGCAGAGAGAGGGAGAGAGAGCAGAGAGAGAGGCAGAGAGAGGCAGAGAGAGAGGCAGAGAGAGAGGCAGAGAGAGGCAGAGAGAGGGAGGGAGGGAGGGAGAGAGAGAGGCAGAGAGAGGCAGAGTGAGGCAGAGAGGGGGAGTGAGGCAGAGAGAGAGGGAGTGAGGCAGAGAGAGGCGGAGAGAGGCGGAGAGAGGCGGAGAGGGGGAGTGAGGTAGAGAGGGGGAGTGAGACAGAGAGGCGCAGAGAGGGGGAGTGAGACAGAGAGGCAGAGAGAGTGAGAGAGAGGCAGAGAGAGGAGATGAGGAGGAGAGAGGCAGAGAGGCAGAGAGAGAGGCAGAGAGGCAGAGAGAGGGAGAGAGGCAGAGAGAGGGAGAGAGAGGCAGAGAGAGGGAGAGAGAGGCAGAGAGAGGGAGAGAGAGGGAGAGAGAGGGAGAGAAATACACAAAAGGTCATTTAATTATCTGTGTCAGGTGCGTGTGTGTTAGGTGTGTGTGGCGGTCTAACTCACCCGTATGATAAAGCGTATAGCAGAGACTCCTGATGTGGCCATAACCTTGGCACAGTTAGGGATGAGGTTGAACAGGACAGGAAGAATGCCCTCGGCTCCATGGTCAAACTTATTACCTAACACTGTCGACAGGTGGCTGGACAGAGAGAGGGAGAGATTAAGTGCTAATTCCATTTTAAAATATTTTTCCCAGAGAAGTAATGTAAAAAGAAACGTAAAAAGAAGATGTGTGTGTGAACGCGCATTTGTGTGTGTGTGTGTGTGTGTGTGTGTGTGTGTAGTACTCACGCCACAGTGATGCAGGCCTCCCGTACCACCTGTGATCGGAGGTCTTTAGCTGACAGTTTGAACGCTCCGTCCAACAGCCTCAGGTGCTGGTAGAAACACTCGTACTCCGTCGCCCCGGCAACAATCAGCGAGCGGATCTTCTTCATTGCGGCGGCTCTCTGGTCCCAGTCATGTTTGTCATCAGAACAGATCTCTCTGATCTTGTTCAGGTTATCCTCCAGGTCACGAGATGAGTAGATCTGACAGACAGACAGAGACAGAGCGAGAGACAGACAGAGAGAGAGAGAGAGAGAGAGGAGAGAGAGAGAGAGAGAGAGACAGACCGAGAGAGAGACAGACCGAGAGAGAGACAGAGAGAGACAGACCGACAGAGCGAGAGACAGACAGAGCGAGACAGAGCGAGAGACAGACAGAGCGAGACAGAGCGAGAGACAGACAGAGCGAGAGACAGACAGAGCGAGACAGAGCGAGAGACAGACAGAGCGAGAGACAGACAGAGCGAGACAGAGCGAGAGACAGACAGAGCGAGACAGAGCCAGACAGAGCGAGACAGAGCGAGAGACAGACAGAGCGAGCGAGAGACAGACAGAGCGAGACAGACAGAGCGAGACAGAGAGAGAGACAGACAGAGCGAGACAGAGAGAGAGACAGACAGAGCGAGACAGAGAGAGAGACAGACAGAGCGAGACAGAGAGAGAGACAGACAGAGCGAGACAGAGAGAGAGACAGACAGAGCGAGGACAGAGAGAGAGACAGACAGAGCGAGACAGAGAGAGAGACAGACAGAGCGAGACAGAGAGAGAGAGACAGAGACAGACAGAGCGAGACAGAGAGAGAGACAGACAGAGCGAGACAGAGAGAGAGACAGACAGAGCGAGACAGAGAGAGAGAGACAGGCAGACAGAGAGACAGATTTAGTTCACACTAGTGGTTGTATCCACAAACAGTCTTATCTACTTCGCTTGCAGTCCTGGTACTAATGCATACTAGCGTGTGTGTGTTACCTGTACTGTGGGGACGTCAGTGAAAGCTTTGATGAAGTCTTCCTCATCGATGCCCCCGGCTCCATCCTTAGACGCACCTAGAGACACAGAGGACAGAGAGCGTGTATCCCCCAGTCTGAGTGACACTCCAACCCTGTTCCTGGAGAGCTACCCTCCTGTAGGTTCACTCCAACCCTGTTCCTGGAGAGCTACCCTCCTGTAGGTTCACTCCAACCCTGTTCCTGGAGAGCTACCCTCCTGTAGGTTCACTCCAACCCTGTTCCTGGAGAGCTACCCTCCTGTAGGTTCACTCCAACCATCAGAGAACAGTTTGCCCTTTAAAGCTTTTTTTTGTGTGCAATTCTATACCATTTTTCCATGTCTAATGTATATTAATGTGCTATTTGAGTGACTCAAACATAACAACAAAATCTATAGGCTACAAAACCTAGCTACAAAACGTTAGCCGACATGGGCTAGTTGATCTGGACATTTCTGACAAGTTATAAATAGTTCTCTAAGCTATACAACGACTGACAAGACAAGAGGAAAACTGATGATTCACTACCCAATTTAGAAATGTCACCTTGTGCATTCTACTATTACAACTTTCAAGAGCAAGTTGAAAGCCGGATTGAGTTCCTAAACTGTGGCGAACCCCTGATAGCCGACCCGCTAGCTCAGCTCTCCGTCTGACCGTCAACACAGCAACAACTTGGCCAGCATGGTTTATCTGGCCATTACCCCAGCTCAGGAGAAACGGACATAGAAATGTGATGAATAAAGTTTGTATTTTATATCGGACGTCTCAGCAGTCGTGTTTTGGTCATCAAGACTAATGAAATAAACAAAGAGACTAAATGGTATGAAATTAAAATCGAAGGAACTTCATTTGTAAATGTGCTTACTCCTGGGTTACTGCACCCAATGACATATCAATATATCTTTCTAAGAGGTAAGCCAGGCCGGACTTCCACGTAAATAGGATCTTGACTCTTACCTCCGATCTTGGAACCCGTAGTGCTGGGTCTGCGTGCAGTAGAGGACTCTGCCGGCTTCTTGGGGACCTTGGGGACTTTGAAGGCAGCCTGAGCACGGTTCCCATCTGCACTGTCCGCATCATCCTCAAAACTACGGTCTGAGAGCGAGAGAGATGGATAGAGAGAGATAAGCAACATTCTTATTGTCATCGTTATCATACTTCACCATTTCCCCTAAAGTAGTTAAAAAATTTAAAAAAATTTAAAAAACCCAAAGAAAAAAAAGGGGGGTTTTTTTTAAAAAAATTTTTTTAAAATTTTTTTAAAATTTAAAAAGGAAAAAAAAAAGGGGGTTGGGTTTTCCCTTTTAAAAAATTTTGGGGTTTTTCCCCCCCCTTTTTGGGGGTTAAAAAAAAGGGCCCCAAATTTTTCCCCCAAACCAACCCCCAAAACCCCGGTTTTAAAAAAAAAAATTTTTCCGGGGTTTTACCCCCAAACCCCCCTTTTGGGCCAAAAAAGGAAATAAAAAAAAAAAGGTTTTTTTTTTAAAGGGCCCTTTTTTTGGTTAAAAATGAAAAAAAAAAAAAATTTTTTAAAAAAACCCCCCCCCCGGGGAAAATTTTTTCCTTTTAAACCTTTTGGGGGGGGCCCCGGGGCCCGAAAAATTTGGGTTTTTTCCCCCCTTGGGGGGGGAGGGGGCCGGCCCCCGGGGTAAAAAAAGGGGGGGGGAAAAAGGGGGAAAAAAAAAAAATTGGGGGGGGGGTTTTTTTTTTGGCCTTTAACCCTTTTTTTAAAAAAAAAAAAGGAGGGGGGGAAAAAAAAAGGGGGGGAAAAAAAAAGGGGGGGGGGGGGAAAAAAAAGGGGGGGGGGGAAAAGGGGGGGGGGGGGGAAGGGGGGGGGGGGAGGGGAGGGGGGGAAGGGGGGGGAAAAAAAAGGGGGGGGGGGAAAAAGGGGGGGGGGGGTTGGGGGGGGGGGGGGGGAAAAAAGGGGGGGGGGGGGGGGGGGGGGGGGGGGGGGGGGGTTTTTTTTTTTTTTTTTTTTTTTGGGGGGGGGGGGGGGGGGGGGGGGGGGGGGGGGGGGGGGGGGGGGGGGGGGGTTTTTTTTGGGGGGGGGGGGGGGGGGGGCCCCGGGGGGGGGGGGGGGGGGGGGGGGGGGGGGGGGGGTTTTTTTTTTTGGGGTTTTTTTTTCCCCCCCTTTTTTCCCCCCCCCTTTTTTTTTTTTTTTTTTTTTTTTCCCCCCCCCCCCCCAAAAAACCCCCCCCCCCAAAAAAAAAAAGGAAAAAAATTTTTTTTTTTTTTTAAAAAATTTTTTTGGTTTTTCCCCGGAACCCCCCCCCCCCAAAAAACCCCTTTTTTTTTTTGGGGGGGTTTTTTTCCTTTTTTTTTTTTTTGGGGGGGTTTTTTTTCCTTTCCCCCCCCAAAAAAGGGGTTAAAAAGGGGCCCTTTTGGGGGAAGTTTTTTTTTTTTTTTGGGGGGCGGGGCCCCCCCCCAAAAAAAACCCCCCCCCCTTTTTAAAAACCCCCCCCTTTTTTAATTTAACCCCTTTTTTTTTTTTTTCCCCCCCAAGTTTTTTTGGGGGGAAAAAAAAACCCCCAAAAAACCTTTTTGGCCATTTTTGCCCCCCTTTTTTTTTTTAAATTTTCTTCCCTTTGGGGGGTTTTTCCAAAAAAAAGGGGGCCCCAAAAAAGGGGGCCCCCGGGGTTTTTTGTTTTTTTTTGTTTTTTTTTTCCCAACCGTTTTTTTTTTTTTTAAAAAAAATTTTTTTTTCCCCCCTTTAAAAAATTTTTTTTTAAAGGGTTTTTTTTTTTTTCCCCTTTTTTTTAAAAAAAAGGGGGTTTTTTTTTTTAAAAAAAACCCCCCTTCCCCTTTAAAAATTTTTTGGGGGGGGTTTTTTTTTTAAAAAAAAAACCCCAAAATTTTTTAAAAAAAAAAAACCCCAAAAATAAATTTTGGGGAAAAAAAATTTTAAAAATTTTTTTTTTTTTTTTTAAAATTTTTTTTAAACCCCCTTTTTCCCCTTTTTTTAAAAACCCCCCCCCAAAAAAAAAAAATTTTTTTGGTTTTTTTTTTTGTGGGAAAAAAAAAAAATTCCAAAAAAATTTTTTAAAAAAAAAAAACCCCCCCTTTTTTTTTTTAAAAAAAGGAAAAAAAACCAAAACCCCAAAATTTGTAATGTCGTTTAGTTTATCTTTGCTAGCGATGCGTACCGCACCCCCCGCCCCCCCCCCGTCACTCAAGGAGAGCGCAGTTGCTCGATCACGGAGTAACAAGCACTTTTTTGCTGTTCCCTCTGCAGTCTGCATGGTCAGATAGATGCAACAAGATGTTGGTGACATTCTGCTTTCCACAATCGTTCTATAGTTACACTACTAGTTTGTATCTTACGGTCTGATAGTTTGTATTTTCTTAGCAAGTTGTGGCTAAAATTCAAAGACTCAATCATGGACACTCTTACTGACAGTTGTGGCTGCTTCGCGTGATGTATTGTTGTCTCTACCTTCTTGCCCTTTGTGCTGTTGTCTGTTGCCCAATCATGTTTGTACCATGTTATGCTGCTACCATGCTGTGTTGTCATGCTGTGTTGCTACCATGTTGTGTTGCTACCATGTTGTTGTCATGTTGTGTTGCTACCTAGCTGTGTTGTCATCTTAGGTGTGTTTTGTCCAATATTCTTTTATACCAGCCCCTGTCCCCTCAGGAGGCCTTTTGCCTTTTGGTAGGCCGTCATTGTAAATAAGAACTCGTCCTTAACTGACTAGACTAGTTAAATAAAGGTTAAATAAAATATATAATAAATATTGTTAGCCACTACACTGTGTGAACAATTATCAGGCAAGTTGTATGTTTGAGGATTCATTTTATTATTGAACAACTACAGTGCTCTCGGTCAATTCAAAATGTTAATAAACCTCAAACCTGAATATTGAAGAAAGTAAAAGTGAGGTTTTGGCTTTCTTTGGAAAATATCTGTGTGCACAATTATTGGGCAACTATTAGTGTGCAGAATTATTATGCAACTAAATGAAAAACGAAAAGTTCCCCATCTCACTTGTTTATTTTCATCTGTTAAAGTGAGAATAATAAACAAACAACTCAACATTTACAAATAAACATTTCTAACATTTCAACAAAAAAAATCTGTGACCAATATAGCCACCCTTCTTTTCAATAACAGTCCTAAGCCTTCCATCCATGGAGTCTGTCAGTTTCTTGATCTGTTGACAATCTACTTTTTGTGCAGCAGCAACCACAGCCTCCTTCACCGTAAATCGACCGTTTATGAAGGGACCACAAGTTCTCAATAGGGTTTAGGTCAAGTGAGGAAGGGGGCCATGTCATTATTCTTTCATCTTTAAGGCCTTTACTGGCTAGCCACGCAGTGGAGTACTTCGATGCATGCGATAGAGCATTGTCCTGCATAAAAATCACGGTCTTCTTGAAAGATGCAGACTTTTTCCTGTACCACTGCTTGAAGAAACTGGCAGTAGGTTTGGGAGTTGAGTTTGAGTCCATCGTCAACCCGAAAAGGTCCAACTAGATCATCTTTAATAATACCAGCCCATACCAGTACCCCACCTCCACCTTGCTGGCGTCTGAGTCGAAGTGGAGCTCCGTGCCCGTTACTGATCCAGCCACGGGCCCATCCATCTGGTCCGTCAAGAGTCACTCATCTCATCAGTCCATAAAACCTTTGAAAAATATGTCTTCAGATATTTCTTGGCCCAGTCTTGACGTTTCAACTTATGTCTTGTTCAGTGGTGGTCGGGTTTCAGCCTTCCTTACCTTGGCCATGTCTCTGAGCACTGAACACCTTGTACTTCTGGGCACTCCAGGTAGGTTGCAGTTCTGGAATATGACAGCACTGGAAGATAATGGGTTCCTGGTAGCTTCACGTTTGATTCTTCTCAAATCTTTGGCAGTTAATTTGAGTCTTTTTTTCTCAACACAGTTCTTGCGACCCTGTTGACTATTTGCAACAAAATGTTTGATGGTTCTGTGATCACGCCCCAATATCTTAGCAATTTCAAGAGTGCTGCATCCCTGATATATTTTTTACAATTTTTGACTTTTCAGAGTCAGTTAAATCTCTTTTTTGGCCCATTTTGCCTGAGGAAAAGCAGCTGCCTAATAATTATACACACCTTGATATAGGGTGTTGATCTCCTTAGGCCACACCCTCCCTCATTACACATCACCTAATATGCTTAAATTCAATAAGCATTCCCGTTTATACAGCTTGGAGTTGGGAAATATGCATAATAATGATGATATGGTCAAAACACTGAATTGCGTAATAATTGTGCACATAGTGTAATGATAATAGCTAGTTAGCGGGCTATCTAGCTTGCTAAATGTACTAAGAGTCCGCGCAAACATAGCTAGCTAATACAGCCTAGATCAGTATGTTGTTGGTACAACGGTATCTTAAAATCAGAGAGTGATAGGCGAAGCATGAATATGTTAGCTATCTACACTACCAGTCAAAAGTTTGGACACACCTACTCATTCAAGGGTTTTTATTTATTTTCTACATTGTAGAATACTATGAAATAACACATATGGAATCATGTAGTAACCAAAAAAGTGTTAAACAAATCAAAATATATTTAATATTTGAGATTCTTCAAATAACCACCCTTTGCCTTGATGACAGCTTTGCACACTCTTGGCATTCTCTCAACCAGCTTCATGAGGAATGCTTTCCAACAGTCTTGAAGGAGTTCCCACATATGCTGAGCACTTGTTGGCTGCTGTTCCTTCACTCTGCGGTCTGACTCATCCCAAACCATCTCAATTGGGTTGAGGTTGGGGGATTGTGAAGGCCAGGTCATCTGATGCAGCACTCCATCACTCTCCTTCTTGGTAAAATAGCCCTTACACAGCCTGGAGGTGTGTTGGGTCATTGTCCTGTTGAAAAACAAATGATAGTCCCACTAAGCCCAAACCAGATGGGATGGCGTATCGCTGCAGAATGCTGTGGTAGCCATGCTGGTTACGTGTGCCTTGAATTCTAAGTAAATCACAGACAGTGTCACCAGCAAAGCACCCCCACACCATAACACCACCTCCATGCTTTACGGTGGGAAATACACGTGGAGATCATCCGTTCACCCACACCGCGTCACAAAGACACGGCGGTTGGAACCAAAAATCTCAAATTTGGACTTCAGACCAAAGGACACATTTCCACCGGTCTAATGTCCATTGCTTGTATTTCTTGGCCCAAGCAGTTCTCTTCTTCTTATTGGTGTCCTTTAGTAGTGGTTTCTTTGCATCAATTTGAACCATGAAGGCCTGATTCACACAGTCTCCTCTGAACAGTTGATGTTGAGATGTGTCTTTTACTTGAACTCATTTATTGGGGCTGCAGTTTCTGAGGCTGGTAATTCTAATGAACATCATCTGCAGCAGAGGTAACTCTGGGTCTTACATTCCTGTGGCGGTCCTCATGAGAGCCAGTTTCATCATAGCGCTTGATGGTTTTTGCGACTGCACTTGAAGAAACTTTTAAAAGTTCTTGACATTTTCCGTATTGACTGACCTTCATGTCTTAAAGTAATGATGGACTGTTGTTTCTGTTTGCTTATTTGAGCTGTTCTTGCCATAATCTGGACATGGTCTTTTACCAAATAGGGCTATCTTATGTACACCACCCATGCCTTGTCACAACACAATTGATTGGCTCAAACGCATTAAGAAGGAAAGAAATTCCACAAATTAACTTTTAAGAAGGCACACCTGTTAATTGAAATGCATTCCAGGTGACTACCTCATAAAGCTGGTTGAGAGAATGCCAAGAGTGTGCAAAGCTGTCATCAAGGCAAAGGGTGGCTATTTGAAGAATCTCAAATATAAAATGTGTTATTTCATAGTTTTTGATGTCTTCACTATTATTCTACATGTAGAAAATAGTCAAATTAAAGAAAAACCCTTGAATGAGTAAGTGTGTCCAAACTTTTGACTGGTACTGTACATGAGGTAAGAAAACATGTAATGAAACATCTAAATTAGGGTCACCTAGAAACACTGACCAACACATCGGTTCCTACCCTGTCAATAATTCCTCCTTGGTTTATTCAATTGTTGTCATGTCAAACAATGCATTTAAGGTGCTGCCCACTATATTCCAACTATAGAATTAGAACAATCATAATATTTCCATGATTCCAACCAATTAACTAGGCCTCTATGTTTTGCCTATAGCATGCAGCTCTGCGTGGAACAGTTTAGAAACACACACACACACACAAATCACCAGCCGCGCCGCGAGGAACCCAGACACACTCCGTTGCTTTGACAACCACCGCGCAGCACTGAGAAATGCGCCAAAGCCATCACCCTACAATCCGACACACACAAACGTCAGACTCACATACACAATGCCAACAACGGCCACATATACACACAACAGCAACAGACTACATCCAGATTATGCACACACACACACCAACAAACACAACCCACACATTTTCAAAATGCAGACCATGAAAAAATATGCGTTTGAACCATTTCACCTGCGTTTCATATTGAAAGTTAGTGTTTTTTTTTTTTGCTTCAATAGAGTAATCAGGGGCATGCAACTATAGTTTTCCTTGTCACAAAATACATTAGTGAGACACATTCGGCAGAAAATCGTTCACATCAGGTAACAACAGAAGTGCAACTATTTGGCTAGCAGCCAAGTAAATGAGCTTACAACGAAAAAGCAAGGTATTTTTTTTGCAAAAACGATGCATAGCCATTATATTTCTAATGTTTATCATTCGAATGTTTTGCTTGTAGTTAATCTTGCATTTTAACTTCCTACCGGAGAGAAAAACGACATTGGAAAAAGTCCCGGAGAAAAAAGTTGCCTACACATCAGTCAGAACTGTCTGGTGATCAAACGATGAGAGTAAAGATATTTCTTCAGAGTGGAGAAGTGTAAATGAAGCACGAAATTAGTCCTTCTACATGATTTGGAGCGAATCCTGACTGAAGCAGAGCATAATTTACAATAAGAAGCATTTTAGATATTTTATAACACGTAGCAAGATATATCTTCTGTGTTTTATATTTTATTTTCTGCATGAAAAATGGCAGACTCACCTGCGTAACATGGACCACGACAAAACCAACAGAAAAATGCATAAACACAAAAACTCAGCCCCAACACAGAAGAGCAAAACTACAAACCAACAAGCCAATTCCACTAGTCTCAAAAACAACCAACCAAACCCAAAAACCCCCCACCAGCCCCCACACCAAAACCAACCAACCCCACACCAAAAAACAACCAAAACCCCCCCCCCACACTAACCCCCAAAACACACCCCCCCAACCAAAATCAAACCCCCAAACCCAAACAAACCCCCACCTTTACACACCCCCAAACCAACCCACCCAAAACCCAAAAAACACAACCCCCCACCCCCCCACTACCCCCCAAAACAAACCCCCCCCCACAACCACACCTCAAAAAACAACCCAAACAACCCACCATCAAAACCCCCCCACCCCCATCCCAACCCCAAACCCCCCCCCCCCCCCCCCACCAAAAACACCCAAACCCCCCCCACCACCCAAAAAACAAACCCAAACCAAAACCCACAAAACCCCCAAAAACCCCCCAACCAAACCCCCCCCAACCAAAAAACAACCAAACCCAACCCCCACACCAAAAAACAACCAAAAAAAACCCCCACACAAAACAACCTCCCAACCCCCAACAAAACACAACCAACCAACCCACACACCAACAAAACACAACCAACCAACCAACCCACACACACCAACAAAACACAACCAACCCACACAACAACAAACACAACCAACCAACCCAAACCAAAACCAAAAAAACAATTCCAAACCCCCACAAACCAAAAAACCCAAACAAAACCCAACCAAACCAAAAACCAACCCAAACCCCAACCAAACCCCCCACCCAACCCCAAAACAATCAAACCCCACATTTAAAACCCCCAACCCCCCCAAACCCCCACACCAAAATCAAACCCAAAAACCCCCAACCCACACATCCAAAACACAACCCAAACCCAAACCCCACACACCCCAAAAAACCCAACCCCCCAACCCACACCCCAAAAACCCCCAACCCCAAAAAAAAACAACCCCCCCAACCCCCTACCCAACAAAACAAAACACCAAACCAAACCCCCAACCCCACACCACCCAAAAACAACCCCAACCCACCAACAAAACACAACCCAAACCCCCCACAACCCAAACCCAACCCCAAAAAACCACAAAAAAACAAAAACAAAAACCCCCCCCCCCACCTCACCCCAAAAACCAAACCCCCCCCCCCAACCCACCATCAAAAAAACAAAAACCAACCAACCCACACACCAAACCAACCAAAACCCCCCCCCAACCAAACCCCCACCAAACCAAAAAAACACCCCCAACCAACACAAATAAAACCAAAACAACCCCCACACCAACAAACCAACCCAAACCCCAAACACCAAAAAACCAAACCCAAACCCAAACACCAACAAACACAACCAACCCAAACACCAACAAACACAACCAACCCAGCACTAATGTTAAATCTTTCCCGAAACAAACCCCGGGCCCAGCCCCGCACTCACTCAAGATGCGTTTGGGAGATTAAGGGGCCGCATGCCACCAGGAGGGCGTGGTTTTTTTGGGGCCCCCCCCCTTCTCCCGACCCACCCCAAAAACACACCCCCCCCAAAATTTTGTTACACACACACACACACCTTAAAGCCATCCGAAAAACCCTCCACCCATTTCACTGCAGGCATTTCTCTCTCTGTCTCTCTCTCTCTCCCCCCCTCCCTCCCTCACTCACTCCCCCCCCTCCCTCGCTCAATCCCTCTTCTCCCATCCTTCCCTCTGCGGCCAAGCAGCCAATCAGCGCAGCGACGACATCCTGCTGTAGCAGTCAGTGCGAATGAAGGGTGTGTGTGAAGCCCCTGGAATATTAACATGGTTTCTCTAGCCTCCTTAACAGCAGCTGACCTAAGCTCATTACCATCGATATACACACCCTCACCCAGGGAGGCACTGACAATTTAACACACACACACACACTCTACAAAGTAAGTGTCTAATCATATTTCACATATTCTGATATCCATAGAACTAAGACTTCCACACACAGAACACAAAAGGCTGAGTTGGCAGTGGCTGTGGTAGAGATGGACAGATCAGGGGGAGAGGAGGGCAGAGGGGGGGGGGGACCACACCCCTCCAGCTGAGACCTGCTCTTTACAAAACACATACACACACCAAACACACCCCTCAAACGCAGTTACATCTCAGGTCGGAGTGTGGTTGGGTGTTGGGGTCAGGGTTCATTGACCTAACACTGTTAACCAGTCAGAGTCTAAGCCGGGTGAGGGACTGGGGGGTTCTAGTAAGCTATATGGAATTGTTTTAAGAAGGTCATACCAAGGATCATTTAGCGATTTGATTTTGAATTTTAAGACCCCTTGAAGTATCAGAAAAATATTTAAAAATGTATTTGACGAAAAAATAAAATTGGGCCTTGTTTCTGCAATTAGACCATACAAACGCATCGAATAACAGATTCACTACGTGGAACAACAGATAGTCCCCAAAAAAATATAAAAAGGGCGTTTGTTCTGAAATGTCTCTCCTATATCTGATATAAGAAAGATCAGAATGTACAGTGGGGGAAAAAAGTATTTAGTCAGCCACCAATTGTGCAAGTTCTCCCACTTAAAAAGATGAGAGGCCTGTAATTTTCATCATAGGTACACGTCAACTATGACAGACAAATTGAGAAAAATAATCCAGAAAATCACATTGTAGGATTTTTTATGAATTTATTTGCAAATTATGGTGGAAAATAAGTATTTGGTCACCTACAAACAAGCAAGATTTCTGGCTCTCACAGACCTGTAACTTCTTTAAGAGGCTCCTCTGTCCTCCACTCGTTACCTGTATTAATGGCACCTGTTTGAACTTGTTATCAGTATAAAAAGACACCTGTCCACAACCTCAAACAGTCACACTCCAAACTCCGCTATGGCCAAGACCAAAGAGCTGTCAAAGGACACCAAAAACAAAATTGTAGACCTGCACCAGGCTGGGAAGACTGAATATGCAATAGGTAAGCAGCTTGGTTTGAAGAAATCAACTGTGAGAGCAATTATTAGGATATGGAAGACATACAAGACCACTGATAATCTCCCTCGATCTGGGGCTCCACGCAAGATCTCACCCCGTGGGGTCAAAATGATCACAAGAACAGTGAGCAAAAATCCCAGAACCACACGGGGGGACCTAGTGAATGACCTGCAGAGAGCTGGGACCAAAGTAACAAAGCCTACCATCAGTAACACACTACGCCGCCAGGGACACAAATCCTACATGTCCAGGCCCGTCTGAAGTTTGCTAGAGTGCATTTGGATAATCCAGAAGAGGATTGGGAGAATGTCATATGGTCAGATGAAACCAAAATAGAACTTTTTGGTAAAACTCAACTCGTCGTGTTTGGAGGACAAAGAATGCTGAGTTGCATCCAAAGAACACCATACCTACTGTGAAGCATGGGGGTGGAAACATCATGCTTTGGGGCTGTTTTTCTGCAAAGGGACCAGGACGACTGATCCGTGTAAAGGAAAGAATGAATGGGGCCATGTATCGTGAGATTTTGAGTGAAAACCTCCTTCCATCAGCAAGGGCATTGAAGATGAAACGTGGCTGGGTCTTTCAGCATGACAATGATCCCAAACACACCGCCCGGGCAACGAAGGAGTGGCTTCGTAAGAAGCATTTCAAGGTCCTGGAGTGGCCTAGCCAGTCTCCAGATCTCAACCCCATAGAAAATCTTTGGAGGGAGTTGAAAGTCCGTGTTGCCCAGAGACAGCCCCAAAACATCACTGCTCTAGAGGAGATGTTGATGACTCATTGATGACTCCGTGGCTTGATGACTCATTGCGAGCTCACAGAACAGAGCTCCGGGCAGCGGAGCGGAAATGGAAGAAAACTAAACTCCCTGCCGACCTGGCATCTTTTCACTCCCTCCTCTCTACATTTTCTTCATCTGTTTCTGCTGCTAAGGCCACTTTCTACCACTCTAAATTCCAAGCATCTGCCTCTAACCCTAGGAAGCTCTTTGCCACATTTTCCTCCCTCCTGAATCCTCCCCCCCCCCCCGCCCCCCCCCCTCCTCTCTCTCTGTGGATGACTTCGTCAACCACTTTGAAAAGAAGGTTGACGACATTCGATCCTCGTTTGTTAAGTCTAATGACACTGCTGGTCCTACTCACACTGCCCTACCCTATGCTTTGACTTCTTTTCTCCCCTCTCTCTCCAGATAAAATCCTGCGACTTGTGACTGCAGGCCGCCCAACAACCTGCCCGCTTGACCCCATCCCCTCCTCTCTTCTCCAGACCATCTCCGGTGACCTTCTCCCCTACCTCACCTCGCTGATCAACTCATCCTTGACCGCTGGCCATGTCCCTTCCGTCTTCAAGAGAGCGAGAGTTGCTCCCCTTCTCAAGAAACCAACACTCGATCCCACTGATGTCAACAACTACAGACCAGTATCCCTTCTTTCTTTTCTTTCCAAAACTATTGAGCGTGCCGTCTTTAGCCAACTCTCTTGCTATCTCTCTCAGAATGACCTTCTTGATCCAAACCAGTCAGGTTTCAGGACTGGTCATTCAACTGAGACTGCTCTTCTCTGTGTCACGGAGGCTCTCCGCACTGCTAAAGCTAACTCTCTCTCCTCTGCTCTTGTCCTTCTAGACCTGTCTGCTGCCTTTGATACTGTGAACCATCAGATCCTCCTCTCCACCCTCTCCGAGCTGGGCATCTCCGGCGCGGCTCACTCCTGGATTGCGTCCTACCTGACCGGTCGCTCCTACCAAGTGGCGTGGCGAGAAGCTGTCTCCTCACCACGTGCTCTCACCACTGGTGTCCCCCAGGGCTCAGTTCTAGGCCCTCTCCTTTTCTCCCTATACACCAAGTCACTTGGCTCTGTCATATCCTCACATGGCCTCTCCTATCATTGCTACGCTGACGATACACAACTAATCTTCTCCTTTCCGCCTTCTGATAACCAGGTGGCGAATCGCATCTCTGCATGTCTGGCAGACATATCAGTATGGATGACGGATCACCACCTCAAGCTGAACCCTGGCAAGACGGAGCTGCTCTTCCTCCCGGGGAAGGACTGCCCGTTCCATGATCTCGCCATCACGGTTGACAACTCCACTGTGTCCTCCTCCCAGAGTGCGAAGAGCCTAGGCGTGACCCTGGACAACACCCTGTCGTTCTCCGCCAACATCAAGGCGGTGACCCGCTCCTGCAGGTTCATGCTCTACAACATTCGGAGAGTACGACCCTGCCTTACACAGGAAGCGGCACAGGTCCTAATCCAGGCACTTGTCATCTCCCGTCTGGACTACTGCAACTCGCTGTTGGCTGGCCTCCCTGCCTGTGCCATTAAACCCCTACAACTCATCCAGAATGCCGCAGCCCGTCTGGTGTTCAACCTTCCCAAGTTCTCTCACGTCACCCCCCCTCCTCCGCACACTCCACTGGCTTCCAGTTGAAGCTCGCATCCGCTACAAGACCATGGTGCTTGCCTATGGAGCAGTGAGGGGAACGGCACCTCTGTACCTTCGGGCTCTGATCAGTCCCTACACCCAAACGAGGGCATTGCGTTCATCCACCTCTGGCCTGCTGGCTCCCCTTCCTCTGCGGAAGCATAGTTCCCGCTCAGCCCAGTCAAAACTGTTCGCTGCTCTGGCACCCCAATGGTGGAACAAGCTCCCTCACGACGCCAGGACAGCGGAGTCACTCACCACCTTCCGGAGACATTTGAAACCCCACCTCTTTAAGGAATACCTGGGATAGGATAAAGTAATCCTTCTACCCCCCCCCCCCCCCCCCCCCCCTAAAAATTGTAAAGTGGTTATCCCACTGGCTATAGGGTGAACGCACCAATTGGTGAGTCGCTCTGGATAAGAGCGTCTGCTAAATGACGTAAATGTGCCCTTGAGCAAGGCACTTAACCCTAATTGCTCCTGTAAGTCGCTCTGGATAAGAGCGTCTGCTAAATGACTAAAATGTAAATGTAAAATGAGATCTGCATGGAGGAATGGCCCAAAATACCAGAAACAGTGTGTGAAAACCTTGTGAAGATTTACAGAAAACGTTTGACCTGTGTCATTGCCAACAAAGGGTATATAACAAAGTATTGAGAAACTTTTGTTATTGACCAAATACTTATTTTCCACCATAATTTGCAAATAAATTCATTAAAAATCCTACAATGTGATTTTCTGGATTTTTTTTTCTTCCATTTTGTCTGTCATAGTTGACGTGTACCTATGATGAAAATTAGGGTTAGGGTTAGGGTTAGGCCTCTCATCTTTTTAAGTGGGAGAACTTGCACAATTGGTGGCACAAAAACAGTCTTCATATATACCTCCATTTATTTATTTTCAACTGGTACCGGGGGACCTTCAGACGAGTCTTGTGAGGCCCGTGGGCGTCCTCACGTATTCGTGAGAGTCTCATCTTTCCATAGAGGGGTCATAATAGTTTATAGACCAAGCCGTTCGGACACTACAGATGATTTTGTGAGAAGACCGATTTTCGGGATGTCTCATGGTCTGACAAACACCACTCTAGCTCTGCCACCGCAGATGTGGAAGTGCGACATAGGCGGAAGCGGTGGATTGAGACCCATCCAATGCAAAAAAACAACAACATATCTTTATTTTACACGAACAACTGTTTATGGGGATTTTTATTATGCTAATTAGATTTCCGTGTTGACATCGACTTTAGGGAGTTAATGAGAGAAACTGCAGAATCCCCTATAACAACTCTATAATCCCTTATGAAACCCCTATGACAACTCTAGAATCCCTTATGACACCCCTATAACAACTCTATAATCCCTTATGACACCCCTATAACAACTCTATAATCCCTTATGAAACCCCTATAACAACTCTATAATCCCTTATGACACCCCTATAACAACTCTATAATCCCTTATGACACCCCTATGACAACTCTATAATCCCTTATGACACCCCTATGACAACTCTATAATCCCTTATGACACCCCTATAACAACTCTATAATCCCTTAAAACACCCCTATGACAACTATATAATCCCTTATGAAACCCCTATGACAACTCTATAGTCCCTTATGACAACTCTATAATCCCTTATGACACCCCTATAACAACTCTATAATCCCTTATGACACCCCTATAACAACTCTATTATCCCTTGACACCCCTATAACAACTCTATAATCCCTTATGACACCCCTATAACAACTCTATAATCCCTTATGACACCCCTATAACAACTCTATAATCCCTTATGACACCCCCTATAAACAACTCTCTAATCCCTTATGACAACCCCTATAACAACTCCTAATCCCTTATGACACCCCATAACAACTCTATACTCCCTTATGAACACCCCTATAACAACTCTATAATCCCTTATGACACCCCTATAACAACTCTATAATCCCTTATGACACCCCTATAATCAATTTTAAATTTTATTTTTTTATATAGCCCTTCTTACATCAGCTAATATCTCGAAGTGCTGTACAGAAACCCAGCCTAAAACCCCAAACAGCTAGTAATGCAGGTGTAGAAGCACTATAACAACTCTATAATCCCTTATGACACCCCTATAACAACTCTATTATCCCTTATGACACCCCTATAACAACTCTATAATCCCTTATGACACCCCTATAACAACTCTATAATACCTTATGAAACCCCTATGACAACTCTATAATCCCTTATGACACCCCTATAACAACTCTATAAGTCTTTGTATAGGGAGTGGCTCCTGATCCGTGACCGGATCATTTATTTCTGAGGTTCCGTATCCGTGAGTCTGCAAATTCTTGCAGTATCTTGCTGGAACTTGAGACTTCCCTGGAGCGGGTTAACTGCATAGTTACATGCCAAAAAAGACGACAAGATGTCACTAATCAAAACCAAACCACGAAAAGAATATCCCAACCAAGTATCCTTGTAAATGCACACAGTCAATAAATTAGTTATTGAATTTAGAGCGCAGTCCATTTTTATTTTCTATAAAACAACATATCAACTGGTGTTTATTGAGTCATTAAGTTTATGCCAGATGCTAATCATTAGTTAACAGCAGCGCTGTAACAGTGATACATAAACATAGTCACTGTTAGCATATCAAGCTTTTGTCTAGTCAGCCCCCTTGGGAGGGCGAGTCTCTGGCGGGGGGGAGAGGGAAGAGAAGAGAGAGACAGAGAGAGGTAAAGGGAGCTATAGAGAGGGTGGGAAAATAAGGGAGAGAGAAAGAAAAGAAAATACATTTTTATTTGCAGCGTAAAAGAGGGGGTTGGGTTGGGGTGTGGTGGGGGGGCATTGCAAATAGTCCGGGTAGCCATGATTAGCTGTTCAGGAGTCTTATGGCTTGGGGGGTAGAAGCTGTTAAGAAGCCTTTTGGACCTAGACTTGGCGCTCCGGTACCACTTGCCATGCGGTAGCAGAGAGAACAGTCTATGACTAGGGTGGCTGGAGTCTGACCATTTTTAGGGCCTTCCTCTGACACCGCCTGGTATAGAGGTCCTGGATGGCAGGAAGCTTGGCCCCAGTGATGTACTGGGCCGTACGCACTACCCTCTGTAGTGCCTTGCGGTCAGAGGCCGAGCAGTTGCCATACCAGGCGGGGATGCAACCAGTCAGGATGCTCTCGATGGTGCAGCTGTATAACTTTTTGAGGATCTGAGGACCCATGCCAAATCTTTTTAGTCTCCTGAGGGGGAATAGGCTTTGTCGTGCCCTTTTCATGACTGTCTTGGTGTGTTTGTTGGTGATGTGGACACCAAGGAACTTGAAGCTCTCAACCTGTTGCACTACAGCCCCGTCAATGAGAATGGAGGCGTGCTCAGTCCACTTTTTTCCCCCTGTAGTCCACAATCATCTCCTTTGTCTTGATCATGTTGAGGGAGAGGTTGTTATCCTGGCACCACACGGCCAGGTCTCTGACCTCCTCCCTATGGGCTGTCTAATCATTGTCGGTGATCAGGTCTACCACTGTTGTGTCGTCTGCAAACTTAATGGATGGTGTTGGAGTCGTGCCTGGCCATGCAGTCATGGGTGAACAGGGAGTACAGGGGGGACTGAGCACGCACCCCTGAGGGGCCCCCGTGTTGAGGATCAGCGTGGCAGATGTGTTGTTACCTACCCTTACCACCTGGAGGCAGCCCGTCAGGAAGTCCAGGATCCAGTTGCAGAGGGAGGTGTTTAGTCCCAGGGTCCTTGCCTTAGTGATGAGCTTTGAGCCGTGGTCCCTCTGTAGCTCAGCTGGTAGAGCACGGCGCTTGTAACGCCAAGGTAGTGGGTTCGATCCCCGGGACCACCAATGCACAAAAAAATGTGTGCACGCATGACTGTAAGTCGCTTTGGATAAAAGCGTCTGCTAAATGGCATATTATTATTATTATTATTATTACTTTGAGGGCACTATGGTGTTGAATGCTGAGCTGTAGTCAATGATTAGCATTCTCACGTAGGTGTCCCTCTTGTCCAGGTGGGAAAGGGCAGTGTGGAGTGCAATAGAGATTTAATCATCTGTGAATCTGTTGGGGCGGTATGCAAATTGGAGTGGGTCTAGGGTTTCTGGGATAATGGTGTTGATGTGAGCCATGACCAGCCTTTCAAAGCACTTCATGGCTACAGACGTGAGTGCTATGGGTCGGTAGTCATTTAGGCAGGTTATCTTAGTGTTCTTGGGCACAGGGTCTATGGTGGTCTGCTTGAAACATGTTGGTATTACAGACTCAGTCAGGGACATGTTGAAAATGTCAGTGAAGACACTTGCCAGTTGGTCAGCACATGCTCGGAGTACACGTCCTGGTAATCCGTCTGGCCCTGCGGCCTTGTGAATGTTGACCTGCTTAAAAGTATTACTCTCATCGGCTACGGAGAGCGTGATCACATAGTCATCCAGAACAGCTGATGCTCTCATGTATGCTTCAGTGTTGCTTGCCTCGAAGCGAGCATAGAAGTGATTTAGCTCGTCTGGTAGGCTTGTGTCTCTGGGCAGCTCGCGGCTGTGCTTCCCTTTGTAGTCTGTAATAGTTTTCAAGCCCCGCCACATCCGACGAGCGTCAGAGCCGGTGTAGTACGATTCAATCTTAGTCCTGTATTGACTCTTTGCCTGTTTGATGGTTCGTCGGAGGGCATAGCGGGATTTATTTTAAGGGTAGATGGAGAGAGAGAGATAAAAAAACGACGGAGGGAAGAGAGATCATTCATGGTGAGCAGACTGCCCAGGTTGCCATGACGACCTGTTGAGACCATATCCTCTGGGGAGAAGAGCAGTGATACATAACCATCACTAACCCCACCTACACACACACACGGCTCGGAGGGTCTACTATTAGTACTCTCTGCCCTCTCTAGGTAGGATTACAGTCACGCTACAGTAGCTGGTGAAAACTCCCTCTAGTCCATGCTTATACCAATCTAATGCTTTTAGAGTGAGGGGATGGGCATACTTCAGAGAATGGGCTCTGGACAGAGGGAAACTGGAATAACGGTTTGGTGTTTGTGAACCTTAATGTGAAAAAAAGGAGGAGGTGAGGTCAGTAGGCTACATCACAATTATTCACAGCTCTGTCACATCAACATAAGCACCCATAGTGCACACACACAAACACCACTGTGCCTGGGGGTTTTGGGGTGGGGGAAAATTTTTCCATTTCAAAAAAAAAAGGGAAAAAAGAAAAAGGAAAAAAAAAACAGAAGAAGAAAAAACAGAAAGAGAAAAGGGGCAACAAGGACAGAAGAAGAACACAGACAGGAAAAAGACAAACAGGAAGGACCCAGACGCGAGAAAAGGGAAAAAAAAGATAAAAAAGGAGAAGAAGAGAGAGGAGAGAGGAAAGAAAAAAAAGGGGAAGAAGAGAGAAGGAGAGGGGAAAAAGGAAGAAGAGAAAGGAAGGGGAGGAGAGAGGTTTGAGAGAAAGAGGAAAAAAAGAAGGAAAAGAGAAGGGGAAAAAAGGGGAAAGAGAGAAAACAGAGAGAAAAAAAAGAGAAAAAAGAAAAAGAAAAAAAGGGGAAAAAAAAAAAAAAAAAAAGGGGGGGGGAAAAACCCCAAAGGGAAAAAAGAAAAAAAGGGGGGGGACGGAAAAAAAGGGGGAAGGGGGGAAAAGGAGGAAAAACAGAAAGGGGAAGGCGAGGGGGGGAAAAAGAAAGAGGGGAAGGGAAGAAAAAGAACGAAAAGAAAGAAGGGGGGAAAAAAAGCCCGAAAGCGGGAAAGGGGGGCCCCCCCCCGGGGGGGGGGAGTTTTGGGGTTAGGGGAACCCCGGAAAATTTTCCCCCCCCGGGGGGGACGGGGAAAAAAGGGATTTCCCCCCAAATGAAAAATTTTAAGAACGAAAAAGGGGGCAAAAGGGGGGGGCAAAAAAAGGGGGAAAAGGGGGGGGGAGGGGTAAGGGGAAAAGGGAAAAAGGGGGGGGGGAAAAAAAATGGGGGGTTGTAGGGGGTGGGGGAAAAAGGGGGGGGAAAATTTGGGGAAAGGGGGAAAAAAGGGGGGAGGGAAAGGAAGGGGGGGAAAGGGGGAGGGGGGAAGAGAAAAAGGGAAAAAAAGGCCCCCCACAAAACCCCCCCAAAAAAATTTTTAATTGGGGAAAAAACCCCCCAAAAAACCCCCTTTGGGAAAAACCCCTCCCAAAAGGAGGGAAAGGGGGAAAAGAATTTAGACCCTTTTGGGGGAAAAAAAAGAAAAGGAAAAGGGGAAAAAAAAGGGGGGTTTAAAAGGGGAGAAGCGAAAAAAAAAAACCCGGGGAAAAAAAAAATTTTTTCTTCATTTTTAAAAACCCCCATCTGTGGCGCTCAGCAGGAATAAACCCATTTTAACATTTGCGAAAACACACACTCCCAAGTCCCTAATCCAAAACACATTTCAGATACAAAACCACGTCCCCAAACCTGTGAGAATTATCCCGATTTTATTCCCACGAAAAGGAATTTAACCATTCGAAACCTCACAATATTCAACACCCCAGGCCAAAAAAATCCACCCAGCAACATTTGGGTGGGGAATGAAAAAAGCTGAAACCAAAGCCCGCACCCAGCCACCCACAGCCCCACAAAACTCCCTTTTTACAATGTTCTGCCAAATGTGTTTGTGTCTCCACTGGGCGGCAGCACTAGCCTTTATCTGTGAAATACAGACAACACAAACTGACAGCTATATATACATTTACATTTTAGTCATTTAGCAGACGCTCTTATCCAGAGCGACTTACAGGAGCAATTAGGGTTAAGTGCCTTGCTCAAGGGCACATTAACGTCATTTAGCAGACGCTCTTAGCCAGAGCGACTCACAAATTGGTGCGTTCACCCTATAGCCAGTGGGATAACCACTTTACAATTTGGGGGGGGGGGGGGGGGGGGGGGGGGTTAGAAGGAATACTTTATCCTATCCCAGGTATTCCTTAAAGAGGTGGGGTTTCAATATGACTAGACTACAGACAGACAGCCACTGTATATCACTAGACTACAGACAGACAGCCACTGTATATCACTAGACTACAGACAGACAGCCACTGTATAATCACTAGACTACAGACAGACAGCCACTGTATATCACTAGACTACAGACAGACAGACACTGACTGCCCACAACACTGTGTACCAACAGCGATGAGACAGCCTTCAGGAAGGAGGTGAGAGCCCTGGCGGAGTGGTACCAGGAAAATAACCTCTCCATCAACATAACGAAGGAGCTGATCGTGGTTTACAGGAGACAGCAGAGAGAGCACGCCCCCATCCACATCGACGGGCCGCAGTGGAGAGGGTCAAAAGCTTCAAGTTCCTCGGCGTGCACATAACGGATGACCTGAAATGGTCCTTTCACACAGACCGTGTGGTGAAGAATGCGCAACAGCGCCTCTTCAACCTCAGGAGGCTGAAAACATTTGTCTTGGCCCTTAATACTCTCACAAACTTCTACAGATGCATCATTGAGAGCATCCTGTCGGGCTGTATCACCGCCTGGTACGGCAATTCACCATCCACAACCGCAGGGCTCTCCAGAGGGTGATCTGGTCAGCCCAACACAATGCTGGGGGAACACTGCCTGCCCTCCAGGACATCTACAGCACCCGGTGACACAGGAAGGCCAAGAAGATCATCAAGGACCTCAGCTACCCGAGCAACGGCCTGTTCACCCCACTACCATCTAGAAGGCGGAGACAGTACAGGTGCATCAAAGCTGGGACTGAGAGACTGATAAACAGCTTCTATCTCCAGGCCATCAGACTGTTAAACAGTCACCACTAGCCGGCCTACGCCCAGTTCCCAGCCCTGAACTAAGTCACTGTTACTAGCCGGCTACCACCCGGTACTCTACCCTGCACCTTAGAGACTGTTACTAGCCGGCTACCACCCGGTACTCTACCCAAGCTACCACCCTGGTACTCTACACCTGCACCTTAGGAGACTGTTACTACCCGGCAACCTTCTACCCTGCAACCTTAGAGACTGTTACTACCGGCTACCACACGTACTTAACTCTACCCGGCTACCACCCGGTACTCTACCCCCTGGCACCTTAGGAGACTGTAACTAGCCGGATACCACCCGGTACTCTATCCTGCCACCTAGAGAACTGTTACTAGCCGGCATACCACCCGGTACTCTACCCCTGCACCTTAGAGACTGTAAACCTAGCCGGCTACCACCCGGTACTCTACCCCTGCACCTTTAGAGACGGTTAACTAGCCCAGCTACCACCCCGGTTCACCTGCACTAGGGGCTAACACCCGGACTCTACCTGCACCTTAGAGACTCGTAACTAGCCGGCTACCACCCGGTACTACTCTACCCTGCACCTTAGATGACTGTTACTAAGCCAGATACCACCCGGTACTCTACCCTGCACCTTAGAGACTGTAACTAGCCAGCTACCACCCGGTACTCTACCCAGCTACCACCCGGTACTCTACCCTGCACCTTAGAGACTGTAACTAGCCAGCTACCACCCGGTACTCTACCCTGCACCTTAGAGACTGTTACTACCCGGCTACCACCCGGTACTCTACCCTGCACCTTAGAGACTGTTACTACCCGGCTACCACCCGGTACTCTACCCTGCACCTTAGAGACTGCTGCTCTATGTACATAGTCACTGAACACTGGTCACTTTAATAATGTTTACATACTTTTTTACCCACTTTATATGTATATCCTGTATTCTAGTCAAGGCTCATCCTATATAACTACTGCTGTACACACCTTTTCTATCCATATACTGTCCAGAAGGTCTTTACACAACATTATATGTATATTTATATTCCAGTCTCGGATATCGCTTGTTCTGATATTTATATATTTTTTGTATTTATCAGGATTATGTGTAGTTTTTATTTCTAGATATTACAGGACTGTTGGAACTAGAAACACAAGCATTTAGCTAGATATTACAGGACTGTTGGAGCTAGAAACACAAGCATTTAGCTAGATATTACAGGACTGTTGGAGCTAGAAACACAAGCATTTAGCTAGATATTACAGGACTGTTGGAGCTAGAAACACAAGCATTTAGCTAGATATTACTGCACTGTTGGAGCTAGAAACACACGCATTTAGCTAGATATTACAGGACTGTTGGAGCTAGAAACACAAGCATTTAGCTAGATATTACAGGACTGTTGGAGCTAGAAACACAAGCATTTAGCTAGATATTACAGGACTGTTGGAGCTAGAAACACAAGCATTTAGCTAGATATTACAGGACTGTTGGAGCTAGAAACACAAGCATTTAGCTAGATATTACTGCACTGTTGGAGCTAGAAACACAAGCATTTAGCTAGATATTACAGCACTGTTGGAGCTAGAAACACAAGCATTTAGCTAGATATTACAGGACTGTTGGAGCTAGAAACACAAGCATTTAGCTAGATATTACAGGACTGTTGGAGCTAGAAACACAAGCATTTAGCTAGATATTACTGCACTGTTGGAGCTAGAAACACAAGCATTTAGCTAGATATTACAGCACTGTTGGAGCTAGAAACACAAGCATTTAGCTAGATATTACAGCACTGTTGGAGCTAGAAACACAAGCATTTAGCTAGGTATTACAGGACTGTTGGAGCTAGAAACAAAAGCATTTAGCTAGGTATTACAGGACTGTTGGAGCTAGAAACACAAGCATTTAGCTAGGTATTACAGGACTGTTGGAGCTAGAAACAAAAGCATTTAGCTAGGTATTACAGGACTGTTGGAGCTAGAAACAAAAGCATTTAGCTAGGTATTACAGGACTGTTGGAGCTAGAAACACAAGCATTTAGCTAGATATTACAGGACTGTTGGAGCTAGAAACACAAGCATTTAGCTAGGTATTACAGCACTGTTGGAGCTAGAAACACAAGCATTTAGCTAGATATTACAGCACTGTTGGAGCTAGAAAACACAGCATTTAGCTAGGTATTACAGGACTGTTGGAGCTAGAAACACAAGCATTTAGCTAGATATTACAGGACTGTTGGAGCTAGAAACACAAGCATTTAGCTAGGTATTACAGCACTGTTGGAGCTAGAAACACAAGCATTTAGCTAGATATTACAGCACTGTTGGAGCTAGAAACAAAAGCATTTAGCTAGATATTACAGGACTGTTGGAGCTAGAAACACAAGCATTTAGCTAGATATTACAGACTGTTGGAGCTAGAAACACAAGCATTTAGCTAGATATTACAGCACTGGTTGGAGCTAGAAACACAAGCATTTAGCTAGATATTACAGGACTGTTGGAGCTAGAAACACAAGCATTTAGCTAGATATTACAGGACTGTTGGAGCTAGAAACACAAGCATTTAGCTAGATATTACAGGACTGTTGGAGCTAGAAACACAAGCATTTAGCTAGATATTACAGCACTGTTGGAGCTAGAAACACAAGCATTTAGCTAGATATTACAGCACTGTTGGAGCTAGAAACACAAGCATTTAGCTAGATATTACAGCACTGTTGGAGCTAGAAACACAAGCATTTAGGCTAGATATTACAGCACTGTTGGAGCTAGAAACACAAGCATTTAGCTAGATATTACAGGACTGTTGGAGCTAGAAACACAAGCATTTAGCTAGATATTACTGCACTGTTGGAGCTAGAAACACAAGCATTAGCTAGATATTACTGCACTGTTGGAGCTAGAAACACAAGCATTTAGCTAGATATTACAGCACTGTTGGAGCTAGAAACACAAGCATTTAGCTAGATATTACAGGACTGTTGGAGCTAGAAACACAAGCATTTAGCTAGATATTACTGCACTGTTGGAGCTAGAAACACAAGCATTTAGCTAGATATTACTGCACTGTTGGAGCTAGAAACACAAGCATTTAGCTAGATATTACTGCACTGTTGGAGCTAGAAACACAAGCATTTAGCTAGATATTACAGGACTGTTGGAGCTAGAAACAAAAGCATTTCACTCCAATTCACACAAGCCGTCTGTCTCCACACTACAAAACACTTCCAAATATGAACAGCATTACGAAGCCAATATGCCATAGTATTTGACAAGGCTATATATAAATAAATACCGAAAAGTGTGGCCGGACATGCCTTGGACATGCCTTGATAGCAATACTGCTGTAAAATGCCATAACTATATGTTTAAATACAGTACTATGATGAAGGATGATTCTCCTTGGTTGTCTTCGTTTTGGAGATGGACGCAATACGATGGAAATCTGTGGGACTTGGAGACAAGGAGATGAGGAGAGGAAACAAGGAGATGAAACAAGGAGACGAGGAGATGAAACAAGGAGATGAGGAGAGGAAACAAGGAGATGAGAGGGAAACAAGGAGATGAAACATTGAGCCATTCTATTTCCAGGTCAGGGAGAGACAGAGGGAGAAGCCAGTGACACACTTATCTCTCTCACAGACACACGCTAAATGTGAGTTTCAGTCCCAAAGCCAGTCTAACAGTCTTAAATAAAAACCTCTCTCACCAAGGACACCCAGTGACCTACCTACACACACCTGACCTACAAACAGAGAGCGAGAGAGAGAGAGTAAGAGGGGGAGAGAGAGAGCGAGAGAGAGGTAGAGAGAGAGGTAGAGAGAGAGAGAGAGAGAGAGAGAGAGAGAGAGAGAGAGGTAGAGAGAGAGAGAGAGAGAGGTAGAGAGAGAGAGAGGGGTGGAGAGAGAGCGAGAGAGAGAGGTAGAGAGAGAGAGGAGAGAGAGAGAGAGAGAGAGGTGGAGAGAGAGAGAGAGAGGAAACAGTGTATAGTAACAGTGTGTATAGTAACAGTGTATAGTAACAGTGTGTATAGTAACAGTGTATAGTAACAGTGTATAGTAACAGTGTGTATAGTAACAGTGTGTATAGTAACAGTGTGTATAGTAACAGTGTATAGTAACAGTGTATAGTATCATCATCCAGCTCTCTCTCTCTAGTGTTCTGTGATTTGAGTGTGTGGCTTGCACTCTGGCTGCCTCCTGCTTTCTGTGGTCTGATTGGCTAAATGTGTGTGCCGCGTTTGGCTGACAGAATGTGTTCTGTCCTTAGGTCGGAGCTTTGGGGGAAAACAGAGTTTCTCCATACACACACAGAATGGGACAGAATGAGAGGTACGTCTGACCTTTCAGTGTCTCTGTATGTAGATCAGGGGCCCAAAGCTCACTGGCCTCTCTGGAGGGATCTGAACTGAAACCCTTCGGCGTCCAGGGGTTAAACCCAATCGGGCCATGCTGCAACTGGAGACGGTATTATAGCAACCGTACCCTCACACCCCACCTCTAACCCCCTCTGTGATCCCCTCAGGATAAACAGACAGTGTAGATGTCACGATCGTCGAAGGAAGAGGACCAAGGCGCAGCGTTGAAGGCAAACATACTTATTTTATTAAGTGTACACACGAAAACAAAACAACAAACGATACGTGAAGTCCAACGGTACTAACACAAACCACACTGGAACAAGATCCCACAACTACTATGGGAAAACAGCCTGTCTAAATGTGGCTCCCAATCAGAGACAACCAGCAACAGCTGACACTCGTTGCCTCTGATTGAGAACCACTCTGGCCAACATAGAAATTTAACCACTAGAATCTACAACCCAGAACACCAACACATAGAATCTACACACCCTGGCTCAACATATCGAGTCCCCAGAGCCAGGGTGTGACAGTAGAGACTGACTAAGGAACAGAGATTACAAAACAACTAATAAAATAGAAACGGTAGACTACAACTGCACATCTTTATAACCAAACTACAACTCCACAACCTAACTACAATGTCAAAACCAAACTAACTAGCTTAGAACTTGCCTACACAACCAAACTACAACTCCACAACCTAACTACAATGTCAAAACCAAACTAACTAGCTTAAAACTTGCCTACACAACCAAAACTACAACTCCACAACCAAACTACAGACAACAGCCCAACTGCCAGATAAGAGCAGCAGTTCTGGTGTTGCTAGGCAGGGATCTTGTCCAACCAGACACCAGAGAGCTGAAGCCCCCCACACACACACGATCAGTCAGGCCCCATATGGTGCAAAAAGGGACAAACATCAGAGAGAAAAAGCGAAGAAGAGAAGGAGGGACTCACCGTGACTGGGGCTAAGCGCCATGTTCCCAGAATTCAACGCTTCATCAAAACGCCCATATATCGTCTGTAACCTGTAGACAAGAGACGGGAAATGTTGTCAGAATACACACATCTGCATGCACAAGAACACACACACACACACACCAGCATACGTGTAGCTTCAGGACTTAACACAACTGCCTCAATAACACAGCAAGAGTCCTAACAAAACCTGCTATATAACCACACACACACACAGTCTAACATCTGCTACACACACACAGTCTAACATCTGCTACACACACACAGTCTAACATCTGCTACACACACACAGTCTAACATCTGCTACACACACACACACACACACACACACACACACAGTCTAACATCTGCTACACACACACACACACACAGTCTAACATCTGCTACACACACAGTCTAACATCTGCTACACACACACAGTCTAACATCTGCTACACACACACACACACACACAGTCTAACATCTGCTACACACACACAGTCTAACATCTGCTACACACACACACACAGTCTAACATCTGCTACACAAACACACACACAGTCTAACATCTGCTACACACACAGTCTAACATCTGCTACACACACACAGTCTAACATCTGCTACACACACACAGTCTAACATCTGCTACACACACACACACACACACACAGTCTAACATCTGCTACACACACAGTCTAACATCTGCTACACACACACAGTCTAACATCTGCTACACACACACAGTCTAACATCTGCTACACACACACACACACTGTCTAACATCTGCTACACACACACAGTCTAACATCTGCTACATACACAGTCTAACATCTGCTACACACACACAGTCTAACATCTGCTACACACACACACACACACTGTCTAACATCTGCTACACACACACAGTCTAACATCTGCTACACACACACACACAGTCTAACATCTGCTACACACAAACACACTGTCTAACATCTGCTACACACAGTGTGTTCACTTCAGCTACGACATTGCACATACCGGTATGCCTGTTTGCAACAAAACACACACACACACATTATTAAAACACACACCATCCTCAATGTCAAAGGATAAGGTTGAAATGAAAAACAATAAGACCAGAGAAAAAACACGCATGCGTGTGCGCGCTTGTATACACACACACACCGTCCTCCTGGCAGTCAAACCCCCCTGACAGCTCTCCTGATTACTGACGATTAGCGTAGCGCCAGGCTCCTCAGCTGCATAATATTTCCACACCGCTCAACAATTAGCCGACATTAGCATTTCCATATTGATTTATGCTCTGAATTAGCATAGCATAGTGTAGCCTAGCCGTTATCCAAATACGCGTAGCGGTAGCATTTCCATGTGGGATGATTAATGGGTTGGCGTGTTGCTACGTAGCGTAGAGGTAGCTCCCATACTAGTGTCACGCTGTAGTCCTCTGCTCTTTGTATCGAACATGGTGCAGTGGCTCACAGAGGAGGGAGGGAGGGAACAAAGAAGGGAGGGGGCAAGAGAGGGAGGGGGAACAGG
Source organism: Coregonus sp. 'balchen' (assembly GCA_902810595.1). Lineage (NCBI taxonomy): Eukaryota > Metazoa > Chordata > Actinopteri > Salmoniformes > Salmonidae > Coregonus > Coregonus sp. 'balchen'. The sequence continues at coordinate 10,058,150 of LR778260.1, forward strand.
AAAGGGAGGGGAAGAAAGGGAGGGGGAAAGAAAGGAGGGAGGGGGAAAGAAAGGGAGGGAGGGGGAAAGAAAGGGAGGGAGGGGGGAAAGAAAGGGAGGGAGGGGGAAAGAAAGGGAGGGAGGGGGAAAGAAAGGGAGGGAGGGGGAAAGAAAGGGAGGGAGGGGGAAAGAAAGGGAGGGAGGGGAAAGAAGGGAGGGAGGGGGAAAGAAAGGGACGGGGAACAGGAAAGAAAGAAACAGCAGGAGACAAACTCATATTACGCGGCACGCGGCGAAGCACCACCCACCATCTCTCAGACACACCTTTAGAAAGGGTTAAATCTTAGGCAAAGGCTTTGAGTGTGTGTTTTGCATGACGTGGACTGAGAGAGAAAACATTACTTTTTACTGTTCTAATTACGTTGCTAACCAGTTTATAATAGCAGTAAGGCACCCCGGGGGTTTGTGGTATATGGCCAATATACTACAGCTAACGGCTGTATCAGGGCACTCAGCGTTGCGTCGTGCTTAAGAACAGCCATATACCACACCCCCTTGTGCCTTATTGCTTAATCATAGCAGTCAAACGAGTTAAATCGACATCCATTGATGGAAAATGATCTGGCGAGTTTAATAAGGGGCAAATGATATTTTCTCTAGCCACATATTCAAATTCCTGTATTATGTCATAGCTTGTAATAATTTGTATTTTGAGGAAACCCGAATTTTGCCTTTAACGTCGTTACAAGTTACTATGATATTCCTTCTTAATTGGCTCGATAACGTTATGGAAAAAGCCTTCATTGTATAGATATGGCAACTCCTCTCCTGCTGAGAATTTTTTAATGGGGGACTAATTTTTTTGCCTTTTGGGTGGGTTGAGTAGTCATTGGGCTAGAAATTTCAGCTTTCCCTGGCAACCCTGGTGGTAGCTAGCTGGCTTTAGCCTGGCTAAAAACATAGCAAGCTAGCTAGCCTTTTTAGCTTCCCACATCTCCAAGTGAAATAATCAGATTTATGATTTTTAAAAAATAGGCCCTGTCAAATATTATTCTACTCGACAATGCAACCTAAAACATTATCCCAGTTTAATACGCTGCTTGTGTATTCATTCCGATATCAGCTAAAATGGAACATGTTTTTGGTCACAGAGAAAAAGCAGATGGCTAGCCAGCTACACCAGGTTCTGCCATTTCACAATAGCCTGGAATCACTGGTATCAAACAAAATACCTTTTGGGTGGATTCTTGTTGTTTGGTTTACTGTTTGAACAGCCGCTGAGATTATATTTGGTTATCAATGCAAAATAGGTTAGTTTGACAAATAGCCTATAGACCAGATCAAGGAACAAAGAGACAACACTGCCCCCACCGCTGTGGAAGGAATGATACGGCGCGTCTCAATATTCAGACAGTATGTCGAATGCCGGAGCGTATTGTGACTTAAAACGACATTGCAACGCTGCGCTCTGTACCTTCAATCTCCGTAGTGTGTGAATTACCTTTACATAACCTCCGACTGAAAACACACACACACGCCAGAGGGGGAGGGGCTTTGGCGCTGCAAGCACAGGGAGCGAAAAACGCTTTTTTCTCATTATATTTACTCCCTGTGTCTCTCCTTTTCTCACTCCTTTCTTTTCCTAAGAATGTCACATGTATCATATATTTCCCTTCCTCCTCTCCTCTCCTCCTCCTCCTCTCCTCCCCCCAGGCTAAAACACAAATATGGTGAGGCTTACTAACATAACAACCATCATGTATTATCTGTTTCTAAAAAATAATACAAAACAGCTGCTAAGACACAACCTTTCTCTTTTTAACTCTCACTTCCTTCTCACCCATCTTTCTCCAATAACCAACTCTTTCTCAAACTCTTTATTTTATACATACAATCCACCTACAGTGAAGCCGCTCAACATTTACATTACATTTCAGTCATCTAGCAGACGCTCCATCCAGAGCAACCCACTGGAGACACTGGTCAAGCAACAAACCTGGGTCAAGCTCCCCCGGTCAAGGGCACATCGAAGACCCCCCCCCCCCCCCCCACCACCGCCTCGGGGACCCAACCAGCGACCTCCGCCCGGCCCAAACGCCCCCACCCGCCAAGAGCAAAGCAAAGACCACACCCAAAAAAAAACCACAAACAAGACGCAACCCCCCCCCCCCCCCCCACCCCCCCCCCCCCCCCCCCCTCCAACCAAACACACGATTTGCCAACGACCCAAAATAGACAAAGACAAACAGCAAGACAACAAGCAAAACAAGAAAAAATTCAAAACAGCAAGGCCAACTGTCTGTTTGGTGTCACTATTTAAGTGTGGACGGCGTTTGAATGAGAGTGGGTGGGCAGATGCAAGCGCTTGTGTGGCATCAGCCTCATGCAGACAGGCATTGGATTCACAACCTCTTTTCATGTATTTTATTTATCATTTTTGTAGGTAATTTTTTGCAGTTGTCCTATCACCCTACTCTCAAACGTATTCTCTCTTCACCCCTCTCTCTTGTTCCCTTATCCCAGCTATACCTCCTCAGACCTTCTTATTCCTCCCTCTCTTCACAGCATCACAGAGAGAGAGCAGCAGAAGAAGCAAGAGAAGGAGCTAGAGAGAGAAGAGCACGAGCGACAGAGAGCAGAGAGAGTAGAAGAGGCAGAGAGACGAGGGCAGAGAGGAGAGGCAGAGAGAGCGGGGCAGAGAGGAGGCAGAGAGAGAGGGGCAGAAGAGGAGAGAGGCAGAGAGAGAGGCAGAGAGAGAGGGGCAGAGAGAGAGAGGCAGAGAGGAGGGGCAGAGAGAGGAGGCAGAGAGAGAGGGGCAGAGAGAGAGAGGCAGAGAGAGAGAGGCAGAGAGAGAGGGGCAGAGAGAGAGGCAGAGAGAGAGAGGCAGAGAGAGAGAGGCAAGGCAGAGAGCAGACTGTGTGCGCTCAGAATGACAACACTCCACACTCCTTATTACGGTAACCAGAGCAAGTCACTCAATGGACCTCTTCAGAGACGACACACACTCCCCCCCTCTCTTCCTCTCTTGCTGTTCAATGTCCAGTATAAAAGAGTCTCTGTGTGTGACTGTGTGAGGGGCAGAGTGGAGCATGGTGTGGACTGGGACAGTGATGGAGCCAACACCACGGGACGTAACACTTAGTATTCCCTGTCGAAATCACTCTGATACTGGTCATTCACTAGTAAAGTACACAGCAACAAAACCTGCAGACAGAACAGCTCATTTTATAATTATTTTTACTCTATTATTATTATTCTCAACAGGTTTCTCCAAAAGTGTCAACAATAATGGCGTAACGCCAATACAGAGTCAATCGTAGTGTACACAACCACACACAGACTCACCGTGCGGCAGGAAGGCCTCTCTTTCCCAGATCGGCTCTGACTCGCTCTCCTACGTGGCGATATACATCCACCAGGGACGCTGTGGCAGCCTCCCGGACCTGCATACCGGACACACAACATCCCACAATATAGGTTATCCAGTATCATTATCTAAATAACTAAAATACTGAAAATAAATATTATGCATTTCATATTATTCACCGTTAAAAGTGAGTTAGCAGAACTCTTAAAACTGGGGGATAAGCAATGAACATCGTTTAATATGATTATATTGGCCCTTGAGGCTAAACACGAGCGTCCTAAATCAAACTCCTGGACAGTAACCAAAGGAGTCAACAGGACAGAGCCTGGCACGCAGTCGGGAGTCAACAGGACAGACAGCCTGGCACGCAGTCGGGAGTCAACAGGACAGACAGCCTGGCACGCAGTCGGGAGTCACTGAGTTCTGCTACTGTAGGGTCAGCGTCAGGACAGAGTGTGTGTGTGGTCAGGACATATAGGATAACTCTGACAGGCCTAGCGAGGATAATGCGTGACCTTGCCCTAGTGTGTGTGTGTGTGTGTGTGTGTGTGTGTGTGTGTGTGTGTGTGTGTGTGTGATGTATTTCTGAGGTGTATGTACTCTGTGTGTGTGTGTGTGTGTGTGTGTGTGTGTGTGTAAATTATGTACAGTGTTTTCAGAAAGTATTCATACCCCTTTGACTTATTCCACATGTTGTATTACAGCCTGAATTCACAATGGATTAAATATATGTTTTTTTCTCACCCATCTACACACAATACCCCTTAATGATAAAGTGAAAACATGTTTTTAGAAACTTTTGCAAATTTATTGAAAATGAATTTCACACCCGAGTCAATACATGTTAGAACCACCTTCGGCAGCGATTACAGCTGTGAGTCTTTATGGGTAAACTTTGCACACCTGGATTGTACAATATTGGCACAATATTCTTTAAAAAATGATTCCCTGTTAAGTTGGTTGTTGATCATTGCTAGACAGCCATTTTCAAGTCTTGCCTTAGATTTTCAAGCTGATTTCAGTCAAAAACTGTAACTATGTCACTCGGGAACATTCAACGTCATCTTGGTATGCAACTCCAGTGTACATTTGGCCTTGTGTTTTAGGTTATTGTCCTGCTGAAAGGTGAATTTGTCTCCCAGTGTCTGATGGAAAGCAGACTGACCCAGGTTTTCCTCTAGGATTTTGCCTGTGCTTAGCTCTATTCCGTTTATTTTTATCCTAAAAAGCTCCTTAGTCCTTGCCGATGACAAGCATACCGATAACATGATGCAGCCACCACCATGCTTGAAAATATGAAGAGTGGTACTTAAATCAAATTTTATTTGTCACATGCGCCGAATACAACAGGTGTAGACCTTACAGTGAAATGCTTACTTACAAGCCCTTAACCAACAATGCAGTTAAGAAAAATAAGTGTTAAGTAAAAAAATTAGATAAGTAAACACTTTGAAGTTTGTGGAAATGTGAAATTAATGTAGGAGAATATAACACATAAGATCTGGTAAAAGATAATACAAACAAAAAAACATAAGTTTACTATTATGTTTTTTGTTCCATCTTTGAAATGCAAGAGAAAGGCCACAATATAATATTGCAGTTTAGGCGCAGTTTAGATTTTGGCCACTAGATGGCAGCAGTGTGTGTGCAACGTTTCAGATTGATCCAGTGAAGCGTTGCAATACTGGACTATTTTGTATCAAGTCTGCCCAAATGTGCCGAATTGGTCAATTTACATTTTCAAGTACATAACTATAGAGAAAATACAAAAATGATATGGTAATACAAAATGTAAGTTTACATACACCCAGGAATGTCATACATGAAGGATCATTAGCTTATACACTAACTTTCACACATCTAGATGGCCGGGCAGGGTGGGTGTGGAGCCAGAGACAGCAAGGGTTCAAACTGTAGAACCCAGTTCCTACAATTGATTATAAAAATTGATTTTATCAAACAAAACTATGCGACATTTTATCTCTGGGACCCTTAGGATGACAAATCAGAGCAAGATTACTGAATATAAGTACATTATTTACCTTCAGAGGTGCTGTGATACGTTTTTGTTGTTGTTGTGCACTCTCCTCAAACAATAGCATGGTATTTTTTCACTGTAATAGCTACTGTAAATTGGACAGTGCAGTTAGATTAACAAGAATTTAAGCTTTCTGCCCATATAAGACATGTCTATGTCCTGGAAAGTTTGCTGTTACTTACAGCAGTCATGCTAATCACATTAGCGCACGTTAGCTCAACCGTCCCGTATTCGGGACACCGATCCTGTAGAGGTTAACGGAGTTAGGAAGGACGCCAATATAATAATATAATAATATAATATAATATAATATAATAATAATAATATGCCATTTCGCAGACGCTTTTATCCAAAGCGACTTACAGTCATGTGTGCATACATTTTTACGTATGGGTGGTCCCGGGGATCGAACCCACTACCCTGGCGTTACAAGCGCCATGCTCTACCAATTGAGCTACAGAGGACCACAATATCTTTGTAGTGACTGAGTGGATTGACACACCATCCAAAGTGTAATTAATAACTTCACCATGCTCAAAGGGATATTCAATGTCTGCTTTTTATTTATTTTTTACCCATCTACCAATAAGGTGCCCTTCTTTGCGAGGCATTGGAAAACTTCCCTGGTCTTTGTGGTTGAATCTGTGTTTGAAATTCACTGATCGACCTTACAGATAATTGTATGTGTGGGGTACAGAGATGAGGTAGTCATTCAAAAATTGCGTTAAACACCATTATCGCACACAGAGTGAGTCCATGCAACTTATGTGACTTAAGCTAATTTTTACTCCTGAACTTATTTAGGCTTGTCATAACAAAGGGGTTGAATACTTATTGACTCAAGACATTTCAGCTTTTCTTTTGTGAAATTGTTTAAAAATACATAATTCCACTGATATTATGGGGTATTTTGTGTAGGCCAATGACACAATTTCACAATTGAATCAATTTTAAATGCAGGCTGTAACTCAACAAAAAAGTGTGAACATTTTCTGAAGGCCCTGTATGTCTATGGTGTCTGTGTAGGCACCTGATCTGAGCCATAAGGGAGACTAGGCATCTACAGTTGAAGTCGGAAGTTTGCATACACCTTAGCCAAATACATTTAAACTCAGTTTTTCACAATTCCTGACATTTAATCCTAGTAAAAATTCCCTGTTTTAGGTCAGTTAGGATCACCACTTTTATTTTAAGAATGTGAAATGTCAGAATAATAGTAGAGGAATGATTTATTTCAGCTTTTATTACTTTCATCACATACCCAGTGGGTCAGAAGTTTACATACACTCAATTAGTATTTGGTAGCATTGCCTTTAAATTGTTTAACTTGCGTCAAACGTTTTGGGGAGCCTTCCACAAGCTTCCCACAATAAGTTGGGTGAATTTTGCTTTTCATGCTTTTTCAGTTCTGCCCACACATTTTCTATAGGATTGAGGTCAGGGCTTTGTGATGGCCACTCCAATACCTTGACTTTGTTGTCCTTAAGCCATTTTGCCACAACTTTGGAAATATGCTTGGGGTCATTGTCCATTTGGAAGAACCATTTGCGACCAAGCTTTAACTTCCTGACTGATGTCTTGAGATGTTGCTTCAATATATCCACATCATTTTCCTTCCCCATGATGCCATCTATTTTGTGAAGTGCACCAGTCCCTCCTGCAGCAAAGCACCCCCACAGCATGATGCTGCCACCCCCGTGCTTCACGGTTGGGATGGTGTTCTTCGGCTTGCAAGCTTCCCGCTTTTTCCTACAAAACATAACGATGGTCATTATGGCCAAACAGTTTTTTTGTTTAATCAGACCAGAGGACATTTCTCCAAAAAGTACGATCTTTGTCCCCATGTGCAGTTGCAAACCGTAGTCTGGCTTTTTTATGACGGTTTTGGAGCAGTGGCTTCTTCCTTGCTGAACGGCCTTTCAGCTTATGTCGATATAGGACTTGTTTTACTGTGGATATATATACTTTTGTACCTGTTTCCTCCAGCATCTTCACAAGGTCCTTTGCTGTTATTCTGGGATTGATTTGCACTTTTCGCACCAAAGTACGTTCATCTCTAGGAGACAGAACGCATCTCCTTCCTGAGCGGTATGACGGCTGTGTGGTCCCATGGTGTTTATACTTGCGTACTATTGTTTGTACAGATGAATGTGGTACCTTCAGGCGTTTGGAAATTGCTCCCAAGGATGAACCAGGCTTGTGGAGGTCTACCATTTTTTTCTGAGGTCTTGGCAGATTTCTTTTGATTTTCCCATGATGTCAAGCAAAGAGGCACTGAGTTTGAAGGTAGGCCTTGAAATACATCCACAGGTACACCTCCAATTGACTAAAATTATGTCAATTAGCCTATCAGAAGCTTCTAAAGCCATGACATCATTTTCTGGAATTTTCCAAGCTGTTTAAAGGCACAGTCAACTTCGTGTATGTAAACTTCTGACCTACTAGAATTGTGATACAGTGAATTATAAGTGAAATAATCTGTCTGTAAACAATTTTTGGAAAAATTACTTGTGTCATGCACAAAGTAGATGTCCTAACCGACTTGCCAAAACTATAGTTTGTTAACAAGAAATTTGTGGAGTGGTTTTAGTTTTAATGACTCCAACCTAAGTGTATGTAAACTTCGACTTCAACTGTACCATCCCACTTTCAGAATAGGGGGGGAGGGGGGCAATGTAGCCAATCTTTGGTTCTGAAATCACCATCACCCACTAATTATATTCCCTGGGGTTGTTCGGCATGCAAAATGACTTGTAGATCAATGAATGTCAACACAGTTACATGCAGTTGGACACTGAAGGAGAGGACGCATCAGTGTCACAAAATATAAGGTATTTCTGGAAGGTAGAAAGGAACACGAGCAACAACAAAAAAATGGTGAAAGCGCACACACACACACACTAAACGCTCTGTCGTTGTGTGATGGGGTTGGGAACTCATGTTTCAGTGGTGAAACCAGGGTTCTCTCTCACCAAGCTATTTAACATGTTTCAGTGGTGAAACCAGCGTTCTCTCTCACCAAGCTATTTAACAGTCTCCCATTGACTGTCTAATAACAGTGTAAAGGATTGGAATTAGAAACTCCAGCACAATGGAATTCCTGTATTGTTGAATACTCCACCATAGAAACACAATGAGTAGAACTTCATGTGCTCCACAATGTGTTTAATGGAACTCAAACTTATAACCAGGTCTATGTTACAGGGCTTTCTCTCCATGTTACATTACACCTTTACTTCAGGGTTTACCAAGCCGGTACCTGGAGAGCTACAGTCCTGTAGGTTCACTCCAACCCATCTGATTCTAATAATTAGCTGGCTGATAAGCTGAACCAGGTTAGTTACAACTGGGGTTGGAGCGAAAACCTACAAGAGGTTTAGCTTTCCAGGAACAGGGTTGGAGAGCCCTGCTCTGCATGTTTTTAATACAGGCAGGGACAGAGACTGAGGATAAAAAAGGGATTCAGGTTTGCATGCTCACACTCGCACACACGCTCTCTCACCTGTGGGTTCTGATCTCCAGTCAGAGTGCAGAGGTGGGGAACGATCTTACTGAGACTCAATGGCTGGGCACCATACCTGAGAGAGGGAAGGAGAGAGAGGGAGAGAGAGAGAGATAGAAAGAGGGGGATGGAGATGGGGGGGGGGGGGGGGGGGGGGGGGGGGAGCGACAGGAAGAGCGAGATAGAGAGCGGGGGGGAGAGCGAGAGATCGTATGAGTTTAGCAGTGTAACCCACCATTCTGTAACATTCATCAGCAGGCCATAGAGACACCTTTAGCTGCATAGCATGTAGCAGCTTAGCATTTAGCACAACAGTGCTGCTATTAGCAAGATATTGCTACAATCAGTGAGGCGATGCCAAAGGCTTTACAGCAGGGATGGGCATCTCCAGTCCTCATTGTGATCTTCAGTTTAGAATGCAATTAGTTTAAAAATCAGATGTGTTTGCTAGGGATGGGGGGATTGTTTTCCTGGGGCCCCAGAGTTTTTCCTGATCTGGTAGTAGGCTAACCTAACCAACTCCAGACGCCTAGTTGCAGGGAATGACAGTAATAAATCAGCTGTAAAAAAATAAAAAAAATAAAAATTAAAAAAACTTTGATACGGGCTATTATGGGACCAGATTATTTTTCTAAAATCAGGTCATTCACATTTTCTCAGAACACAAATAAATGGACCTATTTTAGGCTATAAATACATAGCTTAGTCCGGCCAACATGGGATCACAGCGCATTGGCTGCTCCAGGCTGGTTGTTAACGGCAGGCTACAGTTGATCAGACTGAAACACAGACTCATTGTGCACGTTGACAAATCACGAGGCATTTTATTTTACTGCTGGCAGGTATAGAAAAGTCCATATGAAACAGCTTGTCCTGGTGAATTCACTTATACCCACATTTTTCGCAATTTGCTTTTACCACATGTACTGATTTGCATAATATTGATAAAAATGAAGCCCGGTGTGTGGTAATGTTGTAAGGTAGACCTACTGTACTTTGTTATTAGTGTGAGAGGGTTAATTGTTCCGTTTTGATAGGCTAACGTTATTTGATGAATACATGCGGTTATAGCAGCTCTGTGTTTTTGTCTTGAAGCTAAAATGTAATGAGTATAGCCTACAGATGAGAAAAAATTGTCTGCACATACATGCTTGTGAATTGTTGCATTATTCAAGAGTAATATGGTTTGGTTGCATTAATCAATAGTGTAATATGTTTTAGAAGAAAAGTTTGTCATTGCTGAATAGTTTGTGGTTACTGGCTTGTAGTGGCTACTGTGATACTTACGGTAATTTGAGTTGAGGACCAAGAATGTCGCGTCACCAGCCACAGCGAACGGTAAGGCAAGGATGTAATGTGAATTTAAAATTTTGAATTCTCTTTTGCCACCACGCTCCTCAGACTCTTCTTCATACAGTGCCTTCAGAAAGGATTCACACCCCTTGACTTTTTCTACATTTAGTTGTTTTACAGCCTGAATTTAAAATCGATTAAATTGAGATTACTTTTGTCACTGGCCTACACAAATCAAAATGTTATTTGCCACATGCGCCGAATACAACAGGTGTAGACATTACAGTGAAATGCTTACTTACAAGCCCTTAACCAACAACACAGTTTTTTAAAGAAAAAAGTAAAATAAAAGAAAAGTGTTAAGTAAAAAAAAGAAAAGCAAACAACTAAAGAGCAGCAGTAAAATAAAATAACAGTAGGGAGGCTATATACAGGGGGGTACCGGTACAGAGTCAGTGTGCGGGGGCACCGGCTAGTCGAGGTAATATGTACATGTGGGTAGAGTTAAAGTGACTATGCATAAATAATAAATAAGTAGCAGCAGTGTAAAAGAGGGGGATGGGGTGGGGGGGCAGTGCAAATAGTCCGGGTAGCCATGATTAGCTATTCAGGAGTCTTATGGCTTGGGGGTAGAAGCTGTTGAGAAGCCTTTTGGACCACACAATACACCATAATGTCAAAGTGGAATTATGTTTAGCGAAATGTTAACAAATTAAAAGCTGAAATGTCTTGAGTCAATAAGTATTCAACCCCTTTGTTATGGCAAGCCTAAAGTTCAGGAGTCAAAATGTGCTTAACAAGTCACATAATAAGTTGCATGGACTCACTGTGGGCAATAATAGTGTTTAACATGATTTTTGAATGACTACATAATCTCTGTACCCCACACATAAAATATCTATAAGGTCCTTCAGTCGAGCAGTGAATTTCAAACACATATTCAACCACAAAGACCAGGGAGGTTTTCCAATGCCGCGCAAAGAAGGGCACCTATTGGTAGATGGGTAAAAATTTAAAAAGCAGACATTGAATATCCCTTTGAGCATGGTGAAGTTATTAATTACACTTTGGATGGTGTGTCAATACACCCCAGTCAATACAAAGATACAGGCCTCCTTCCTATTCAGAGCCATATCCCTGTAATGCTTAGAAGATCTTATGTCAAGTGTTATTGAAGTTTTGTGGTTGCAGGTTCACTTGGCACATCTAAAGCCTTTTCTTTTGGGGTGTTGCTATAGGCCACCAAGTGCTAACGGTCAGTTTCTAAATAATGTGTGTGTGAAATGCTTGATAGTGTATGTGATGTAAACAGAGAGGTCTACTTTCTTGGGGACCTGAATATTGACTGGTTTCCATCAAGCTGTCCGCTCGAGAGGAAGCTTCTCACTGTAACAAGTGCCTGTAATCTGGTTCAGGTTATTAAATCAACCTACCAGGGTGTTTACAAACACTACAGGAATGAGATCATCCACATGTATCGATCACATTTTTACTAATACTTTGTTCTAAAGCTGTATTTGAAAGGCCAACAACGAACAGTGAGCCATCGTACTCATGCATTAAAAAAAAACTTAGAATAAAAGAAAAGCATTGCAAGTTTGAATTTCGTGAAGTTAGTGTGGGAGAGGTGGAAAAATTATTGTAATCTATCAATAATGACAAACCTCTTGGCATTGACAATTTAGATAGAAAGCTACTGAGGATGGTAGCTGACTATAGCCACTCCTATCTGTCATATCTTTCATCTGGATTTGTCCTCAGGCCTGGAGGGAAGCCAACGTCATTCAGCTACGCAAGAGTGGTAAAGCGGCCTTTACTGGTTCTAACAGCAGACCTATCAGCTTGCTGCAAGCTCTTAGCAAACTGTTGGGAAAAAAATTGTTTGACCAAATACAATGCTATTTCTCTGCAAACAAATTAAAAACAGACTTTCAGCATGCTTATAGAGAAGGGCACTCAACATGTACTGCACTGACACAAATGACTGATGATTGGTTGAAAGAAATTAAGAAGAAGAAGATTGTGGGAGCTGTACTGTTAGATTTCAGTGCAGCCTTTGATATTATTGACCATATTTGACCTGAATAGTTTGTGTGTATGTTTATTTTTATTTTATTTCACCCTTATTTAACCAGGTAAGCCAGTTGAGAACAAGTTCTCATTTACAACTGCGACCTGGCCAAGATAAAGCAAAGCAGTGCGATAAAAACAACACAGAGTTACATATGGGGTAAAAAAACATAAAGTCAAAAAATACAACAGAAAATATATATACAGTGTGTGCAAATGTAGCAAGTTATGGAGGTAAGGCAATAAATAGGCTATAGTGCAAAATAATTACAATTAGTTTTCACACTGGAATGATAAGATGTGCAAGAGATGATGTGCAAATAGAGATACTGGGGTGCAAAAGAGCAAAATAAATAACAATATAGGGATGAGGTAGTTGGGCGGGCTAATTTCAGATGGGCTGTGTACAGGTGCAGTGATCGGTAAGGTGCTCTGACAACTGATGCTTAAAGTTAGTGAGGGAGATAAGTGTCTCCAGCTTCAGAGATTTTTGCAATTCGTTCCAGTCATTGGCAGCAGAGAACTGGAAGGAATGGCGGCCAAAGGAGGTGTTGGCTTTGGGGATGACCAGTGAGATATACCTGCTGGAGCGCAGACTACGGGTGGGTGCTGCTATGGTGACCAATGAGCTAAGATAAGGCAGGGATTTGCCTAGCAGTGATTTATAGATGGCCTGGAGCCAGTGGGTTTGACAACGAACATGTAGTGAGGACCAGCCAACAAGAGCGTACAGGTCACAGTGGTGGGTAGTGTATGGGGCTTTGGAGACAAAACGGATGGCACTGTGATAGACTACATCCAATTTGCTGAGTAGAGTGTTGGAGGCTATTTTGTAAATGACATCGCCGAAGTCAAGAATCGGTAGGATAGTCAGTTTTACGAGGGCATGTTTGGCAGCATGAGTGAAGGAGGCTTTGTTGCAAAATAGGAAGCCGATTCTAGATTTAACTTTGGATTGGAGATTCTTAATGTGAGTCTGGAAGGAGAGTTTACAGTCTACAGAAACCAAGGCTATTTAGTCTGCCAATAAGAATGCGGTGGTTGACAGAGTCGAAAGCCTTGGCCAGGTCGATGAAGACGGCTGCACAGTACTGTCTATTATCGATCGCGGTTATAATATCGTTTAGGACCTTGAGCGTGGCTGAAGTGCACCCATGACCAGCTCGGAAACCGGATTGCATAGCGGAGAAGGTACGGTGGGATTCGAAATGGTCGGTGATCTGTTTGTTAACTTGGCTTTCAAATACTTTCGAAAGTATGTATTGATATGTAGGCTGCATGTGCCTTTTTTAAATGTATGTAGTTCTGTCCTTGAGCTGTTCTTGTCTATTAATGTTCTGTATTATGTCATGTTTCATGTTTTGTGTGGAACCCAGGAAGAGTAGCTGCTGCTTTCGCAACAGCTAATGGGGATCCTAATAAAATACCATATACCTAACTCAGTTGCCGGAGAGGAAGGAAACCGCTCAGGCATTTCACCATGAGGCCAATGGAGAACAGTTACAGAGTTCAACGGCTGTTGTGATAGGAGAAAACTGAGGATGGATCAACAACATTGTAGTTACTCCACAATACTAACCTAATTGACAGAGTGAAAAGAAGGAAGCTTGTACAGAATCTATGTATCCTGTTTGCAACAAGGCACTAAAGTAAAACTGCAAGAAATGTGGCAAAGCAATTCACTTTTTGTCCTGAATACAAAGTGTTATATTTGGGGCAAATCCAACACAACACATTACTGAGTACCACTCTCCATATTTTCGAGCATAGCGGTGGCTACATCATGTTATGGGTATGCTTGTAATCGTTAAGGACTGGGGAGTTTTTCAGGATAAAAAAAAATAAACAGAATGGAGCTAAGCATGGGCAAAATCATAGAGGAAAACCTGGTTCAGTCTGCTTTCCACAGACACTGGGTGCTGAATTCACCTTTCAGCAGGAAAATAACCTAAAACACGAGGCCAAATCTACCCTGGAGTTGCTTACCAAGACAACATTGAATGTTCCAGAGTGGCAGAGTTACAGTTTTGACTTAAATCTACTTGAAAATCGATTATGGCAAGACCTGAAAAAGGCTGGCGAGCTTGAAGAATCTTGAAAATAACAAAATGGGCAAATGTTGCACAATCCAGGTGTTGAAAGCTCTTAGAGACTTACCCAGAAAGACTCACAGTTGTAATCTTTGCCAACGGTGCCACCACAAAGTATTGACTCAGTGGTGTGAATACTTATGTAAATGCGATATCTGTATTTCATTGTCAATACATTTGCAAACATTTCTAAAAACATGTTTTCACTTTATCATTAAGGGGTATTGTGTGTAGATGGGTGAGGAAAAAAAATCGATTCAATCCAATGTGAATTCAGGCTGTAACAACAACATGTGGAATAAGTCAAGGGGTATAAATACTTTCTGAAGGCACAGTGTGAAATTGATCACTTTAGTCAGTCCTTACACCAGTCCACACTAAATGTGTGGAGGACTGTACAAGTGGACAGATTATTGGGACTCAGAGTAGGTTGCTATAGAGCAAGGTAGGTTGCTATAGAGCAGGGTAGGTTGCTATAGGGCAAGGTAGGTTGCTATAGAGCAAGGTAGGTTGCTATAGGGCAGGGTAGGTTGCTATAGAGCAGGGTAGGTTGCTATAGAGCAAGGTAGGTTGCTATAGAGCAGGGTAGGTTGCTATAGAGCAGGGTAGGTTGCTATAGAGCAGGGTAGGTTGCTATAGAGCAGGGTAGGTTGCTATAGAGCAAGGTAGGTTGCTATAGAGCAAGGTAGGTTGCTATAGAGCAAGGTAGGTTGCTATAGAGCAGGGTAGGTTGCTATAGAGCAGGGTAGGTTGCTATAGAGCAGGGTAGGTTGCTATAGAGCAGGGTAGGTTGCTATAGAGCAGGGTAGGTTGCTATAGAGCAGGGTAGGTTGCTATAGAGCAGGGTAGGTTGCTATAGAGCAGGGTAGGTTGCTATAGAGCAGGGTAGGTTGCTATAGAGCAGGGTAGGTTGCTATAGAGCAGGGTAGGTTGCTATAGAGCAGGGTAGGTTGCTATAGAGCAGGGTAGGTTGCTATAGAGCAGGGTAGGTTGCTATAGAGCAGGGTAGGTTGCTATAGAGCAGGGTAGGTTGCTATAGAGCAGGGTAGGTTGCTATAGAGCAGGGTAGGTTGCTATAGAGCAGGGTAGGTTGCTATAGAGCAGGGTAGGTTGCTATAGAGCAGGGTAGGTTGCTATAGAGCAGGGTAGGTTGCTATAGGGCAGGGTAGGTTGCTATAGGGCAGGGTAGGTTGCTATAGGGCAGGGTAGGTTGCTATAGAGCAGGGTAGGTTGCTATAGAGCAGGGTAGGTTGCTATAGAGCAGGGTAGGTTGCTATAGAGCAGGGTAGGGTTGCTATAGAGCAGGGTAGGTTGCTATAGAGCAGGGTAGGTTGCTATAGAGCAGGGTAGGTTGCTATAGAGCAGGGTAGGTTTGCTATAGAGCAGGGTAGGTTGCTATAGAGCAGGTAGGTTGCTATAGAGCAGGGTAGTTTGCTATAGAGCAGGGTAGGTTGCTATAGAGCAGGGTAGGGTTGCTATAGAGCAGGGTAGGTTGCTATAGAGCAGGGTAGGTTGCTATAGAGCAGGGTAGGTTGCTATAGAGGCAGGGTAGGTTGCTATAGAGCAGGGTAGGTTGCTATAGAGCATGGGTAGGTTGCTATAGAGCAGGGTAGGTTGGCTATAGAGGCAGGGTAAGGTTGCTATAGAGCAGGGTAGGTTGCTATAGAGCAGGGTAGGTTGCTATAGAGCAGGGTAGGTTGCTATAGAGCAGGGTAGGTTGCTATAGAGCAGGGTAGGTTGCTATAGAGCAGGGTAGGTTGCTATAGAGCGGGTAAGGTTGCTATAGAGCAGGGTAGGTTGCTATAGAGCAGGGTAGGTTGCTATAGAGCAGGGTAGGTTGCCTATAGAGCAGGGTAGGTTGCTATAGAGCAGGGTAGGTTGCTATAGGGCAGGGTAGGTTGCTATAGAGCAGGGTAGGTTGCTATAGAGCAGGGTAGGTTGCTATAGAGCAGGGTAGGTTGCTATAGAGCAGGGTAGGTTGCTATAGAGCAGGGTAGGTTGCTATAGAGCAGGGTAGGTTGCTATAGAGCAGGGTAGGTTGCTATAGAGCAGGGTAGGTTGCTATAGAGCAGGGTAGGTTGCTATAGAGCAGGGTAGGTTGCTATAGAGCAGGGTAGGTTGCTATAGAGCAGGGTAGGTTGCTATAGAGCAGGGTAGGTTGCTATAGAGCAGGGTAGGTTGCTATAGAGCAGGGTAGGTTGCTATAGAGCAGGGTAGGTTGCTATAGAGCAGGGTAGGTTGCTATAGAGCAGGGTAGGTTGCTATAGAGCAGGGTAGGTTGCTATAGAGCAGGGTAGGTTGCTATAGAGCAGGGTAGGTTGCTATAGAGCAGGGTAGGTTGCTATAGAGCAGGGTAGGTTGCTATAGAGCAGGGATAGGTTGCTCTAGAGCAGGGTAGGTTGCTATATAGGCAGGGTTAGGTTGCTATAGAGCAGGGTAGGTTGCTTATAGAGCAGGGTAGGTTGCTATAGAGCAGGGTAGTGCTAGAGGAGCAGGGTAGGTTGCTATAGAGCAGGGTAGGTTGCTATAGAGCAGGGTAGGTTGCTATAGAGCAGGGTAGGTTGCTATAGAGCAGGTAGGTTGCTATAGAGCAGGGTAGGTTGCTTATAGAGCAGGGTAGGTTGCTATAGAGCAGGGGTAAGGCGGGTTGCTATAGAGCAGGGTAGGTTGCTATAGAGCAGGGTAGTTGCTATAGAGCAGGGTAGGTTGCTATAGAGCAGGGTAGGTTGCTATAGAGCAGGTAGGTTGCTATAGAGCAGGGTAGGTTGCTATAGAGCAGGGTAGGTTGCTATAGAGCAGGGTAGGTTGCTATAGAGCAGGGTAGGTTGCTATAGAGCAGGGTAGGTTGCTATAGAGCAGGTAGGTTGCTATAGAGGAGGGTAGGTTTGCTATAGAGCAGGGGTAGGTTGCTATAGAGCAGGTAGGTTGCTATAGAGCAGGGTAGGGTTGCTATAGAGCAGGGTAGGTTGCTATAGAGCAGGGTAGGTTGCTATAGAGCAGGGTAGGTTGCTATAGAGCAGGGTAGGTTGCTATAGAGCAGGGTAGGTTGCTATAGAGCAGGGTAGGTTGCTATAGAGCAGGGTAGGTTGCTATAGAGCAGGGTAGGTTGCTATAGAGCAGGGTAGGTTGCTATAGAGCAGGGTAGGTTGCTATAGAGCAGGGTAGGTTGCTATAGAGCAGGGTAGGTTGCTATAGAGCAGGGTAGGTTGCTATAGAGCAGGGTAGGTTGCTATAGAGCAGGGTAGGTTGCTATAGAGCAGGGTAGGTTGCTATAGAGCAGGGTAGGTTGCTATAGAGCAGGGTAGGTTGCTATAGGGCAGGGTAGGTTGCTATAGAGCAGGGCCGATTCTTCTTGAGCAGATGGTGAGGTGGCCGGAATGTAACTACAAATAATTTGTAGACTGCAAATTGACCACAAGAAGCACAAATAGATATCACGACTGAAACAGAATCATTTCAAACCTTGTTTACATTTGTATATGATCAGGTGTTTCTCTTTTATGTGTGGAAATACTTTTAAACAGATTTCCTAAATTAAAATAACTTGGAGCTGATTTGCTGGTATTACAGTCTTTTATGTCCAACAATAAAACATAGTTTTTTTTTCTCTCAGAAAACTCGAGGGCCAAATAAAATGACCCGCGCGCCACCATTTCTGACCTCTAGTGACTCACGGACATAGGTAACATTTACATTTTAGTCATTTAGCAGACGCTCTTATCCAGAGCGACTTACAGGAGCAATTAGGGTTAAGTGACTTGCTTAAGGGAACATCGATAAGATTTTTCACCTAGTCGGCTCGGGATTAGAACCAGCGACCTTTCGGTTACTGGCACAACGCTCTTACCCACTAAGCTACCTGCCGCCAAGAGGATTCCTTCTAGAGAGAGAGAGGGGGTGTGTGTGTCAGAGTTGTATAGAGATCGCAACCTTGTTTCTGTCCCGTTAAATCAAATCACATTTTATTGGCCACATGCGCCGAATACAACAGGTGCAGACATTACAGTGAAATGCTTCCTTACAGCCCTTAACCAACAGTGCATTTATTTTTAACAAAAAAGTTGAAAATAAAACAACAACAAAAAAAGTGTTGAGAAAAAAAGAGCAGAAGTAAAATAAAAGAACAGTAGGGAGACTATATATACAGGGGGGTACCGGTGCAGAGTCAATGTGTGGGGGCACCGGCTAGTTGAGGCGTGTCTGAGCGCACTGGCAGCGCCATTGAGGCCATCTCCATTTTAAAGTTGTACATTTCTCTTCTACTACTTCTATGAGTTGGTAAACAAACTGAAAGGGTGCATACTGCCACCTGGAGTGTGTTGTTTGAACAGGTATAAAGCCAAGCTTGGCGATTTACTGCCACCTGCAGTTATGAAATCTTTGCTCACAAGTATAATTAATTGATCCCTCAAGATGACCTGGATGGAATTATGTGATCCTTCCTTAACCCATGAGAAGTCACACCCAGTTGACTATGTTAAAATTGTGAAAGTCCTCCATGCTAAAACAAGCTTTTGGGCACTAGAGTCCTCTATAGAACTCTATGGTGTGTCCATCCCACTCTCAAAACCATATGATTATGTTCCATGTAAGCAGCAGCATGGGGAATCAGCGGTCTCACTCTTCCTCTCCGTACGACCTATGGAAGTGATTGATGGTGAAAGAGGAAGTACTCACATGTTGAGGGTGGCGCAGAGAACCAGACACACCCCCTCTCTGCTGCGGAGGTTCTTATGTTTAAAACCAGGAAGCAACCTCTCCCACACATACTACAGATTGAGAGACAGAGAGAGAAAGAGAAATAGATGGTTAATACTGAGTCTGTGGGAGGCAAACTGCAGGGGGCTCAGCAGATTACTGCTTATAAAGGAGGTTACAGTCTGTGGTGTGTGTGTGTGTCTCACAGTAGTCATTTGCAGTTCAGGTTATGTCCAGAAGAGGGAGCTGCTATCCTGATTCTGTCTGTGTTTAATCTAGTCAACGGTGGTGAATGATGTATTATTGATAGAATAAGAGCGTGAGGCTGGGGTTTGGATGCTCTCTCCGAGGTGAGCCGAGGTGACCTTCTCACAGTTCTATTCCTCCACTCCCCTACCCAGCAGGCAAAGACGGGGGGAAATATCCTCACTGACATTACTACAGCCAGTTTGTTGTAATCTGGTTATAATGTAATCTGGCTGCAACGACGTCATCTCAAACCAGTTCTGTCGGCAGATCTATAAAGGAGAAGCAGCGGTTGCAGTCCTCCAGGTCTGAGATGTCATGTAATACTCCTGGACTACAGGAAGAGGCAGGGAAAGGGTGGGTCTGTCACACCATGGGTGAGGCAGTGTGTGTGCGCGTGTTTGTTTATGTGAGAGTATGACGTACGTGCCATGCGTGTGTGTGTGTGTGTGTGTGTGTGTGGTGTGTGTGTGTGGTGTGTGGTGTGTGGTGTGTGGTGTGCGGTGTGTGGTGTGCGGTGTGTGGTGTGTGTGTGGGTGGGTCTCACCATAGGCGATGCGGTCACTTCCATACAGCGGAGGATGAGATTCTGACTCTGGTCTCGGACCTGGTCCTTACTGTCCCCCAACCTGTCCACTAAGGCTGGGACCACTGGAGGGGAGGATGGGACACACACACACAAATGTCATATTTAAAAACTTGACTTGGATCCATAATGAAACACTGTGTACACTGTGTTACTAGACTTCATTAGACGGTGGGTCTCTATGGGTCTATGGTCCAATGTCCCTGTAGAGTTCACACAGATGTCTGGTAGCAGACAGAAGACAGAAGAATCAGAATTTGGAGCAGACAGAATTCAGTTCTTCCTTAAAAGGCACCAGTTTCTCTGCTACGGTTTTAAGTAATCCTCCGATTTCCCCTTCGAACCTCACCCACACACACACCCCGAGGAAGGTTGCAGTAGGATGACATCACCCTGTCACTCCCCTACTGATGTTGTCAGGGAGGAATGCCTGTGTGTGTGTGTGTGGTGGGTTGTTGCTACCACAACAGCTGGTTTCCTAGGCAACAAGGACACTATGGGGTCCAACACACAGTGACAGGGAGCATTGTCGCAGAGACACACATCATCATCTGATGTTAGCATCAAAGAAGATGCCAACACGTTGGTGGTTTCTACCCAATAAATGACTGGGAGTTTATACAGAGTGTGCAACTCTATTTGTTTTTATAGCTTACAGTTTTCTTCCCCTTTAGTCAGCACCTCTACACGAAATAATGTTCTCTGGGCGTGCGCCAGCTCATGCTTTTAATTAGAGCATCAAAACACACAGACATGTGAATGTGTGAGGTCATTGTGGTGTTCCCCGTGGTTTTATTTTCATTTTAGCTCTTTAAAAAACTGAGGAAACTGCTGTTTCACTTCCTCTGAATACTGGACACACCCTCCCGCAGAACAAGATGGCCTCAGAAAATCATCAACAAGAGACGGGAGAGAAGAACACAGAACCACACCACACACAGCGAGTGAGGAGAGAGTCAGTTCTGTGTAGATCAAGAAAGACACTCATTAAATCACGATGATCTTCTCCCCCTCTCCTCTGTGTCGACAGAGAAACGATAGTGCTTGTTTAGAGGATATTTTTGCAAAGAATTCCAAAAGAGATAGACTAAACTTTGCCATGCCGACATGGCACACAGGTGACGGAGTGGAGTGGAGAGTTTTCAGACAGTTGGGTTCAGGCGATGTCACAGGCTGTTTGTTTCCCCTTTGGAGTCTGACAGCCGGTCTCCTCCTAGAGCTGTTCTGTGGGGTGGTGTGTGTGTGTGTGTGTGTGTGTGTGTGTGTGTGTGTGTGTGTGTCAAGGGCCAGCCTGGGTGAGTATGACAACTGGTGACACCTGCAGCAGTAGTCTGACAGGACAGTTACACAAGTACAACACACCAAAGGCAGACAGGAGCAGCCAATGAGGGTCATACGGGGACGTGGTTAGGGGGTTAGATGGGGTGGTCCTACAGTAAGCCAGTGGTTAGGGGGTTAGATGGGGTGGTCCTACAGTAAGCCAGTGGTTAGGGGGTTAGATGGGGTGGTCCTACAGTAAGCCAGTGGTTAGGGGGTTGGATGGGGTGGTCCTACAGTAAGCCAGTGGTTAGGGGGTTAGATGGGGTGGTCCTACATTAAGCCAGTGGTTAGATGGGGTTAGATGGGGTGGTCCTACAGTAAGCCAGTGGTTAGGGGGTTAGATGGGGTGGTCCTACGGTAAGCCAGTGGTTAGGGGGTTAGATGGGGTGGTCCTACATTAAGCCAGTGGTTAGATGGGGTTAGATGGGGTGGTCCTACAGTAAGCCAGTGGTTAGGGGGTTAGATGGGGTGGTCCTACAGTAAGCCAGTGGTTAGGGGGTTAGATGGGGTGGTCCTACAGTAAGCCAGTGGTTAGGGGGTTAGATGGGGTGGTCCTACAGTAAGCCAGTGGTTAGGGGGTTAGATTGGGGTGGTCCTACAGTAAGCCAGTGGTTAGGGGGTTAGATGGGGTGGTCCTACAGTAAGCCAGTGGTTAGGGGGTTAGATGGGGTGGTCCTACAGTAAGCCAGTGGTTAGGGGGTTAGATGGGGTGGTCCTACAGTAAGCCAGTGGTTAGGGGGTTAGATGGGGTGGTCCTACAGTAAGCCAGTGGTTAGGGGGTTAGATGGGGTGGTCCTACAGTAAGCCAGTGGTTAGGGGGTTAGATGGGGTGGTCCTACAGTAAGCCAGTGGTTAGATGGGGTTAGATGGGGTGGTCCTACAGTAAGCCAGTGGTTAGGGGGTTAGATGGGGTGGTCCTACAGTAAGCCAGAGGTTAGGGGGTTAGATGGGGTGGTCCTACAGTAAGCCAGTGGTTAGGGGGTTAGATGGGGTGGTCCTACAGTAAGCCAGTGGTTAGGGGGTTAGATGGGGTGGTAAGAGTAAGTACAGTAAGACTATTTGCAGTCTAAATGTAGAAGAGGATGATGAAAAGAGAGAGAGAGAGAGAGAGAGGTGTAGAGGAGTACGTAGCTCACCTGTCCCCAGGTATCCTCTAAAGTGTTCCCCCAGACGATCGACGAACGCCCCGGCAATGTCTATCCCCAACAATGCCACCTATAAAGGCAGAGAGAAGAGAGAAACACAATACTAGGTCACACACACACACGCCAACCCTCAACACACAGACAGTAGCAAAGTTACAGAGTTCTGTGAAGCTTAGTTGTTTTCCTGTGTGTGTGAGAGATTAGGATCTGATCTCATGCGGAGGGAGCTTTGCGTCTGGAATGATTGTGTTGGCAGACCATGATGAAAGCAGAACATTCCAGAGAAGATCTGTAAAAATTGTTCTCTCTGTCCCAGAGAGAGATCCTGACTGCTGTTATTCCCCATTTTAGTCAAACACAGACAGACAGACAGACAGACAGTGAGAGAGAGAGAGACAGTGAGAGAGAGAGAGAGAGACAGTGAGAGAGACAGTGAGAGAGAGAGAGACAGTGAGAGAGACAGAGAGAGACAGTGAGAGAGACAG
Organism: Coregonus sp. 'balchen'; assembly: GCA_902810595.1. Classification (NCBI taxonomy): domain Eukaryota; kingdom Metazoa; phylum Chordata; class Actinopteri; order Salmoniformes; family Salmonidae; genus Coregonus; species Coregonus sp. 'balchen'. The sequence continues at coordinate 10,080,969 of LR778260.1, forward strand.
AGAGAGACAGTGAGAGAGAGAGAGACAGTGAGAGAGAGAGAGACAGTGAGAGAGAGAGACAGTGAGAGAGAGACAGTGAGAGAGAGACAGAGAGACAGAGAGACAGAGAGACAGTGAGACAGAGAGAGCGAGACAGAGAGAGAGAGACAGAGAGTTCTGTTGTATGCCTTAGATCATGCTCTTGTGGAGTATTGATACCAAAGGCATCATGACTAGGGCTGTGCCGATCATTGGATTTTGGACGACGGTCATTTACCAGCCAAATGAGCGCGGTTTTGCACACTAACTCTTGCATAGTTCGTTTTGTTTCGGTATGTTGCATTGAAAGTGGCTAATATTGCGTTGATTCAAATCACAATTGCCACAGTAAAGGGAAACATTGATAGTGTTAACTAACGGGGAAAACTAGAGAAAGTTGAGTGAAGTTAAATCTCATGCTTCTTTGCGCGGGCTGATATTTCTTCTGCGCAGCAGTCCCGGGGGGATTGGTTATGACAGTTATTTTATTTTTATAAACAGACTTCATCCATAACTGTCGGTTACACGGTAATTGTGCCATCCTTAGGTCATGACATCATAGATTGGACCAAGTCCAGAGGTCTGAGGAGGAGAACAGAGAGGAAAGGAGAGAAGATGGCTGCTTCCAGGACGAATGACACAACGAGAGCGCGAGAGAGAGCGAGAGAGAGCGAGGCAAGGCGAAGAGAGAAATTAAGAAAACAGAATCCAGAAGAGAGAGGGAATGGAGGACAGAAGAGGGGTAAGGGGGGATACTGGAGCAGACTTTCCACGACTAGAGGGAGGAGGGGAGGGGAGGACCAGGTATTCTCAGGCCCCTCTGATACTAATACCCTAGAAACAACACACATCGACTGTCAGCCATGTCGTCTAGCTAAGAGTGACCTTGCAAAAACACGAGAAAAAGATGACTTGGCATCTTTACCTAAACTGCCTGGTCAGTCCATCCATCCATCCATTCAAACTGCCTGGTCAACTGTCAGTCCATCCATCCATCCATCCATCCGTCCATCCATCCATCCATCCATCCATCCATCCATCCATCCATCCGTCCAAACTGCCTGGTCAACTGTCAGTCCATCCATCCATCCATCCATCCATCCATTCAAACTGCCTGGTCAACTGTCAGTCCATCCATCCATCCATCCATCCATCCATCCATTCAAACTGCCTGGTCAACTGTCAGTCCATCCATCCGTCCATCCATCCATTCAAACTGCCTGGTCAACTGTCAGTCCATCCATCCATCCATCCATTCAAACTGCCTGGTCAACTGTCAGTCCATCCATCCATCCATCCATCCATTCAAACTGCCTGGTCAACTGTCAGTCCATCCATCCATCCATCCTAACCAGAGGAAGGGGATTGGACCATGTTTGACACCTGAAGACTTGCTTGCCAAGCTATCTAAGGCTATAACTCAGTGGGGTAGGTTTAGTAAAAGCGCAGACAGCTCTAAAAACATTCAGAGAACGCAGAAAAGGCATTCTGCAATATTAAAGTGGCTGCCGTGGAGAGTGCGTGTGTGTTTCTGTGTGGTGCACGTGGACTGGGCGTACTGCTATGGTGAATCTCTGCTGCAATGAGAGAGGGAGCGAGCGAGCGAGCGAGCGAGAGAGGCTAGTGGCCAAATCCTCAGTTCTGGGAGATTCAGGATGGCATTGCCATAGGAGAGGAGCCATTCCTATCACATGTGAAGGCACAGTAAGTTTTATTGTATTTATTGTCAACAAGTGTCAGGTTGTGATGGTTCATTGTGGTGAACACCTGCCTTACGAGCTTGTCATCAGGTGTGGTTGCATCCTCCCCAATAGGGCTGTGACGGTTTTGGAATTTGAGGTTACGGTAATTGGCTAGGCGGGGGAGGTCACAATTCTGTTTGTTCAGTTGTTTACATGGATATGCTTCTTAATAAAAACCTTGAAACAAGCCATTACACAGTGTTATTATTATCATGGCATTAGGATTGTTCATGTTATTACTTATAAATCTTAAAATCAACAAATGCCAGGTTAGAGAGGTTCGGTCGCATTTTCGTATTGACAACATTAACTGAGTCAAAATAAAAGATATGCCTACCTTGTCTTAGTCTGATGGCTTTTCCGCATGTAAAAATGTTTTCATACAGATCCTATTTCGACGCACAAAACCATTCAGACGAAGTACAATGGGTTTTTCTCCCACTTTCCCTGAAATATTCACATAACTTCAAAAACCCTGCTGCTGCGGTCATTCGATGGCAGTGACATTGACATCAAGAGAGGATGCCGTAATGAAATAACTAATATAGCCTAAGCTATGGAAAAACAGGTATTTCACAAGATTAAAATCATGACCGGCGCGTTTGATTCTTATTAAAAAGAGATAGTCCAGACAGGCTGCTTTAGGAAACTTTCTGAACGGACATATAGAGAGAATCAGCAAATTCACAAAAAACACCCGTCAATCAAAGCCACCAGTGTATGTCAGAAACTAGCAAATATTTATCCTTTCCTTAAAACGTATTAAAAAACCTAGGCCTACCTTAGGCTTTCCTGAAAGTAGGCTATAAGATAATGAATTGACAAGGACAGTATGAAGGGGACAGCTGTGCTATAGTATGAAGATAAAATTGAGGGGGAGAGTTTTGGAAAGATTTTTCAAATACTGTGAGGAAATATTATATTATTTTAATGGATGTATAAAAAAAATAAAAAATTAAAAAAAAGACTGTTGACTTACTGTGTGAGGTGAAGAAAAAAATGAATAGGAAGCCCAGCAGGGCACTTTCCTACATTTGACATTTGCGAGAAGCAGGCCAGGCCTGGATAGACCCACTCCACCATCAGTCCTCCCCTCTGGCAGTTACTAGAGACAGAGACACCACGGAACTGGACTGCCACATGTCAGGAGGCCATTCACCAGCCAAAATGCCGTCTGGAAAGTGTTTGCGTGCATTGCTCCTAATATGTACCTACAGTGCATTCAGACCCCATCACTTATTCCACATTGTTACGTTACAGCCTTATGCTAAAATTGATTAAATTAAAATGTTTTCCCTCAATCTACACACAATACCTCATAATGACGACGCGAAAACAGGTTTTTAGAAATGTTGGCAAATGTATTAAAAATAAAGAACAGAAATAACTAATTTACATAAGTATTCAGACCCTTTGCTATGAGACTCGAAATTGAGCTCAGGTGCATCCTGTTTCCATTGATCATCCATGAGATGTTTCTACAACTTGATTGGACATGATTTGGAAGCCACACCTGTCTATATAATGTCCCACAGTTCATGTCAGAGCAAAACCCAAGCCATGAGGTCGAAGGAATTGTCCGTGGAGCTCCGAGACAGGATTGTGTCGAGGCACAGATCTGGCACAGTGGCCTCCATCATTCTTAAATGGAATTAGTTTGGAACCACCAAGACTCTTCCTAGAGCTGGCCGCCCGGCCAAACTGAGCAATTGGGGGAGACAAGCCTTGGTCAGGGAGGTGACCAAGGCCCTTCTTGGCACTCTGACAGAGCTCCAGAGTTTCTCTGTGGAGATGAGAGAACCTTCCAGAAGGACAACCATCTCTGCAGCACTCCACCAATCAGGCCTTTATGGTAGATTGGCCAGACGGAAGCCACTCTTCAGTAAAAGGCACATGAAAGCCCACTTGGAGTTTTCCAAAAGGCACCTAAAGGACTCTCAGACATGAGAAACAAGATTATCTGGTCTGATGAAACCAAGACTGAACTCTTTGGCCTGAATACTAAGCATCACGTCTGGAGGAAACCTGGCACCATCCCTACGGTGAAGCATAGTGGTGGCAGCATCATGCTGTGGGGATGTTTTTCAGCGGCAGGGACTGGGAGACTAGTCAGGATCGAGGGAAAGATGAACGGAGCAAAGTAGACAGAGATCCTTGATGAAAACCTGCTCCAGAGCGCTCAGGACATCAGACTGGGGCGAAGGTTCACCTTCCAACAGGACAATGACCCTAAGCACACAGCCAAGACAACGCAGGAGTGGCTTCAGGACAAGTCTCTGAATGTCCTTGAGTGGCCCAACCAGAGCCCGGACTTGAACATCTCTGGAGAGACCTGAAAATAGCTGTGCAGCGACGCTCCCCATCCAACCTGACAGAGCTTGAGAGGATCTGCAGAGAAGAATGGGAGAAACTCCCCAAATACAGGTGTGCCAAGCTTCTAGCGTCATACCTAAGAAGATTTGAGGCTGTAATCACTGCCTAAGGTGCTTCAACAAAGTACTGAGTAAAGGGTCAGAATACTTATGTAAATGTGATTTCAGTTTTGTTTGTTTTGCAAAGATTTCTAAAAACATGTTTTTGCTTTATCATTATGGGGTATTTTGTGTAGATTGACGAGGAATTATATATTTTTTAATTCCATTCTAGAATAAGGCTGTAACGTAAAAACATGTGGAAAAAGTCAAGCGGTCTGAATACTTTCTGAATGCACTGTATTTCGTCTATGGCACACAAGAGGCCCCTTAGGATGGTCAAATTTAAAGATGCGGTATGTCACTGTGCATGGTGGCTGGGGATTGACTGTGAGATAGTAGTCTTTGTGCACTATGCTTCATCAGTTCCACCTACTCTGCAACCCCTTTACGGTCCATCAAAGCCCCGGGATCATATTCAACTTTGTGTGTGTGGAGCTGTGGTACGTCCCTCATAACCAACGCTTCATAGTCTATGACTAACGCTGTCAATTACCTGAGCTCACCCTCACAGGTTGTGTCACTCTCCACATCTCCTGCTGGGCCTGCCCAGTCCGTAACCACAGCCAACCAGCCACAGTTAAAGGGAAAATCCACACAAAAAAAAAAAACTATATTTTTGTATTTTTCCCCCCCCCATTAGTCCATTGTTGATACAGTCCCCGTAATGTTTTGCATGTCAGCAGTCAAGTTTTCAAGATATTAGACTTTCAAGAAGCAAAGTGTCACCGGCCATATCATCATCTGCCAAATGATCATCCTACCCGACTTCCAAAGGAATACGTAGGAAGTCACAATTGGCCCAGCGTCGTCCGGGTTTGGCCGGTGTAGGCCGTCATTGTAAATAATAATTTGTTCTTAACTGACTTGCCTAGTTAAATAAAAGGTAAAATAAAAAAAATAAAGTGACCTGCAGGAAGCTGGTCAGGTCCCAGAACTACAACAACTACTGGCTAGTGTCTCCTCGTCCTGTTAGGATACACTCACGTCCTGGTCAGCTCAAAGACTTTGAATCAACACACTAGTTTCAGTGGGGAAGAGAGGGGAAAGGTTAGAGCTGTACATAAAGAGCCTTCAGAAGTTTATTTTTTACATTTTTTAGTCATTTAGCAGACGCTCTTATCCAGAGCGACTTACAGTTAGTGACTGCATACATTTTTATTTATTTTTTCATACGGGAATCGAACCCACAACCTTGGCGTTGCAAATGCCATGCTCTACCAACTGAGCTACATCCCTGCCGGCCATTCCCTCCCCTACCCTGGACGACGCTGGGCTAATTGTGCGCCGCCCCATGGGTCTCCAGGTCGCGGCCGGCTACGACAGAGCCTGGATTCGAACCAGGATCTCTAGTGGCACAGCTAGCACTGCAATGCCTTAGACCACTGCGCCACTCAGGAGGTATTCACACCCAATGACTTATTCCACATTTTGTTGTGTTACAGCCTGAATTTAAAATGGATTAACTTTAGATTTTTTGTCACTGGCCTACATATAATTCCACTTTGCCATTATTGGGTATTATGTTTTTAGAATTTTACACAAATTAATTTTTAAAAAATGAAAAGCTGAAATGTCTCGAGTCAATAAGTATTCAACCCCTTTGTTATGGCAAGCCTAAATAAGTTCAGGAGTAACAATTTGCTGAACAAGTCACATAAGTTGCATGGACTCACTCTCTGTGCAATAACTGTGTTTAACATTATTTTTGAATGACTACCTCATCTCTGTACCCCACACATACAATTATCTCTAAGGTCCCTCAGTCGAGCAGTGAATTTCAATCAGATTCAACCACAAAGACCAGGGAGGTTTTCCAATACCTCGTAAAAAAAAAGGGCACCTATTGGTAGATGGGTAAAAAAAAAGCTGACAAGTTATTACACTTTGGATGGTGTATCAATAGACCCAGTCACTATAAAGACACAGGCGTCCTTCCTAACTCAGTTGCCGGAGAGGAAGGAAATTGCTCAGGGATTTCACCATGAGGCCAATGGTGACATTAAAACAGTTGCAGAGTTGAATGGGGGTTGATCAACAAAAATATAAACGCAACAAGTAAAGTGTTGGTCCCATGTTTCATGAGCTGAAATAAAAGATCCCAGAAATGTTCAGAAAACGTATCTCTCAAATGCCACAGACGTCTCAAGTTGAGGTAGCATGCAATTGGCATGCTGACTGCAGAAATGTCCACCAGAGCTGTTGCCAGAGAATTTAATGTTCATTTCTTCACCTGCGGGATCGTCTGAGACCAGCCATCCGGACAGCTGATGAAACTGTGGGTTTGCACAATTTCTGCACAAACCGTCTCAGGGAAGCTCATCTGCGTGCTCATCGTCCTCACCAGGGTCTTGACCTGACAGCAGTTCGTAGTAACGGACATCAGCGGGCAAATGCTCAACTTCGATGGCCACTGGCACGCTGGAGAAGTGTGCTCTCCACGGATGAATCCCGGTTTCAACTGTACCGGGCAAATGGAAGACGGCGTCGTGTGGGCGAGCGGTTTACTGACATCAACGTTGTGAACAGAGTGCCCCATGGTGGTGGTGGGGTGATGGTATGGGCAAGCATAAGCTACGGACAACAAATACAATTGCATTTTATCGATGGCTATTTGAATGCCCAGAGATACCGTGACGAGATCCTGAGGCCCATTGTCGTGCCATTCATCCGCCGCCATCACCTCATGTTTCAGCATAATGCCCCATGTCGCAAGGATCTGAATATTTCCCAGTTCTTTCATGGCCTGCATACTCACCAGACATGTCACCCATTGAGCATGTTTTGGATGCTCTGGATTGACAGCGTGTCCCAGTTCTCGCCAATATCCAGCAAATTCACACAGCCATTGAAGAGGAGTGGGACAACATTCCACAGCAGGCCACAATCAACAGCCTGATCAACTCTATGCGAAGGAGATGTGTGGCACTGCATGAGGCAAATGGTGGTCACACCAGATACTGACTGGTTTTCTGATCCACGCCCCTACTTTTTTTTTTAAAGGCATCTGTGACCAACAGATGCAAATCTGTATTCCCAGTCATGTGAAATCCATACATTAGGGCCTAATTCATTTATTGAAATTGACTGATTTCCTTTTATGAACTGTAACTCAGTAAAATCTTTAACATTTTGGCATGTTGCCTTTATATTTTTGTTCAGTATAGTTGTAATGGATTCACCTCCAGTGGATGTAACCATCATCCCCTTCAGTGTCTGATGCAGGGATTCATTCCATGGTGCATAGTTCAGACATAACTATCTTGGTTTAAGAGGAGATAATTTAGCAAAGAAAACAAAGGCCACATTCCAACATTTTCCACAGATATGACATTGCCACACACCCGCCCTGACCCTCCCCCCATCCTCTGCTCTATACTAGCCGCTCTGACAATGGGGTCCTCCTCCAATGACGAACACAGCTCACTACTACCGCTAGTCTTTTGGCTAAAAAATAATAACAAATTTAAAAAACCGGAATGATCTCTAACTCAATCCCAGCACATTCATTCCATTGAGAGTCACAATATAACGTATCACTTGTATTACACTTTTTATTACAAGATTATTAGCCGTTTTTTTTATTATAGCTAACTGGCTAATCAATCGTGGCTGGACAGCAGAGCTCCCTAACGTCTGGCGTTAACTATTTTCCTTTCAAAGAAAGTGTCCCACTACTGAAAGAACACACAAAACCTTTTCACTTTAGACCTAGTTAGGACATTAGTGGCCTGTTTGAATCAGATTATCTCCGTTTTAATGAGATGAGAAGATATAGCCCTCTGCTACAGCGAGGCTGCCCAGCTTCACAAAATAAGACTGTATGCGGTGACAGATCGTTATTCCTAATGAGTTGCTTCTCCTTTCTTCCTTCCTGCTAGTTAACTAATGTCCCCACACTGAGAATAATCATCCCTGGCTAGCAAACTAGTGTCGTGTATTGAGATTATGACTATTTTGGAGGAACAAGGAATGTTGTTTAGGTTAGTATCAGAAGGCAATGTTTTAGGTGTAATACCACATACCACAGACAGGTGGGTTGTAGACAGGGGAGACTGGTGATTGGCCAGAAGAGGGGGCATCATTGTTTATAAATAGGGGGGAAAATGACGGAGAGGTTAGAGCAAGCAGCCATTCTGAGGCGTCTCTCCGGGTGTCATGTCACCTGTTACTCATGCTGAAGCTTGTGATCTGAATAAACCTTATGATCGACGTTCAGTATGAGCAGACTCCTTGATTGACGGTAACACCTACGAATAACATACACTACAAATGGAGGCACTGCTGAGATATTGATTGCATCGTTGTTGGTCCCTTTCCTGGATTCGCGATTTGACTACGGTTCAAGCCGGCTAAAGGTGAGATTATTCACAAACTTTGGACACTAGTCATTTCGTTGATTCATGAGAGGGCTTTGACGGTGCACAGTTAAAAGTACTTGGGTCGTTATTGAGGTATGGTGTTGCTGTTAACTGGGAGTCTGAACGAAAATATTTTAAATTTGGTTGATGTGTAAACGCTGTTTACAACAATGGATTGTACAAATGGATTGGTAGAGAATATATGTTGGGAGATATCTGCATACTTAGGGCACCGGGAATACGGAAAAGACCTCGAAACGAGGCGACTTGTAATAATAATAATTATTATTATTAAGTGGGCTACAAATCCTGGGCTTAGTTAGACTGAATCAGGTTGATTTCTTAAGCGGGAATTATGAAGTGAATTGGTGTATTTATGTTATACTCCGCCTCTGGTCGACGGGAAATTGGTTTGGGGATAACCGCTTGATATGAGATTCATCTTTCAAGGCAGCATAAAGTTAGACGGGGAGAATTGGACGATTATTTATTTGGCCACGGTGCAGGATATTGATTTGTGTAGTAGGCTGCTGTTGGCTAGAGGCTGAAGCTAAGGCTGGATTGTTTCAGGCCACGTGGTGCCTCGTTGCTAAGGCTTGATTGTATGGTTCGGGTCACGTGGTACATCGTGGCGAAATGCTAAATGCTAATTTTTGAGGCTAAAGTGTGAATCATGCTACATCATGGTGGCTGGATGCTAGTGCTAATTGTGTTTTGTGTCACGATGTACCGTAGGCTAAGCTAACTGCTAAGGTTGAATGCTAATTGTGTTGCGGGCTATATGCTAACGGATATCCTTAGAGATTCCGTTGCGACGGGTGAAAGTCTCTTAAACTTGTTTATGTGTTTGTAAGTCAGGTTATATGTTTTGTGAGCGCTGGTAAATGTTGTTGGACTATAAGGGGGAAATGGAAAGTTACAGCTGGCTGTTATTCTTTCTGTTTGGGGAGAGAGAAGAGAGAATCTTTCTTCCACGGTGAAAAGTATTTTTGAATGGTTGTGCGCATGCGTTTAATTTTGCGACACTACACTACAGAAACGGGGAGTTTATGACACGAGATTAGGACACGTTTTGGTTTACGGCACTGAATTTTCGACATGCGGTCGACGAAACAAAATGGTGGCGTAAGGTCATATGTTTGTTTGGGGTTTCTTGTTCAGGGGTTTAAGGGCTACCGGAAGAGAGAGGTGAACACGACTCTTTTAAAATCGTTAAAGTAACTGTTATGTGAACGTTAAACTATTTGGCGAGATGTAGTACATTTATAGATCAAATATATGTTGACGGAGTATAATTAATTAAAATAAGACTATTAAAATTAAATGAAATGGTTTGGAGCGATCTATTTAGTAAATGATATTTGCGCATGCGTGGGATTCTGCAAAACAACACATTGGTTAAACTGCAGACAGAGGAACACAGACGACGGAACAAATAGGCACAGGGAGAGTTTAACACGAGTATTCTAGTTTAAAGATTGGTTAAAGATGAAACTTGTTTTGTAGCCTATTGAATTTATAAATTAGATATATGGTAGCGGATTATAATACATTTAATTAAATAATTAAATAACGGATTAAAATAAAATAAAAAGGTTTTTGGGCGATCTATAATTAGTCCTGAGTTAAAGTCTTACAGTGAATCATGTAGAACAAACGAATATTGAATGGTTGGAAATACTCAGTGACTGCATTAACGACTAAAATGTTATGTTGTGTCTTTGTTCTTCTGTCATATGAGAGGAACGCTAAGTGGGAGGAGCGAGGAGATACAGGAAGTGATCACGTCACGTGGCAGAGGATCAAGTCAAAAAAAGGTTTTGGTACTGATTATGGTTACAAAATCTTTCCCTAACAGGATATGTGATGTTATGACGATTTTACAAGGGGCTTGGCAAATTCTATTTCAATAAAAGTTACATTTTGGAAGCTATGTGCATCACTGGGCTGGATTGCAGTTCGATTGGAAATCAGGTACTGACATTATTCTTTAAATTTATGATAATTAGGGGTTATAGAGCAAGGGGTTAAAGGCTTTGTTTAGGGGTATTTTAGTCTGAAGATGACTAACTTGCATTTACTTGCATTTGATGGGTTGTGGTAATATACTCAACACTAATTGATAAATTGGTGATATAGGAATAAAAAATTGGTTTTAAATTATTCATAATTTTTAATTGAGTTTTTAATGGGTTTTTATTTTTAATTAAAGGGTTTTTGAATAAGGCATTTAATTGAATGTTTTTAATATTCATATTTTATTTTATTTAATTTTTTTTATTTTTTTGAAGGTTGTTAGGGTTATATTAATAATTTAAGGGGGGAAGCCTATATAACTTATACAGTCTAGAATAAGATAGTTCACAATAAAGGAATATAAAGGGTGTTACAATGGGGAAAAAGATATCAGGACTATGAGAGTCATTTCACGGGTGGAAATAGGGGTAATCCTTTAATTAAAGTGTTGCTAGGTTATCCGGCAAGTGAAACAAAAGTTGCCCTTCATTCTCAAACAAAAATTGATAAAATATGTCAGCGATAAGATAGGTTTAAAAAGTAGAGCTTAGGGATGTTTATTCTCAGCTTACAATGATCATCTAGCAGGGTGATTATGGCATCAGAGATGAAGATGAATACGAGCAGAAACAACAATGAAGATGAATTCAGAAGACGGAAGAAAACCGAGATGTCTGGGAACTTAAGGAGATGAGGAGGATGAAGATGAGTGATTGAGAGAGGTCATGGGTGGAGGTGACTCTGTGATCAGAAGGAAGTGGCAAGAGAGGAAAGAAGGATACTGGAGATTTAATCTCTGATTAAAGTTGAACGAAGAAGGGGACAAGAGATTCGAGTTCTGATGAAGAAAGTGAGAAGAATAATACAGTGAGGCCAAAGGAAAGGCCACTGGTAAGAAGATGATATTTCAAGGACAGAACTTAGAAGATAACCTTTTGAAGAATACTGATAGGTCCACAATGAGAAGAACCGGACGAAGAAAACTTTATCAAATACAACTTATAACTGGTGGTGGAGAAGAAGAAAATAAGTGTTGGTTATGAAGAATCAGAGTGAATCAAATCAACAATCACTGTTACAGCTTCAACTGAACAATATCAAAGGCAATTGTACCAATCAAGGGGGGACCAGATGTTCCATATCGACTGTCAGTTTTCTGGACAGACACAGAATTGGAGAAGAAGAAACAGAGGAAGATCAACGAGCAAGTGAAGATCACCGGTGCTTCAGGTGAACACTAAATATTCTAGAGTGCCGAGAATATCCGGAAGGGGTGCATTGCTGAGAGCATCGATTAGAGAAGAAGAGGAAATAGCTAACAGTTGAAACAACTGACCATTAGAAGTGATAGTGAATAGGGGAAAAACTTATCGGGGTTCCGTCTAAAAAGGTTAAACATATCACTCTGTAAAATAAACTAATTAGGTTAGGATAGGGATTGGAAGTAGTAAAATAGTTTAATTACTCTTAGGGAATCAATTGAGCTCTGCTATAAAAGTCAAAGAGGAAGTAAAAGAGACATACTAATATTAGAAGATGCTGTTATGGCAGTGTTGGGAAGAGATGCATGGTGTAAATTTAAGTGTTCAATCAGAGGCATACTGACTGTCTGGTAGAATATTTTAAGAAGTAGGGTTTTTTGGGAATCATTTGCTTAAAAGATAATATCATAGGAAGGATGATAATGTATTAGATTACATGTTAGACAATCTGTCTGGGAAAATAAACTTAATAGGGGTGACTGATATTTTGGGTTACATTCTTACACTAAGAGATTTGAGGTTAGGCTAAAAGGTGTTTAGTCGGTTTTGCCAAGTCTGTGTGTAATGAGTCAGAAGCAGGTGGGGAATTTTCCCAATCACATATTCTGAAATTTGGTGGTAAGAGATGTTGTCAATAAGTCAGGGGAAAAGGTTTTAAATGTTATGAGAGAAAAGATTAGATTAAAATAAGTTAGGGGTAGATTAGGTTGAAGGGACTCTGAGACAGTAAGCTAAGTTTCAAAGTTAGTAGTAAGACAGAGAGAGAACAGTGAGGAAGGACATTTTAAAGTTTAGTGGGACGAGATGGTAGGAGTTTAAATCGGTTAGGAGCAGATGCATTGAGAAAGTATGTGTTGCTGAATGATTTGAGGGTGATTGAGTATCTATATTTACAGTTTCCAGTAGGGAGATCAAGGTCATTATAGGTGTATTTTGTTATAATCAGGAGGTTTAAAGTTTAGAGGTAGAACTGAAAGGGGGAAAAAGTGACACTAGGGGTGATAGATGGAAGTACAAGGAAGGAGTTCAAAGTCTTATGGGAAAACTAGGAGTAAATAAGGACATTAACACTTCAGTTTATTAGAACAACAGGGAGAAGCAATTTAACTCTTTCAACATTGATAGGTATTAAAGTCATAAACATATTGCATTTGATTATAAGGGAACCAGTACAGCACCAATTTTAGGGGGAAAAATACTTATTAGGGTTTAAGATGGGGACGTTTTCTCTCATATGGAGAGATAAATATGGAGAATAAGTATTGTTATCAGGACCAGGAGTAGAAGGAGGTATAGTTTGGAATAGGGTTAGGAGTGACTGTTCACTTATGTTGCGTAATATTATAGAGAAAGGTTAGGGAGAATATGTGTGTACTTATTTAGGGCAAGCATTAGAATTTGTTTCGGTTAGGAATTATTGGTTAAAGGGCAATGTAATTCATAAAGTAACGCTTATAATGGAAGATTTGAAGTCTGTGGAAGTTTTCACAGTCATTGAGGGAGTTCAGGAGGAGTAGAACTGAATGGACAGTAGTCACTCCAACAGTAGATAATACACAGAGGATAATGGGAAATTTTGCACTAGAAGTAATTAGGGTTGATACAGCAGCTAAATCAACTACTTTAAGGGTAACTTTGGAAGGGATTAATGATACTATGGCAATAGCAAATATAGGAGTAGGATACTGACAACAATTGTTCTGAAATTAAAGAGGTAGCAAGAGGGACTCAGGAGGTTATGGTACGAATGGGGTTAAAATAGAGCAGATAGAAACAATATAGATTAATCTGAAATGGAGAATAGAGATTCATCATGGAGGCTACAGTGTGGGGTCTTTTGATTTTGATGACAGAGGGGGGGGGCATCTGATCAGTGCTGCTCGTTCCTCTGTTGTGGAAATTAGAGATAGATTAACTCATTCTGTAGGAATCAGTGAGGAATCTTGAGGGTCCATGTCTGTTGAGAATTCCATCCCGGACCTGTTAGACGGTTGCGCAGCCTCTGTCAGGTGTGGATCAGTTTTGAGCTTTGTCATAACTGTGGAATTGGCAACAGTCATTGACAGATAAAATGTTGTTGTCAAAACAGTAGGGTTTAAGTGTTCTTGGGTAAATGAATTATCCTATTGGGAATTGTTAGATGTAAAGTCAGGTAACAGTGGAAACCTGAAGTATTCAGGTGAAATATTGAGGGCTAAAAGTTGTGTTTATTCTAATAAAACATATGAGGAAAGGGGTATGTTTATGGAAAGATCAGATTGGGATGTTAGATGATAACTTTGGATAAGCATGACCTTAAGGGTAGTAATGACAAATAATAGGTTACTTTTTATATATCAGGTAGTAAGAAGAGCAGGACTTTGATGGTTAAAAGATTAGCTTTTGACTGACAATGTGACTATGGGAATTTTAGAGGATAAGGGGAAATTATGATAGAGTATATTCTTACCCTATGGGGATAGGATGTTGTTACAGGTCAACGTTGAAGCTTCCATATGAGGTTTTACCATTATAAGAGGGATAGCATTGGACACAGCTAAATCTAGGGTTAAAAGGGTGACATTACATTTACATTTCAGTCATTTAGCAGACACATGGCGACATGTCATAGTCTTCAAGCTTATCATTGAAGAATAAGTTTAAGGGAGAAGGGGGGACTTCATTCATGGTATGGTGTAACATTTGGGAAGATAATATTGATAAATATTAGTGTATTACTGTGAGTCCAGATAGTTCAGATAATATCACTGGGGTTATGGATGCATTGTAAGGGATGCATTTGAAAGGATTTGGTTGCAATATCAATTAGGCCAGTAGGGGCAGTGATGGGTCAGATTATAGTTTAAGCTTTGATAACACTGTGTGATGTTTGTACTGACTTTTGAGAAAGTTATGAGATTGAGATAGGTTGGAGAAGTGGTGCCTGGAGACAACACTCAGATGCCGGTGTGGACTGTTCCTGATCTGGATAAAGATGGACAAGTGGAACTGAGGGATAAATATCATTTTGGATTATTTGATGATTTTTCAAATTGTTTTTTCAATATTAGTATAATTTTTAGTATGATTTATGAATCAAAGGGGGGAATGGATAATGTGATTCATGCATCATTTATGTATCATTTTTTAAATTCTTAGGTGAAATGGAGGTTTAATTTGAAAGTGGTTGTTTTGCAAAGGATACTGTTTGGTCGGTTATTTTCTTGTCATTCCAGAAGCATGTGGGAGAACATGTGGGAGAACATGTGGAGATTGGAATACTCAAACAAAGACAATATGAAGGGACAATATGACTGGAGGAGAGGAAACAAGGATGGTGTGGCTGATTCCATCATCAACAAGTCCATTGGAAGAGGACACTACAGGAAGAGGAAGTGTAGTGGACTACATTCCAGTGTCTGCAATGAAATATAGACATGTGTAATACATAATTGTGTCATATTCTTAGGTATTGATTTTAGTATAATTATGTTTGAGGTTATTGAATGCAGATGAGGATCGTAGATGCTTTTGTTTGTTTCGATGGGGTTAGGGACAGAATGTTTAAGCAGGGAGAGATTCCCTTTCAGGTCCTATGGGTTGACCAGCCTGAGAGTGGATATTTATGGATAGGATTTTGTTTACATGGGTATGTAATTACATCATAGTTTCAAATGCATTTACATGAGTTATGAGGTTATCTGGAGTACCGACGGTGGTTGCCTGGGGCAGAGGGACGGTGAGAGAATTTTACTGTCTTGATTGATATGGATGGATGGCTGCTGGACAGTTTTTCGCTCTCACACTCCATAGAGATTTATTCATAATTCATAGTAATGTGTTCATACTTCAGAAACAGTTGTTCATATGTCATAGTAATGTATTTACACTCCATAGAGATTTCTTCATGGGTCATAGTAATGTATTCACACTTCATAAACAGGTATTTCATAGAAAGGTATTTACACTCAAGAGGAGAATGGGTTTGGTTTAATGTTAAAGATACTCAATGAGATAAATGGTTACTAGTCATAATCCTATTCTGTTTGGTTTCGAGACGTTTAGTTCGTCTCGAAGGGGGGAATATGTCGTGTATTGAGATTATGACTATTTTGGAGGAACAAGGAATGTTGTTTAGGTTAGTATCAGAAGGCAATGTTTTAGGTGTAATACCACATACCACAGACAGGTGGGTTGTAGACAGGGGAGACTGGTGATTGGCCAGAAGAGGGGGCATCATTGTTTATAAATAGGGGGGAAAATGACGGAGAGGTTAGAGCAAGCAGCCATTCTGAGGCGTCTCTCCGGGTGTCATGTCACCTGTTACTCATGCTGAAGCTTGTGATCTGAATAAACCTTATGATCGACGTTCAGTATGAGCAGACTCCTTGATTGACGGTAACACCTACGAATAACATACACTACACTAGCTACACTGTATCACAAAAACATTTATCTCAAATAAATACGTTAGTCAAACAGGGTCCAAAAGCCGGAAAGGTCGGAGGGCCATAATCAAGGGACCACAGTCTGCAGTGTACACCGCAACGTTCCCATGTGCTGCGGTCTCACCTTGTAGTTGCTGGAGTTGACCCATCCCGTCAGCTCATCTATGGTTTTATCCAGTCGGGGTTTGTCTTGCTCCACATCGGAGGACCTCTGCGGGTCGTTCAGGTAGTCTATGAGGTCCTGCCCGACCTGCAGCCTGCGGGTAACGTCTTTCTGCAGGATCTGCTGGTAAAAATAATCCATGTTGTCATGCTCCTCCATTGGGCAGGCTGTGCTGTGTGGTCAGCTCCGGGTGCAGCCAGACTAACGTAGAGGGTACTGGCCGGTTGGGTGGAGGGTTGGATGGGGAAAAAGGTTCTCTCCGGTCACTTAATTCTGAGCGGAGGACGGTTGCCAACAAACGAAACGCTTGTCAAATTAGCTTGGCAAGCGCACTCACTTTGTCCAAAAGACACACACTGCTCGACTTTGATTTCGGCGAAGGATAACAGAGAACGTGGCTCTCGAATAGTTACTGTAGCTAGCAATAACTCAAAAAGTTTTGACAATTTTGAAAAATGTGCGGTAGAACCAACCGGATCCCAAGTATCGACCCACAACAACACAAGAACGCTAGCTAGCTAAGCTAACGAATCTAGCGTTAGCTAGCTACACACATCATTGGGAACAACTAGCGAATAGCTAGCAATCTGAAGAAAGCAACATTAGCTAACGTTAGCTAGTTGGCCACAGGCCTGACACCTAGCTTCGTTTCGTTTTTGTATTCCATGATATGGATAGTCTCACTTGTCAAACCCTTCAAAAGAAAGTTGCGCCAAAACTTCGAGGGCTGGCTCTCTGCTTTCTCTCCCGCGGTTCCTGCTGGCTACTTTTAATCGCCTCTACTACAGCTGTCCCCAGCTGAACGCATGCGCCAAACCGGTGACTGCAGTTTACTAGTAGGCGCGCTGTGCAAACATGTAGTCTGGCGAAGGTGGATGGGGTCCTTCGCAGGGTTGCCATTTCTTTCTTTTTTTTAACTATAAAGCCTTTATGAGTACAAAATATGAGTGTTTACTTAGAAACATTTCTTCCATGTCTTTTGACACGAAAAAATAACCACAACTCCTGTACATTTAATTTGTCTACACAGGAGGTTGGTGACACCTTAATTGGGGAGGACTGGCTCACAGTAAAGCTGGAACAGAATAAATAGAATGGTATTGAACTCAAACACATGGTTTCCATGTGTTTTATACCATTCCATCCCAGCCATTATTATGAGCTGTCCTCCCCTCAGCAGCCTCCTGTGTTGCATGAAATGGATTAACATTTCAGTCTCCCCCGCCCCTATTTCAAGCTGTTTTCTCAGATGTTCCCCATAAATTCAATTGAAAGGTCATACATTAAAAGGTGCAGTCTGGAAAATGTGCACATGCAGCCCCTAGCCCTTGATCATGTCTCTCTGTTCCATTACATACATAAAAGTCATTGGACGAAGGCGTTTTCTGTAGGGGGGAGTTTTGTTAAGAGCAGCGACACTTGGTCTGAACATTAACACGCATCGCCTGCGGTACAGTTTTGGAAGCACAAGGACCCGGTTCTTTCATATCAATGAGAAATTATTTTAAAAAGGTTAAATTGATACACACCTTTATAGGGTTAGGGTTCCCACACGGTCATATGTCCATGTTACACCACTTGTTTACGGACAGACAGACGACAGAGTGGGCTACCTGTGCTAATTACTGTTGCCGAACACCTGTGTGTACAGTAAACGGAAGACAGACGCCACAAACTTGTCACTGAAAAATACTGTCGGCTCCAACTGTGTTAAAACCGTATCCAGTAAGTGTGTATGTATTCATTTTATTTGACCAGGTAGGTTGACTGAGAACACTTTCTATTTACAGCAACAACCTGGGGAATAGTTACAGGGGAGAAGAGGGAGGATGAATGTGCCAATTGGAATGTATTTTTGCGTTTGTGAAATTATTTTGATGTGATATGAAAGTAGAGGGATTTATGTTTCTAGAACCGCAGCGCAATTGAGAATCGATTTCCGTTTAGATGGAGTATTTGGCTGTTTTGGCTTCCAGAGCCAATTCGCCCTTTAAACAGAACATGTAAAGTTGTTGGACTAAGGAGTAACGTTAGACTCCTTTAGTCCAGTATTGGGCTAATTCAGTAGCTACCTTACATATGTAATATTGTGCAGTGGTCAAGGACTTAATAAAAATAAAAGTATTTATTGTAGCCTAATGTCTAATATGACAACAAAAACGCTATCAATGAACAATAGGTAATTACTTTTTTTGATAAGTTGTAAGCTCATTAAATATTATTCTATATTTTTCCAAAACCAAAAGGGCATATTACATTTGTTGAAGTAGAATATGTTCCATGCCAGGCCAAGCTAAATAACAACCCATCCATCCTTTATACATGAATGTGGAAACTGCAGTAATATCACTGCTGCTAAGGGTTACTTCTTAGAGCTGGTCAGATTGTGGTAGGTCTATGCCTAAAGTAATAATTATACCGTTTATAAATTTTCTGTTTGTTGGTAAAGGATATTAAACCATACCCTCATTTAAAAAGGAATCTATTGAAGTTGTTAGTCTTATTGCAGCCTGGCTGAGGATAATCATAATACTTCTATTTCAATATATTTTCTCAAAGTAAAAGGACCTGAACATGAAGAAGATATAAAATATTGATGGAGTCCAGATTTGGGTGTGCCTCTCATATTTTACATGGCACTCCAGCGACATCTGCTTGTCAGGATGAAGATTACATTGCTATCACACACACACACACACACACACACACACACAGTGAATAACAGAGGAAGCACTGCTCAGAACATTTATTTTAACAAATTCCACTGTAACGCCAGTCAGAGCACGTTTACTATCAGTTACTTTGATTTATTTGTTATATTTATTATTTATTTATTTATTTATTTTCTTCAACATAAAGCTCCTGTTAGATAAACTGTCAAAGAGAGGCATTAGTATCACTGCCACACAGTGAGGTCAGCAGGGTTAGGATCAATTCCATTTAAATTCAAAGACTGAATTAATAAAGAACTGACCCCAACCCTGGAGGTCAGTCAGTTTTATGGCCTAGAACACGGCCTAGAACCAGCAGCATCCGAGTCAAACACCCATATTATATACTACACGCCTCTGTCTGTCCGAGACTACACACAGACAGGCCTTGTCCCAAACCCACGACTGGCCCCTAGCCCTGACCCCTTCCCTTAGCCCCGGAACACCTGAAAGCACAAGGTATGTAATCTCGGACACCCAGAATGAAAAATCTTGTGCAATTGCGTTAGATGCTCGATTAAGTTCTGGGGGAAGATGTGTTAGAAAATATACTAGAACGAGGAGCGGAAGCAGAACTAGGAGCTCCACCCCCCTCTCTTTGCAAGTTACGGGAGAGGTGTATGGGCCAAATATCCCCTACTCTTCCGAAATTCGAAAGATGCTAAC
Source organism: Coregonus sp. 'balchen' (assembly GCA_902810595.1). Taxonomy (NCBI): domain Eukaryota; kingdom Metazoa; phylum Chordata; class Actinopteri; order Salmoniformes; family Salmonidae; genus Coregonus; species Coregonus sp. 'balchen'. The sequence continues at coordinate 10,100,806 of LR778260.1, forward strand.
ACCTGCAAAATCGTGATTTGTCCAAATTACCAGTGATGAAAGAGATCTGCGCACCGGAACGAAGTTCATCGTTAGTCGTCGCAACCCACAGTCTGTTGACAGATGCTACGATACCAGTTATGTTATGCGCATCTGTCCACAAGAGATTACATGGTAGATAACAGTAACATAGCGGTCCATATCTTGACCTCAATCTCCATCTGGTAGACTGTATGAAGTATCTGTCTGGTAAACTGTGTGAAGTATCTGTATGGTAAACTGTATGAAGTATCTGTCTGGTAAACTGTGTGAAGTATCTGTCTGGTAAACTGTGTGAAGTATCTGTCTGGTAAACTGTATGAAGTATCTGTACGGTAAACTGTGTGAAGTATCTGTCTGGTAAACTGTGTGAAGTATCTGTCTGGTAAACTGTGTGAAGTATCTGTCTGGTAAACTGTGTGAAGTATCTGTCTGGTAAACTGTGTGAAGTATCTGTACGGTAAACTGTGTGAAGTATCTGTCTGGTAAACTGTGTGAAGTATCTGTCTGGTAAACTGTGTGAAGTATCTGTCTGGTAAACTGTGTGAAGTATCTGTACGGTAAACTGTGTGAAGTATCTGTACGGTAAACTGTGTGAAGTATCTGTCTGGTAAACTGTGTGAAGTATCTGTCTGGTAAACTGTGTGAAGTATCTGTACGGTAAACTGTGTGAAGTATCTGTCTGGTAAACTGTGTGAAGTATCTGTACTGGTAAACTGTGTGAAGTATCTGTACTGGTAAACTGTGTGAAGTATCTGTCTGGTAAACTGTGTGAAGTATCTGTATGGTAAACTGTGTGAAGTATCGTTGGTAACTGTATGAAGTATCTGTATGGTAAACTGTGTGAAGTATCTGTATGGTAAACTGTTGATGAAGTTATCTGTCTGGTAAACTGTTGAAGTATCTGTACGGTAAACTGTATGAAGTATCTGTATGGTAAACTGTGTGAAGTATCTGTCTGGTAAACTGTGTGAAGTATCTGTCTGGTAAACTGTGTGAAGTATCTGTTGGTAAACTGTATGAAGTATCTGTCTGGTAAACTGTGTGAAGTATCTGTAGGTAAACTGTGTGAAGTATCTGTACTGGTAAACTGTGTGAAGTATCTGTCTGGTAAACTGTGTGAAGTATCTGTATGGTAAACTGTGTGAAGTATCTGTCGGTAAACTGTGTGAAGATCTGTCTGGTAATGTTTGAGTTCTGTATGGAAACTGTGGAATGTCATCTGTTGGCTAAACTGTGTGAAGTATCTTTGTAAACTGTTGAGTATCTGTAGGTAAATGTTGAAATATCTGTCTGGTAACTGTTGAAGATCTGTAGGTAAACGTGGAAGTATCTGTCTGGTAAACTGTGTGAAGATGTCTGGTAAACTGTTGAAGTATGTATGGTAAACTGTTGAGTGATTGCTGGTAAACTGAAGTATTCTGATCGGTAATGATGTGAAGTATCTGTTGTCAACTTGTGAAGATCTGTCTGGTAACTGTGTGAGTTTTTATGGTAAACGTGTGAAGTATCTGTATCGTAAACTGGTGAAGTATGTACGTAAATGTGGAAGTATCTGTTGTAAACTGTGTGAAGTACTGTGGTAAACTGTGTGAAGTATCTGTACGGTAAACTGTGTGAAGTATCTGTACGGTTAAACTGTGTGAAGTATCTGTACGGTAAACTGTGTGAAGTATCTGTACGGTAAACTGTGTGAAGTATCTGTATGGTAAACTGTGTGAAGTATCTGTACGGTAAACTGTGTGAAGTATCTGTACGGTAAACTGTGTGAAGTATCTGTACGGTAAACTGTGTGAAGTATCTGTCTGGTAAACTGTGTGAAGTATCTGTCTGGTAAACTGTGTGAAGTATCTGTCTGGTAAACTGTGTGAAGTATCTGTCTGGTAAACTGTGTGAAGTATCTGTATGGTAAACTGTGTGAAGTATCTGTATGGTAAACTGTGTGAAGTATCTGTCTGGTAAACTGTGTGAAGTATCTGCCGCCATGTTGCTTGAATCCACTGCTCCAGATTTTTTTAAAATCTAAAGACACATGTTCATCACTTAGGCTCAAACCTCTCCGTTACATTTAATTGAGGGGGAGTCAGGAGTTTCTTAGTGGTCAAGGGGCTAGGGTCAGTTTGGAACCAGGCCTGTGTGTTCCACAGCCACAAAGTGCACAGGAGGCCCGGAGTACACACGTTCCAGTGATGTAGCATACAAAACCAACCTGATGTCATCAGATGCTGTGTTCTGACAGAGACAGTCCATTTTTGTCCAACAGTAACAGTTTGTTTTCATTATTTTCAAAAGGAGAGATACACAGATCTGATCTCCCTCTGGATAGACAAGCATGGACAATTACAATAAGCACTGGAAAAATAGGGAAAATAATCATAATTTGTTACTGGCCAACTCCAATCCGAAGGTGAGTTGCCATATTGTAATTCTTTTTCTTTGCCCTCATTGCAAAACACTCTCTTACAAACAAAAACTTAGTCTCAAACGGCAGGTTCTCAGGTGCACAAAAAAAAACATAAAATGTTCAGTTTTGTACTTCCTGTTTTGTACTTCTGGTTTGCCTCTGGATGGGTGGGGGTGTCTCCTCCGTAGCGTGAGTCAAAAAGGGCTATCCCAGAATCCTCTCTGCTCAAACCCAGAATCACTACACTTCCCAGAATCTCCCTTTTTACATCCACAGAGCTGGACGTCGATTGGTCGCAGCAGGTTGACTCGCAGCCCGGTCACACAGAGGTGGCGTGTGATTGGTTGAGATGAAGTTCCACCCAGAGTGATGCGTTGTCCAAGGGTATGGTTAGAAGGGCAAAACGGTGGAAACGTTGCAGACAGAAATGTAAATATGGAGCTGACACGATTACCAACGCTCGTCGTCAACTCTGTTCTACACAACGTACTTCTATGTGCACGTTCTGTACCATTCCACCTTCCGGGAATAACACTGTCCACCATTTTGTGGGTTTTAGTCCTCTGCCTCTTTAGGATCATCCCCCCTCATCCACTAGTCCAAGTACTGGACAGGAGGGGTCTGGAAGGGGAGGGTAGTGTTGGACAGGAGGGGTCTGGAAGGGGAGGGTAGTGTTGGAGAGGAGGGGTCTGGAAGGGGAGGGTAGTGTTGGAGAGGAGGGGTCTGGAAGGGGAGGGTAGTTAGGGGTTGGAGAGGAGGGGTCTGGAAGGGGAGGGTAGAGTTGGAGAGGAGGGGTCTGGAAGGGGAGGGTAGTGTTGGAGAGGAGGGGTCTGGAAGGGGAGGGTAGTGTTGGAGAGGAGGGGTCTGGAAGGGAAGGTAGTTGGACAGGAGGGTCTGAAGGGGAGTAGTGTGGAGAGGAGGGGTCTGGAAGGGGAGGGTAGTGTTGGAGAGGAGGGGTCTGGAAGGGGAGGGTAGTGTTGGAGGAGGGCTGAAGTGAGTAGTGTGGAGAGGAGGGTCGATAGGGGATAGATGTTCAAGTAGTGTCTCGAAGGGGAGGTTAGTGTTGGAGAGGAGGTCTGAAGGACAGGTAGTGTGAGGGGGGGTCTGAAGGGCAGGGTATGTTGAGAGGAGGGGTCTAAGCAGGGTATGTGGAGTAGGAGGGGTGGTATGTGGAGGGTATTGGATAGGAGATCAGTGAAGTGGACCAGTAGTGATGGGGGTATGTCCAGGGTATTGATCAGAGATCAGTAGTGACCAGTAGTGATGGGGGGTCTATGTCCAGGGTATTGATCAGTAGTGAACAGTAGTGATGGGGGGGTCCATGTCGGGGTATTGATCAGAGATCAGTAGTGATGGGGGGTCCATGTCCAGGTTATTGATCAGAGATCAGTAGTGACCAGTAGTGATGGGGGGGGGTCCATGTCCAGGGTATTGATCAGAGATCAGTAGTGACCAGTAGTGATGGGGGGGGTCCATGTCCAGGGTATTGATCCGAAATCAGTAGTGATGGGGGGGTCCATGTCCAGGGTATTAATCAGAGATCAGTAGTTACCAGTAGTGATGGGGGGGTCCATGTCCAGGGTATTAATCAGAGATCAGTAGTGACCAGTAGTGATGGGGGGTCCATGTCCAGGGTATTAATCAGAGATCAGTAGTGACCAGTAGTGAGGGGGGGGGTCACAGCAGTAGGACCTGTAGGCAGAGTTGCCCCCCCCTGGCCCTCCACTGTCAGAGGATGATGCAGCAGCGACACAGCCTATGGCCACCGCCGTGCACCAAGGGAGGCGGGGTCACCGGGGCAAAGTAGGCGTGGACTTTTATCTCTGGCAGATGGGCCTATAGGGAGACGGAGGAGCTACGTCATTTCAAACGTAGCATATGCACATCCAACAATTTTTCACATTGTTGTATATTCTCCCATTTATTTCATTTGACAGCCTGCAACGTTGTAATAAACTGTATAGGAGTATAATACAACAGAGTGTGGGTAATTATATTATTTCCATAGGAGCAACATCAGCTTCAGGAAACTACAATTCCCACCAGGCCATGCAGGAGCTTTGACATTACAGCCATAGTGATGCAGCTTGGGAGATGTAGTGATGGTTGACGACTGACCCGTATGCGTTTGATGCCGGCCCTGGTGACCTGCTGGCAGTCGTAGAGTTCTATCCTCTCCAGACGGTGGCAGTTCTTCAGGTGCTCCAGAGTCCCGTCTGTGATCAGAGGGCAGTTATCCAACTCCACCACCGTGAGGCGCTCCTGTCCACACACACTGCTGCTCAGCGCCCTGATACCATCGTCAGTTATCAGCTCACAGTGGGAGAGAGACTGGGGAGAGAGGATAGACAGTAGACATTATATTACAGACTGTAATACACACACACACACACACACACACACACACACACACACACACGTACGTACCAGTGCTTGCAGGTGAGGGCAGTGAATAGCGAGCTGGACTAGAGTGTTGTCAGTCACCTGTGAGAGTAGACAGGCTCAATCAAACCCAGATACAGTACATAAGACTCAGATAGGCTCAATCAAATGCTGATGGACTCAATCTACAGTTGCATTCAACGAGAAAAGAACCCCATGAAATCTTACCAAAATACATTCTTCTAAATCCATTTTTTCCATTTCGTGACAATTCTGTTGAAACAAAAGTCACATCAGGTCAACATTTTCAGTTTTGATTTGTGAATTTAACATGTAAGAGATTTGAAGACAGAAGAAACAAGTCAGGACAGAGGAAATGCCATGATGGAAATAGAAGGAGAAAGACAGAAGCACTTACCCTGGCCAGTACAGTAAACCCAGCGTCTGTAACATGTGAACATCGTGCAGCCTCCAAGATCCTGATACACACACATTTGTTATGCGTTGGTTATGTGGACGTTATGGTGTGTTTATCAGTAGACCTCATTGTGTTTATCAGCAGACCTCATCCACAATTATGAGGAGAAAGGGGGACATTTCTTACTTGAGTCGGGGGCAGTTGAGACCCAGAGCGGTGAGAGAGGCGTCTGTAATGTTACTGCAGCCAGAGACACACAGGATCTGCAGCTTGTGACAACCCCGACACAGAGTGACCAAGCCATCATCAGTTATCTGCTGTAAACACACACACACACACACACACACACACACACACACACACAAACACACACACATATTACACACACACATATTACACACGCAAGCACACACACCAAGCTATCATCAGTTATCTGCTGTAAACACACACACACATAATACACACGCAAGCACACACACCAAGCTATCATCTGTCATATAAATAACACACACACATTATCTGTCTTTCACACACACACACACACACACACTCTCCGTCTCTCTCTCTCTCTGTGTCTTACTGAGCAGGACTGCATGTTGATAGTGGTTAGTTCAGGACAGTGTTTCTGGAGGTGTTTCAGTGCTCCGTCCTCCAACTGTACAGAACACAACACAGAGAAACTAATCACTACTGATAATCAATACGATCATGTTTATTTGTGTGTGTGTCTGTGTGTGTGTGTGTGTGTGTGTGTACCTGTGTGCAGCCACGTAGGAACAGGCCTCGTAGGCTGTTACAGCCCCTGGCCAGAGCCTCGATGCCATCTCTGGTGATTTGGTCACACCACGACAGGTTCAATGTCTCCAAAATACTACAGCCATCACTAAGTGGAGACACACACACACACACCCTGTTTTCTTACTATGTATTACACTGCATGTTACGTTACTGTTTCCACTGGAATGATAAGGTAACAATGTGGGATTTGTTGTACCCGGTAATGATATGGTAACAATGGGGGATTGTTGTACCCGGTAATGATATGCTAACAATGGGGGATTTGTTGTACCCGGTAATGATATGCTAACAATGGGGGATTGTTGTACCCGGTAATGATATGGTAACAATGGGGGAATTGTTGTACCCGGTAATGATATGGTAACAATGGGGGATTTGTTGTACCCGGTAATGATATGGTAACAATGGGGGAATTGTTGTACCCGGTAATGATATGGCTAACAATGGGGGAATTGTTGTACCCGGTAATGATATGAACATGGGGATGCCTTATACTACAATGGGGGATTTGTTGTACCCGGTTGAAGCTAACATGGGGATTTGTACCGTAATGATTGTAACAATGGGGGATTGTTGTACCCGGTAATGATATGCTAACAATGGGGGATTTGTTGTACCCGGTAATGATATGGTAACAATGGGGGAATTGTTGTACCCGGTAATGATATGCTAACAATGGGGGATTTGTTGTACCCGGTAATGATATGCTAACAATGGGGGATTTGTTGTACCCGGTAATGATATGCTAACAATGGGGGATTTGTTGTACCCGGTAATGATATGCTAACAATGGGGGATTTGTTGTACCCGGTAATGATATGCTAACAATGGGGGATTTGTTGTACCCGGTAATTATATGGTAACAATGGGGGATTTGTTGTACCCGGTAATGATATGCTAACAATGGGGGATTTGTTGTACCCGGTAATGATATGGTAACAATGGGGGATTTGTTGTACCCGGTAATGATATGCTAACAATGGGGGATTTGTTGTACCTGGTAATGATATGGTAACAATGGGGGATTTGTTGTACCTGGTAATGATATGGTAACAATGGGGGATTTGTTGTACCCGGTAATGATATGGTAACAATGGGGGATTTGTTGTACCTGGTAATAAATGGTGTTTGTTGTAATGAATCCTAAAGAAAGAAACTTGTAATTTATTGGTTATTACTATGTAACCATTATGTACCATTTTACCCTTCTAGTAAATACCTTTTGTAACTTCTGGAGCGTAAAATAAAGTGCAACCCTTGACCCTTGGCCAGAAGTGGTGCACTACACAGGGAACCGTTTAGGACACTGACCTGAGAGCTTTGAGGGAGTGGTTGGTAACAGACACACAGGAGGTGAGGTCCAGCTGTCGGAGTTTGCAGCAGAACTTGGAGAGGCTGAGGCAGGTGCTGTCTGTGATCTTAGTGCAGCCGTTCAGGTTCAACACCTCAATGTTACGGCAGTTCTGGGAAAACGTCCTGACAGGCGACAGAGTCATCATAGGTATACAAATACCAGAGTCATGGAGAAGTAACTGAATAACGAGGGATATTTCCCTTTCCAGACGATTCGATACGTATCTAGATACATGGGCTCCGATACGATACAGGAACGGTACGTTTTAGTTAGAAAATATTTCGGTGTGATTCGGTTTGATTAGAGGAACGAAACGATGCGATTCGGTTCGAGGCGATATGATTCGACGCACTAACATTTGTTGCATAAACACTTATTTTCCATCCTAAATTAAAATCTGTTGTTGATGGAGATCATGAGCTCGGCCTCTCTGAGCTGGCTTCTGTGTGTGTGTGTATTCAGAAAGTATTCACACCCCTTGACTTTTTCCACATTTTTGTTGTGTTACAGCCTGAATTTAAAATCGATTAAATTGAGATGTGTCACTGGTCTACACCCCTCCCCAAATAAAATAAAAAAAATGAAAAGCTGAAATGTCTTGAGTCAATAATAATGCTGAGCGATTAACCAACATTTGTTATTTTTTCGTTTTTTAAAACAACGAATTGACCGATGTCTGTTCAATTATTTGAATGTCATTTTGTTCTGGGTTTTTTTTGTGAGCTCAATGCGCACATCACACAGTTTCTCTAGATTTAAATCAGATCCAGCCTGAACTGTGCGATTGTAGTAGGGAATTGTAGTTTCCAAAAGGCCAATATTCTACATAGGTTTAGCACATAAAACTTGGTAATTAACTACAATGACCATAATCCATTGTGCATTTACTTGTCCGGTCGGTGTTTCTCTTTTACGCCTGCTACTGAAGAGAGAAGAACACGCGACCCTGAGGTGATATAGAGAGCAGCTAGCTGTTGCTTCGCGAGGCATCTGAAAATACATACTACCATCATGGGACTTTTATTCATTGTTTTATTCTGTGTTGTTACAGCGTTCAACCCACATAATGCATTTAATGTTTTAATTTTTTTTATCGAAACCGAAATCCTTTTATTTTTTAAATAATCGAACCGAAACAGAACCTACCTCAAAATGCACTAATCGCTCAGCACTAGTCAATAAGTATTCAACCCTTTTGTTATTTACATTTTACATTTTAGTCAGTTAGCAGACGCTCTTATCCAGAACAACTTACAGTTAGTGAGTGCATACATTTTCATACTGCAAGCCTAACTAAATTCCGGAGTAAAAATGTCTTAACAAGTCACATAATAAGTTGCATGTACTCACTCTGTGTGCAATAATAGTGTTTAACATGATTTTTGAATGACTACCTCATCTCTGTACCCCACACATACAATTATCTGTAAGGTCCCTCAGTTGAGCAGTGCATTTCAAACACAGATTCAACAACAAAGACCAGGGAAGTTTTCCAATGCCTCGCAAAGAAGGGCACCTATTGGTAGATGGGTAAAAAAATTATAAAAAGCAGACATTGAATATCCCTTTTGAGCATGGTGAAGTTAATAATTACACTTTGGATGGTTACACTTTGCCGGAGAGGAAGGAAACCGCTCAGGGATTTCACCATGAGGCCAATGGTGACTTTAAAACAGTTACAGAGTTTAATGGCTGTGATAGGAGAAAACTGATGATGGATCAACAACATTGTAGTTACTCCACTATACTAACCTAAATGACAAAGTGAAAAGAAAGAAGTCTGTACAGAATACAAATATTCCAAAACATGCATCCTGTTTGCAATAAGGCACTAAAGTAAAACTGCTAAAAAATTTGACAAAGAAAGTAACTATGTCCTGAATACAAAGCATTATGTTTAGGGCAAATCCAACACAACACAAAACTGAGTACCACTCTTCATATTTTCAAGCATGGTGGTGGCTGCATCATGTTATGGGTATGCTTGTCATCTGCAAGGACTAGGGAGTTTTTTAGGATAAAAATAAACAAAATAGAGATAAGCACAGGCAAAATCCTAGAGGAAAACCTGGTTCAGTCTGCTTTCCATCAGACACTGAGAGACAAATTCACCTTTCAGCAGGACAAACCCCTAAAACACAAGCCCAAATATACAATGGAGTTGCTTACCAAGACGACATTGGATGTTCCTGAGTGGCATAATTACAGTTTTGACTTAAATTGGCATGAACATCTATGGCAAGAGTTAAATGGTTGTCTAACAATGATCAACAACCAATTTGACAGAGCTTGAAGAATAAAAAAAAAAGAAAAAGTGCAAATATTTTACAATCCAGGTGTGCAAAGCTCTTAGAGACTTACCCAGAAAGACTCACAGCTGTAATCGCTGCCAAAGGAAATTCTAACATGTATTGACTCAGGGATGTGAATACTTAGGTAAATGAGATATTTCTGTATTTCATTTTCAATAAATTTGCAAAAATATGTTTTCACTTTGTCATTATGGGGTATTGTGTGTATTATGGGGTATTAATCCATTTTGAACTCAGGCTGTAACAACAAAATGTGGAATAAGTCAAGGGGTATGAATACTTTCTGAAGGCCCTGTATGTCTATGGTGTATGTACTGATCTGAGCCGTAAGGGAGACTTGGCATCTAGTCAATGTAGCCTGTTTTTTGTCCCCCCACTTTGGTTCTGAAATCACCATCACCCACTAAATAACTTGTCATCTTTGCAGATTAAGTATTTGGCTAAGTACTATTATGTACTAGGCTACTGATATTCCCTGTGGTTGGTCGGCACGCTAAATGACTTGTAGATCAATGACTGTCAACACAGTTACATGCAGTTTCGACACTGAAGGAGAGGACGCATCAGTTGTCACAAAAGATAAGGTATTTCTGGAAGGTGAATCACCGATTTGTAATGTTTGAATCGATTTTCTGACCGATGCATGCTACATTTGGATCAGTTTGGGGTCCGCAGACCGATGCAGTTGCATCTTAAACATTTGAATCGGGGACCGATGCCTATCGGTGAATCGTTACATCCCTATGAACCACAGTGAGTTGGTTATACTAAGAGTGTAAGAGGCCCTATGGAGAAGGACTCACTTCATGGATGCGTCTCCCACACTGAGACATCCCCTCAAACTCAGCTGCCTTAGGAAGCCTCCACATCGCTTGGAGATGTTCTCCACTACTCTACCCTAGAGAGAGGAGGAGTGGAGAGAATTTTTAACCAGTCTTCATTCATTACACAAACATTAATGGAGAGAGAGAGACAGAGAGTAGGGAGAGAGAGAGAGAGAGGAGAGAGAGACCTACGAATGTGTATATGTAGGATCACCTCCCCTGACCTCTCACCTCTATGTCTGTCTGGAAGTTGAACAGGTCAATCTTCTGCCAGTTACTACCATCCAAGGCCAGGACATTCCACGCCTGAGAGGAGAGAGAGAGAGAGAGAGAGAAAGAGAGAGATATGGGGAGAGAGAGGAAGAGAGAGTGTGATGGTGTTATCAGTCATACACCACACAGCAGGGCTGTGTTCAGGAGGCTTAAAATATTTGGCATGGGCCCTCAGATCGTCACAAACTTCTACAGCTGCGCCATTGTGAGCATCTTGACTGGCTGCATCACCGCTTGGTATGGCAACTGCTCGGCATCCGACCGCAAGGCGCTACAGAGGGCGGTGTCAGAGGAAGGCCCTAAAGACTCCAGCCACCCAAGTTACAGACGGTTCGATCTGCTACCGCATGGCAAGTCTGGAACCAACAGGACCCTGAACAGCTTCTACCCCCAAGCCATAAGACTGCTAAATAATTAACCAAATAGCTACCTGGACTATATGCATTGACCCTCTTTGCATAAACTCTTTTGACTCATCACATACGCTGCTGTTACTGTTTGTCTATCCTGTTGCCTAGTCACTTTACCCCTACCTATATGTACATATCTACCTCAATTACCTCGTACCCCTGCACATGGACACAGTACTGCTACCCTGTGTACAGTGGGGAAAAAAAGTATTTAGTCAGCCACCAATTGTGCAAGTTCTCCCACTTAAAAAGATGAGAGGCCTGTAATTTTCATCATTGGTACACGTCAACTATGACAGACAAATTGAGGAAAAAAAATCCAGACAATCACATTGTAGGATTTTTAATGAATTTCTTTGCAAATTATGGTGGAAAATAAGTATTTGGTCACCTACAAACAAGCAAGATTTCTGGCTCTCACAGACCTGTAACTTCTTCTTTAAGAGGCTCCTTTGTCCTCCACTCATTACCTGTATTAATGGCACCTGTTTGAACTTGTTATCAGTATAAAAGACACCTGCCCACAACCTCAAACAGTCACACTCCAAACTCCACTATGGCCAAGACCAAAGAGCTGTCAAAGGACACCAGAAACAAAATTGTAGACCTGCACCAGGATGGGAAGACTGAATCTGCAATAGGTAAGCAGATTGGTTTGAAGAAATCAACTGTGGGAGCAATTATTAGGAAATGGAAGACATACAAGACCACTGATAATCTCCCTCGATCTGGGGCTCCACGCAAGATCTCACCCCGTGGGGTCAAAATGATCACAAGAACGGTGAGCAAAAATCCCAGAACCACACGGGGGGACCTAGTGAATAACCTGCAGAGAGCTGGGACCAAAGTAACAAAGCCTACCATCAGTAACACACTACGCCGCCAGGGACTCAAATCCTGCAGTGCCAGACGTGTCCCCCTGCTTAAGCCAGTACATGTCCAGGCCCGTCTGAAGTTTGCTAGAGTGCATTTGGATGATCTAGAAGAGGATTGGGAGAATGTCATATGGTCAGATGAAACCAAAATAGAACTTTTTGGTAAAAACTCAACTCGTCGTGTTTGGAGGACAAAGAATGCTGAGTTGCATCCAAAGAACACCATACCTACTGTGAAGCATGTGGGTGGAAACATCATGCTTTGGGGCTGTTTTTCTGCAAAGGGACGAGGACGACTGATCCGTGTAAAGGAAAGAATGAATGGGGCCATGTATCGTGAGATTTTGAGTGAAAACCTCCTTCCATCAGCAAGGGCATTGAAGATGAAACGTGGCTGGGTCTTTCAGCATGACAATGATCCCAAACACACCGCCCGGGCAACGAAGGAGTGGCTTCGTAAGAAGCATTTCAAGGTCCTGGAGTGGCCTAGCCAGTCTCCAGATCTCAACCCCATAGAAAATCTTTGGAGGGAGTTAAAAGTCTGTTGCCCAGCGACAGCCCCAAAACATCACTGCTCTAGAGGAGATCTGCATGGAGGAATGGGCCAAAATACCAGCAACAGTGTGTGAAAACCTTGTGAAGACTTACAGAAAACGTTTGACCTGTGTCATTGCCAACAAAGGGTATATAACAAAGTATTGAGAAACTTTTGTTATTGACCAAATACTTATTTTCCACCATAATATGCAAATAAATTCATTAAAAATCCTAGTCATAGTTGACGTGTACCTATGGTGAAAATTACAGGCCTCTCTCATCTTTTTAAGTGGGAGAACTTGCACAATTGGTGGCTGACTAAATACTTTTTTGCTACCCTGTGTATATAGCCATGTTATCACCTCGTACCCCTGCACATAGACTCAGTACTGCTACCCTGTGTATATAGCCATGTTATCACCTCGTACCCCTGCACATTGACTCAGTACTGCTACCCTGTGTATAGCCATGTTATCACCTCGTACCCCTGCACATTGACTCAGTACTGCTACCCTGTGTATATAGCCATGTTATCACCTCGTACCCCTGCACATAGACTCAGTACTGCTACCCTGTGTATATAGCCATGTTATCACCTCATACCCCTGCATATTGACTCAGTACTGCTACCCTGTGTATATAGCCATGTTATCACCTCATACCCCTGCATATTGACTCAGTACTGCTACCCTGTGTGTATAGCCATGTTATCACCTCATACCCCTGCATATTGACTCAGTACTGCTACCCTGTGTATATAGCCATGTTATCACCTCGTACCCCTGCACATTGACTCAGTACTGCTACCCTGTGTATATAGCCATGTTATCACCTCGTACCCCTGCACATTGACTCAGTACTGCTACCCTGTGTATATAGCCATGTTATCACCTCATACCCCTGCACATAGACACAGTACTGCTACCCTGTGTATATAGCCATGTTATCACCTCGTACCCCTGCACATAGACTCAGTACCGCTACCCTGTGTATATAGCCATGTTATCACCTCGTACCCCTGCACATAGACTCAGTACCGCTACCCTGTGTATATAGCCATGTTATCACCTCGTACCCCTGCACATTGACTCAGTACTGCTACCCTGTGTATATAGCCATGTTATCACCTCATACCCCTGCACATAGACTCAGTACCGCTACCCTGTGTATATAGCCATGTTATCAGCACATTGACACAGTACTGCTACCCTGTGTATATAGCCATGTTCTCAGCACATAGACACAGTACTGCTACCCTGTGTATATAGCCATGTTATCGTTATTCGTTGTGTATTTATTCCTTGTTGTTATTATTCTCTGCATTGTTGGGAAGGGCCGTAACTAAGCATTTAGTTAGTCTACATCTGTTGTTAAACGAAGCATGTGACGAAAAAGATATGATTTGATTTCAGTAGGGCGCGTTAAACATGACGAGGAACCTTGACGACTGATTGCTCTACAAATCACACTGAGTAGTTATGATACCAGTCAGTCTGTAATGTCTGTAGGGGTGGGCCTTACCTTGGACACCTGGGCACACCTGCACAATGTGATCACATCCAGATTGGAGAAGATTCTACAGAGAGACAAAGAGCATTCTTATAGTTTTACAAAGACTGGCCTGTCAATTTAGCAATAGCATGAGGAATAGGCCAATTGAGTTAGCATGTAGCTATTAGCCAACAGGGTAAGCCAGTGGGTTAGGTCACACACAGACAGTTCCTCCTATTAGTTATCCTTTAATCCCACACAACCTCCCACCCCGACCCTCACACAACCTCCCACCCCGACCCTCACACAACCTCCCACCCCGACCCTCACACAACCTCCCACCCCGACCCTCACACAACCTCCCACCCCGACCCTCACACAACCTCCCACCCCGACCCTCACACAACCTCCCACCCCGACCCTCACACAACCTCCCACCCCGACCCTCACACAACCTCCCACCCCGACCCTCACACAACCTCCCACCCCGACCCTCACACACTCTCAGGAAACTAGCACTTTCCAGTATTCCCTCTCATGGACAGAGACAAAGGCTGTGTGTGTGTGGGGTCAGCTAGGGAATGTTGGGGCACATGTCATGTACACACACACACCTCATTGATCAGTGGTTAATGGAGCTGCTGAACAATCAGCTGAGAGCTGATCGATCGGCTCTCTGACTGGCTGATGGGCGTGGTGGAGGCCATGTTCCGCTTTAAATCACACACACACAATCCTGTTTGTGTGAGTGTGTGTGTGTGTGTGTGTGTGTGTATATATAGTACAGTGCCTTCAGAAAGTATTCATACCCCTTTGACTTATTCCACATGTTGTATTACAGCCTGAATTCAAAATGAATTATATAGATTTGTTTTCCCCTCACCCATCTACACACAATGCCCCCAAAAGGTGACACACACACACACACCTAACCACTCAAGGTTAACAGTCTGCTAAGTGAGGCCAGCCATGTCCTTTTTTAATAAATTAACCTCACACATTAAGCCCTGAGGCGAGCGCTTGCCCCAGGGCTTAAAGTGTGTGTGTGTGTGTGTGTGTGTGTGTGTGTAACTAACCTGAGCAGCAGCTCTTTGGGAAGCTTCTTGTTAATGGGAGCTTCATCACTGTTGGAGAACACCTGGAGAGAGAATCAACATCCATATCAGAGCCACTGTCACCATCGTAACAAGCACCCAATAGAACACACACACACGCACGCGTACCCACAGGCCTGCACATTCACAAAACACAGACAGACACACAGGAGAGCTACAGAAAGCCCGCTGAGAGACCAAAGATTGATTTAGGAATGTTACAGCTACCTCAGTGACATCAACAGCCCCTAGCAACACAATAGAACACTGTTACCGAGATAGAAGGGGAACGAGAGAGGAAGAAGTAGAGAAGGAAAGCTAGTGAGAGGGAGTAGCCTAATTTACTGGTGAAGACTCAGAAGAGAGGAACATTATAGATTTTATTGGGATCCACGTTACATTAGCCGACGGCAATAGCGACAGCTAGTCTTCCTGGGGTCCGACACATAACCAAAAAGATATTACAGACAAAAATACTTTAAGATGTATATACTTTTAAAAACATTAACATAGACATTACAACTAGGTCAGATAGGGGAGAGGCGTTGTGTTGCATTATTTGTTTTTTATTTTGCGGTTTGAGTAATTTGAGATGGGAGTTCCATGTCATCATGGCTCTGTATAATAATGTCAGTTGCCTTGAATTCGTTCTAGATTTGCGTACTGTGAAGAGATCCCTGGTGGCATGTCTGGTGGGGTAAGTACAGTCGTGGTCAAACGTTTTGAGAATGACACAAATATGAATTTTCACAAAGTCTGCTGCCTCAGTTTTTCTGATGGCAATCTGCATATACTCCAGAATTAATTGCAAAGTCCCTCTTTGCCATGAAAATGAACTTAATCCCAAAAACACATTTCCACTGCATTTCAGCCCTGCCACAAAAGGACCAGCTGACATCATGTCAGTGATTCTCTCGTTAACGCAGATGAGAGTGTTGACGAGGACAAGGCTGGAGATCACTCTGTCATGCTGATTGAGTTAGAATAACAGACTGGAAGCTTTAAAAGGAGGGTGGTGCTTGAAATCATTGTTCTTCCTCTGTTAACCATGGTTACCTGCAAGGAAACACGTACCGTCATCATTACTTTGCACAAAAAGGGCTTCACAGGCAAGGATATTGCTGCTAGTAAGATTGCACCTAAATCAACCATTTATCGGATCATCAAGAACTTCAAGGAGAGAGGTTCAATTGTTGTGAAGAAGGCTTCAGGGCGCCCAAGAAAGTCCAGCAAGCGCCAGGACCGTCTCCTAAAGTTGATTCAGCTGCGGGATCGGGGCACCACCAGTGCAGAGCTTGCTCAGGAATGGCAGCAGGCAGTTGTGAGTGCATCTGCACGCACAGTGAGTCAAAATCTTTTGGAGGATGGCCTGGTGTCAAGAAGGGCAGCGAGGAAGCCACTTCTCTCCAGAAAAAACATCAGGGACAGACTGATATTTTTTCGGGCATCCGGAAAACACCTTGTCCGGAGAAGACAAGGTGAGCGCTACCATCAGTCCTGTGTCATGCCAACAGTAAAGCATCCTGAGACCATTCATGTGTGGGGTTGCTTCTCAGCCAAGGGAGTGGGCTCACTCACAATTTTGCCTAAGAACACAGCCATGAATAAAGAATGGTACCAACATCCTCCGAGAGAAACTTCTCCCAACGATCCAAGAAAAGTTTGGTGACGAACAATGCCTTTTCCAGTATGATGGAGCACCTTACCATAAGGCAAAAGTGATAACTAGGTGGCCTGGGGAACAAAACATCGAAAATGTGGGTCCATGGCCAGGAAACTCCCCAGATCTTAATCCCATTGAGAACTTGTGGTCGATCCTCAAGAGGCGGGTGGACAAACACAAACCCACAAATTCTGATAAACTCCAAGCATTGATTATGCAAGAATGGGCTGCCATCAGTCAGGATGTGGCTCAGAAGTTAATTGACAGCATGCCAGGGCAGATTGCAGAGGTCTTCAAAAAAGAAGGTTCAACACTGCAAATATTGACTCTTTGCATAAACTTAATGTAATTGTCAATAAAAGCCTTTGACAATTATGGAATGCTTGTAATTATACTTCAGTATATCATAGTAACATCTGACAAAAAACACTGTAAACACTGAAGCAGCGAACTTTGTGAAGACCAATACTTGTGTCATTCTCAAAACGTTTGACCACGACTGTATGTCTGTCAGAGTTGTATGTATGTTGATTATTCGGACAATTTGGAAAATGTAAACAATATTTCTCACATAAACATGAATTTATGCAGTTAATCTCTCGTCAACCCTCAACCAGGAAAGACAGGCATGCATGTTGTTGATGTTAGTTCTGTATGTGCAGTTAAGGGCAAGGCGTGCTGCTCTGTTTTGAGAGAGCTGCAGCTTTGCTAGGTCTTTCTTTGCTGCACTTAACCATATTCTCTATTCTAGTCCATATTACCGGACAGTAATCAAGATGGGACAAGACCAGAGCCTGAATAACTAGTACAATTGATTTGTGTCAAAAACGCAGAATATATTTTTTATAAACAACCCCTCACCATTTTCACATTTTTTAAATTTTATTTAACCCATCCTCTTCGGAGGACACTTTTTAAATTTTTTTACAGCTTTTCTTCTACATATACACTACAGTTCAAAAGTTTGGGGTCACTTAGAAATGTCCTTGTTTTCGAAAGAAAAGCAATTTCTTTGTCCATTAAAATAACATGAAATTGATCAGAAATACATTGTAGACATTGTTAATGTTGTAAATGGCTATTGTAGCTGGAAGCGGCTGATTTTTAATGGAATATCTACATAGGCGTACAGAGGTCCATTATCAGCAACCATCAGTCCTGTGTTCCAATGGCACGTTGTGTTTGCTAATCCAAGTTTATCATTTTAAAAAGGCTAATTGATCATTTGAAAACCCTTTTGCAATTATGTTAGCACAGCTGAAAACTGTTGTGCTGATTAAAGAAGCAATAAAACTGGCCTTCTTGAGACTAGTTGAGTATCTGGAGCATCAGCAATTGTGGGTTCGATTACAGGCTCAAAATGGCCAGAAACAAATCACTTTCTTCTGAAACTCGTCAGTCTATTCTTGTTCTGAGAAATGAAGGCTATTCCATGCGAGAAATTACCAAGAAACTGAAGATGTCGTACAACGCTGTGTACTACTCCCTTCACAGAACAGCGCAAACTGTCTAACCAAAATAGAAAGAGGAGTGGGAGGCCCCGGTGCACAACTGAGCAAGAGGACAAATACATTAGTGTCTAGCTTGAGAAAAAGGCACCTCACAGGTCCTCAACTGGCAGCTTCATTAAATAGTACCCGCAAAACACAAGTCTCAACATCAACAGTGAGAGGCGACTCCGGGATGCTGACCTTCTAGGCAGAGTTGCAAAGAAAAAGCCATATCTCAGACTGGCCAATAAAAAGAAAAGATTAAGATGGGCAGTCTGAAATATGGCTTTTTCTATGATGATTTTTCTATATTTTTTTATGAGGCGCCCACTAGACGTAAATTCTGCTTCTCTGCTCGGAGCCTTATGAAAGTGGGGTACAGGGCACATCGTCTCGCCACTATTTCATGGGGAAATTGTTCATTAATAGAGAACGGGGTGTTCTTCAGGTCCCTACCCTGTTGTAACAAGACAACCTTCATTTTGTAGTGAGTTAGCGTAGCTACGATCGGACGGGGCCTTCCCACCGCTCTGCCACCCGAAAACAGTGAGCCCTTTGAAAATCAATCGTATCCACCTGTTCGTCCGTCATCTTGAGATTACATTTCATGAACACCTTGACTTTTTCCTGCGTTTTCGCCTCTTCACTGTTGTCGTTGAGACTGGTGTTTTGCGGGTACTATTTAATGAAGCTGCCAGTTGAGGACCTGTGAGGTGTTTTCATTTTCATCCTCCTTTATTTCCAATATTCTTCATACTTCTGCACTTTAGATCAAGTAATTCGGCTTTCAATGTTTTATTATCATACCGTAGCCTCTCTGTAGTGTCTTCTAGGGAGTCCACGGTAGTTTTCTATCTTATTTTCCGCTCGTATTTCTTCTGTCATTTTATTACTCTAATCCATTCCTGTTTTTAAGGCCTCAACCTCCCCCAGTAGCCCAGGCAATAGATGCTGCTGTTTTATTATTATTATTATTATTATTATTATTATTAAATTCATAAAAAATCCTACAATGTGATTTTCTGGATTTTTTTCCCTCAATTTGTCTGTCATAGTTGACGTGTACCTATGATGAAAATTACAGGCCTCTCATCTTTTTAAGTGGGAGAACTTGCACAATTGGTGGCTGACTAAATACTTTTTTCCCAACTGTATGCAGCTGTTTTAACTGCTCGCTCATGGCTGTAAGCAACACTATATCTTCTGCAGACATAGTTATTAAAAACGTCCCCCTCCAATGTTACATTTGGAATTTTTAGACAGCGGCTTCCCTTCAGATTCGCTCGCAGAGCTCGAGGAAAGGTATTCTCTTGTTCGCTTTGATGTATCTGATTCTTTTTCGAGCATATCAAATTGCTGATCAATTAATAGTTCAAGGTTCTCTATATTATCCAGAATGTTTGTTTAGCAGTTATCAGCTAATCCTCAATTTTTATGATTAATTCATGGGACAAACTGTGCCTACCACGCTGCAACCTGCCACGTCATCAATCACCTGGTCTTCAATAACAACTTTGTCAATATGACTTGACCATGATAATTGACCATCCAATGTTATACCTAGGAGTTTAGCTTCCTCAACTTGCTCAATGGTCACACCCTTTATACAGAACTCCAGTTGATGTTTAGGTCTTAGAGAATGTTTTGAACCAATTGCAATGCTTTTAGTTTTAGATGTATTTAAGACCAGTTTATTATTAAATCACCAATTCCGATACTGACTCTAACTCCTTATTTAGAATGTCAGTGAGCTCACTGGCTTTGGGTGCTGACATGTCGAGTGTGGAATCATCTGCATACATAGTCATTCTAGCTTCGTGTAAGACCAGCGGCAAATCATTAGTAAAAATAGAGAAGAGTAACGGCCCAAGGCAACTGCCCTGAAGGACACCGCACTGTACATATCTGATGTTACAGAAGCTTCCACTGAAGAACACTCTCTGGGTTTTATTGGTTAAATAGGCTTAACTCTCCAGCCAGGTGATGGCAGGTGATGTAAAGCCATAGCAAGTGAGTTTATTTAATAACAATGTATGATCAATAACATCAAAGGCTGCACTGAAATCTAACAATACAGCTCCATCTATCATGTTATTATCCATTTATTTTAACCAATCATCTGTCATCTGAGTCAGTGCAGTACAAGTTGAGTGCCCTTCTCTATATGCATGCTGAAAGTCAGTAGTTAACTTGTTCTTTTAAAAAATAGCATTGTATTTGGTCAAACACAATTCTCTCCATCAGTTTACTAAGAGCAGGCAGCAAACTGATTGGGTGGCTGTTAGAGCCAGCAAAGGGTGCTTTACTATTGTTAGGCAGTGGAATTACTTTAGCTTCCTTCCACGCCTGTGGAACATACACACTCCTTTAGGCTTTGGTTAACGACATGGCAAATAGGGGTGGCAATACAGTCTGCTACCATTCTCAATAGCTTCCCATCAAGGTTGTCTATACCTGGTGGCTTATCATTATGATGGATAACAATAGTTTTTCCACCTCTCCCACACTAACTTGGCCAAATTCAAAACAGCAATCCTTTCATTATCATTGGATGTTCAATGTTGTAATTTCTCTTCTGATTTTCCACTTTATTTAGTGAAAGTCATTGAAATTATTGGCAATATCGAAAGGTTTTATGGAGTTTCTGCTCATGATATAATTTAAGATACTCCAAAGTATTTTTCCATTGTGTTCTTTTTGTTTAGTCAGTCACAAAATGTCTCAATTTACAGTATGTCAACCAATCATCTTAGCAGCCTGACTTGTTTGCCATCTCTTTTGCATCATTTCTTTTAACCATACCATTTTTCCATTTCATTCCAGAGGGCTCTACAATTCAATGCATGCATGCATGCATGCTTGTAAAAAATGTGCATTAATATTTCTACAAATACTTCCAGTGCTGCATCTGGATTCACTTCCTCATACACATCAGACCAACACACATTTTTCAAATCTTCAACAAGAGTCCTGAGGAAAAACATTTAGTATGATCTCTTATAAAATTACTTTAGGCCCAACCTTTGGCACGTCGGCTTTCCTTGTTGTTGCCACAATGTTATGGTCACTCACTACAGCCAATGGGAACTAATATTGCTTTGGAGCAAAGCTCCGCAGCATTAGTGAAGATATGATCAATACAAATCCAACACTAGTTGGTTGAGTGATAACCTGGGTCGTATTACAGGCATTAGTCACAGTTAGAAGCTTCCCCTTGAGAGGAGTGCTAGTTGCTAACCAGGCAATGTTCAGGTCACCCAGAAAATAGACCTCTCTCTTATCACACACACATATACACATATACACACACACTGTCAAGCATTTCACACGCATTATTTAGATACTAACTGTTAGCACTTGGTGGCTTATAGCAACACCCCAAAATGACACACAACACTCCAACAACATTTGACATGAGATCCTCTCGAAGCATTACAGGTATATGGCTCTGAATATATATATAATACCTCCCCCATAGGCATTCCTGTCTCTTCTGTATATGTTATATCCTTATATTGCTACTGCTGTATCAAAGGAATTATCTAAGTGAGTCTCAGAAATGGCTAATATGAATGTTATATGATGTTAGCAAGTTATTGATTTCATTAACCTTATTTCTAAGGCTACATATATTAATATGGGCTATTTTCAGTCCTTTCCTGGGTAGCTCATCAGAGATAGACATAATATGGAAAATAACAAACAAAGAGAAAAAAAACCATTCAGCAGTCCATCAACCAGTTGGTGTGTGTGTGTGTGCTGCAGGGTTGAAGCTTCCAGGCTTTTGGGAAGGAGGATGGACAATGAGCTTGTCATAGCAGATGTAAGCAACATCCCCACGTGCTCTGGCAGCTTTCATGGCTGGGATAAGTTCTTTCCTCTTCTGGCACACAGCTTCAGGATAGTCCTCGTTGAGGAAGATATACTGTACGTTCCTCTCAAGTTCTTGGCTCTGTCCAGAACAGATACCTTGTCCTTGAACCTCAGGAACTTGACCACTATCAGCCTGGGCCTGTCACCTGGGCCGGTGATGGGTTTTCCAGTCCTGTGGGTGCGCTCCACCTCAATCTTCCTTCAGTCCAGCTTCAGTTTCTCCTAAATAATTTCTCACTTCGTCCTCAGACTCCGTCCAGGTCTCTCCACAACAATGTTGTTCCGCCTTGATTGTCCCTCGAGATAATCAGATTTCTCCGTCATTGTTATCATGGATTCAACTACAGAACTGATGTCCTCTCTCAATGACTTACCGATTGCTGTCATCTTGCTGTTCTTTTTAATTAAACTAATCGAGCTGACCCTGGGTGAACTGCAAACTGTTCTTCAGGTCCTGGACCTCTCTGGTCAGATCGTCCATTATTTTACTAGTTGGCTCCACCGGTTATTTGGACACAACACTTGAAGCTATTTTCTTGTTGTTGTAACAACTTCTTGTAGACGTATTTTTGTTCGTTTAAAAAAGGTCCTTCACCTGTGATCGAGAGCAGAGTATGTGAGCGGAGCAGAGCGTGCCCAATTTGACTGGAGCACGGAGCGGGTTACCCCAAAGGCTGGAGTGTGGGCTTACTTTCCCCCTCCAATTCCACTCAAGTACCTCTCCATTAGCGCTCACTTCACGAGCTTAGGGCATGCCCGGCCCAGCATGCATTTGTAGGCTACTTGTGTGCTGCTAATAGCCCCTTGCTTTAGCTACGGTCATGGAGTTCGTTAAATATTTTAAAATCAAGAAACTGAAAACACACCGGTGCAAAATCAAGGTGGCTTACAACGATGAGGACCAAGAGCAAGAGAGGGAGTGTGGTGATGTAGTGTCCACAACTAAATAATCATTGTGGAGCCTGAAAAGACACGTATCCCGAAAGCATGATGGTGTACTACGTGCACATGCTAACAGAAAGGAATGAGGTGGGTAGCTAGCTAAGTGTGTTATTGTAGCAAAGTATTTATACACCAAAAATCAAATCTCTTAAAAGTTTTGTTCATTTTCGTTCTATTATCTATACAATAGGCTATCATTGATTCTGGCCCAATAGTCCTGACATATTACCTCTTTCAAGGAACTTTCCGTTTTGATAGGGTTATTTTGCCAAAAAACCTTTAGGCCAGGGCTCTCCAACCCGGTTCCAGGAGAGCTACAGTCCTGTAGGTTTTCGCTCCAACCCTAATCTAGCACACCTGATTCTAATAATTAGCTGGTTGATGAGCTGAACCAGGTTAGTTACAACTGGGGTTGGAGCGAAAACCTACAGGGAGGGTAGCTCTCCAGGAACAGGATTGGGACACCCCTGCTTTAGGTCTAAATATAGAAAGATTTTTTAAAAATACACATTTAGTTTCATGATCTAGCCCTGTTTATTATTCATATTAGAATAATTGAAAAGGCCATCAATTCATGTTTTGTGGAGCTCATATGACAATTAAATTAATTTCAATGTATTTTCGTGCCGATTTAGGCCTGTATTAAAAACATAGGCTACATCTGGTTAGGCCTACACTACCAGTCAAAAGTTTGGACACACCTACTCATTCAGCTGGTTGAGAGAATGCCAAGAGTGTACAAAGCTGTCATCAAGGCAAAGGGTGGCTATTTGAAGAATCTCAAATATAAAATATATTTTGATTTGTTTAACACTTTTATGGTTAGTACATGATTCCATATTTGTTATCTAATAGTTGATGTCTTTAATATTATTCTACAATGTAAGAAATAGTAAAAAAAATGTCCAAACTTTTGACTGGTACTGTATATCCGTGACTTTCTGTCTAGGCTTACTTTGGTGCTAATTTAAGGTAGGCTAATTAAGCTTTACATTTGTATTTATAGAGAAGGAGACGCAGCAGCAACGAACTTTGCAGGAGAAAGACACATTCCAAGATTACTTTTCTGCACGTAAAGTCCCGGCAGTGTCGCGGGAGAGAAAGAGGCAATTGATGAGGCTTTCTTTAAAAATAGTTTACTTGGGACTATGAGCACCTAACTAAATGGAGAACGAGAAGGAATTTGGTAATTTGCCGTAAAATATAAAAAAAAGGCCACACGGTGTTGTTGAGCTGCGAGCACATACAAGGACACCACACTGCAGAGGCCATTCACCAGAAATATGAAAGTGTCCTTAGAAACTGGAACATGCAGCGACAGGTGATACGAGTAGTGAAAATGGGAAATCCACCGTGATGGCAACACACACCGCAACCCTCTCTGTACACACACACACAAGTGTCCGCTTTACGGGGTGGCAAAGCCGGGCATGGACCCCCAAGATAGAATGTGTGCCCCCCCCCCGTTTTGTTTCCCCATAAACATAAATGGTATATGAATTACCATGCCCGGTTTTGCCAATGTAGCACCGCTGGGCCTGCCGGTAGCGCAGACCAGAACAGAGGCTATATTCCCGTTCTGCACTCATGATCTGAGGAGCGGGAGGGAGGAAGTAATATTTAGTAGTTAAAATCCAAAAATGCATTCTGATTGGGCACCTAGCCATGCAATGTCATAAGGTACCGCCTTCATTACCTTGTTTATATAAAATCACTTGTTGAAGCTATAGTTTTGGCAAGTCGGTTAGGACATCTACTTTGTGCATGACACAAGTAATTTTTCCAACAATTGTTTACAGACAGATTATTTCACTGTATCACAATTCCAGTGGGTCAGAAGTTTACATTATGTGCCTTTAAACAGCTTGGAAAATTCCAGAAATTGATGTCATGGCTTTAGAAGCTCCTGATAGGCTAATTGACATCATTTGAGTCAATTGGAGGTGTACCTGTGGATGTATTTCAAGGCCTACCTTCACACTCAGTGCCTCTTTGCTTGACATCATGGGAAAATCAAAAGAAATCAGCCAAGACCTCAGAAAAAAATTTGTAGACCTCCACAAGTCTGGTTCATCCTTGGGAGCAATTTCCAAACGCCTGAAGGTACCACATTCATCTGTACAAACAATAGTACGCAAGTATAAACACCATGGGAGCACGCAGCCGTCATACCGCTCAGGAAGGAGACGTGTTGTCTCCTAGAGATGAACGTACTTTGGTGCGAAAAGTGCAAATCAATCCCAGAAAAACAGCAAAGGACCTTGTGAAGATGCTGGAGGAAACAGGTACAAAAGTATCTATATCCACAATAAAACAAGTCCTATATCGACATAAGCTGAAAGGCCGCTCAGCAAGGAAGAAGCCACTGCTCTAAAACAGCCAGACTACGGTTTACAACTGCACATGGGGACAAAGATCGTACTTTTTGGAGAAATATCCTCTGGTCTGATGAAACAAAAATATAACTGTTTGGCCATCATGACCATCATTATGTTTGGAGGAAAAAGTGGGTTGCTTGCAAGCTGAAGAACACCATCCCAACCGTGAAGCACGGGGTGGCAGCATCATGCTGTGCGGGTACTTTTCTGCAGGAGGGACTGGTGCACTTCACAAAATAGATGGCACCATGAGGAAGGAAAATTATGTGGATATATTGAAGCAACATTTCAAGACATCATAATAATAATAATAATATAATAAGCCATTTAGCAGACACTTTTATCCAAAGCCACTTACAGTCATGTGTGCATACATTTTTACGTATGGGTGGTCCCGGGGATCGAACCCACTACCCTGGCGTTACAAGCGCCATGCTCTACCAATTGAGCTACAGAGGACCACATCAGTCAGGAAGTTAAAGCTTGGTCGCAAATGGGTCTTCCAAATGGACAATGACCCCAAGCATACTTCCAAAGTTGTGGCAAAATGGCTTAAGGACAACAAAGTCAAGTCCTATAGAAAATGTGTGGGCAGAACTGAAAAAGCATGTGCGAGCAAGGAGGCCTACAAACCTGACTCAGTTACACCAGCTCTGTCAGGAGGAATGAGCCTAAATTCACCCAACTTATTGTGGGAAGCTTGTGGAAGGCTACCCGAAACGTTTTGACCCAAGTTAAACAATTTAAAGGCAATGCTACCAAATACTAATTGAGTGTATGTAAACTTATGACCCACTGGGAATGTGAATAATTGCTGAAATAAATCACTCTACTATTATTCTGATATTTCACATTCTTAAAATAAAGTGGTGATCCTAACTGACCTAACACAGGGAATTTTTACTAGGATTAAATGTCAGGAATTGTGAAAAACAGAGTTTAAATGTATTGCTAAGGTGTATGTAAACTTCCGACTTCAACTGTATATACAGGGGGCACCGGTACCGAGTCAATGTGCGGGGGTACAGGTTAGTCGAGGTAATTTGTACATGTAGGTAGGGGTAAAGTGACTATGCATAGATAATAAACAGCGAGTAGCAGCAGTGTAAAAACAAAGGGGGGGGTCAATGTAAATAGTCCGGGTGGCCATTTGATTAATTGTTCAGCAGTCTTATGGCTTGGGGGTAGAAGCTGTTAAGAGCCTTTAGGACCTAGACTTGGCGCTCCGGTACCGCTTGCCGTGCGGTAGCAGAGAGAACAGTCTATGACTTGGGTGACTGGAGTCTGACGATTTTTTGGGCCTTCCTCTGACACCGCCTAGTATATACACTACCAGTCAAAGGTTGGGACACACCTACTCATTCAAGGGTTTTTCTTTATTTCTAGTATTTTCTACATTGTAGAATACTAGTGAAGACATCAAAACTATGAAATAACACATATGGAATCATGCAACCCCATACCATAACACCTCCTCCTCCATGCTTTACGGTGGGAACTACACATGCACAGATCCGTTCACCCACACCGCGTCTCACAAAGCCACAGTGTTGGTGAAGCTGTCAAGGCAAAGGGCTTATTTGAAGAATCTGTTTAACACTTTTTTGGTTATGACATAATTCCATATATGTTATTTTATAGTTTTGATGTCTTCACTATTATTCTACAATGTAGAAAATAGTAAAAATAATGAAAAACCCTTGAATGAGTAGGTGTGTCCAAACTTTTGACTGGTACTGTAGGTCCTGGATGGCAGGAAGCTTGGCTCCAGTGATGTATTGGGCCGTACGCACTACCCTCTGTAGCGCCTTATGGTCGGATGCCGAGCAGTTGCCATACCAGGCGGTGATGCAACCGGTCAGGATGCTCTCGGTGGTGCAGCTGTAGAACTTTGAGGATCTGGGGACCCATGGCAAATCTTTTCAGTCTCCTGAGGGGGAAAAGGTGTTGTCGTGCCTTCTTCACGACTGTCTTGGTGTGTTTGGACCATGATAGTTTGTTGGTGATGTGGACACCAAGGAACTTGAAACTCTCGACCCGCTCCACTACAGCCCCATCGATGTTAATGGGGGCCTGTTCGGCCCTCCTTTTCCTGTAGTCCACGATCATCTCCTTTGTTTTGTTCACATTGAGAGAGAGGTTGCTGTCCTGGCACCACACTGCCAGGTCTCTGACCTCCTCCCTATAGGCTGTCTAATCGTTATCGGTGATCAGACCTACCACTGTTGTGTTGTCAGCAAACGTAATGGTGTTGGAGTCGTGCTTGGCCACGCAGTCATGGCAGAACAGGGAGTACAGAAGGGGACTAAGCATGCACCCCTGAGGGGCCCGGTGTTGAGGATCAGCATGGCAGATGTGTTGTTGCCTACCCTTACCACCTGGGGGCGGCCCGTCAGGAAGTCCAGGATCCAGTTGCAGAGGGAGGTGTTTAGACCCAGGTTCCTTAGCTTAATGATGAGCTTTGTGGGCATTATGGTGTTGAACACTGAGCTGTAGTCAATGAACAGCATTCTCACATAGGTGTTCCTTTTGGCCAGGTGGGAAAGGGCAGTGTGGAGTGCGATTGAGATTGCGTCATCTGTGGATCTGTTGGGGCAGTATGCGAATTGGAGTGGGTCTAGGGTTTCCGGGATGATGGTGTTGAAGTGAGCTATGACCAGCCTTTCAAAGCACTCCATGGCTACTGATGTGAGTGCTATGGGGCGATAGTCATTTAGGCAGGTTACCTTCGCATTCTTGGGCACAGGGACTATGGTGGTCCGCTTGAAAAATGCAGGTATTACAGACTCGGTCAGGGTGAGGTTGAAAATGTCAGTTTAGACACTTGCCATTTGGTCCGTGCATGCTCTGAGTACACGCCCTGGTAATCCATCTAGCCCCGCGGCCTTGTGAATGTTGACCTGTTTAAAAGGTCTTGCTCACATCGGCTACAGAGAGCGTGATCACACAGTCGTCCGGAACAGCTGGTGCTCTCATGCATGCTTCAGTGTTGCTTGCCTCGAAGCGAGCATAAAAAGGCATTTAGCTCATCTGGTAGGCTCGCGTCACTGGGCAGCTCGCGCCTGGGTTTCCCTTTGTAGTCCATAATTGCAAGCCCTGCCACATCCGACGAGCGTCAGAGCCGGTGTAGTAGGATTCAATCTTAGTCCTGTATTGACGCTTTGCCTGTTTGATGGTTCGTCTGAGGGCATAGCAGGATTTCTTATAAGCGTCCGGATTAGTGTCCCGCTCCTTGAAAGCGGCAGCTCTTGCCTTTAGCTCGGTACGGATGTTGCCTGTAATCCATTGTTTCTGGTTGGGATATGTACGTATGGTCACTGTGGGGACGACGTTGTCGATGCACTTATTGATGAAGCCGGTGACTGAGGTGGTATACTTGATGAATCCCAGAACATATTCCAGTCTGTGCTAGCAAAACAGTCCTGTAGCTTCTGGATGAGCATTTTCTTGTTTGCTTATGGCCTTATACAGTTCATTGAGTGCGGTCTTAGTGCCAGCGTCGGTTTGTGGTGGTAAATAGACGTCTACGAAAAATATAGATGAAAACTTGGTAGATAGTGTGGTCTACAACTTATCATGAGATACTCTACCTCAGGAGAGCAAAACCTCTAGACTACCTTAATATTAGACATCAGCTGTTATTGACAGATAGACACACACCCCCACCCCTCGTTTTACCGGACGTAGCTGTTCTGTCCTGCCGATGCACAGAAAATCAGCCAACTGTATATTATCCATGTCGTGGTTCAGCCACGACTCTGTGAAACATAAGATATTACAGTTTTTAATGTCCCGTTGGTAGGATAGTCTCGACCGTAGATCATCGAGTTTGTTTTCCAGTGATTGCACGTTACCCAATAGAACCGATGGTAATGGCGATTTACTCACTCGCCTCCGAATCCTCACAAGGCACCCCGACCTTCTCTCTCTGTATCTCCACCTTTTCTTCACACGAATGACAGGGATTTGGGCCTGGTCTCCGGGAAGCAGTATATCCTTCGCGTCGGACTCATTAAAGAAAAAAATCTTTGTCCAGTTCGAGGTGAGTAATCGCTGTTCTGATGTCCAGAAGCTCTTTTCGGTTATAAGAGACGGTAGCAGCAACTTTATGTACAAAATAAGTTAAAAACTATGCGAAAAAACTAACAAAATAGCACAGTTGGTTAGGAGCCCCTAAAACGGCAGCCATCCCCTCCGGTGCCATAACCTATTTTGGTGGTCCTCAGTTTTTGGATACCAGGGCGGGATCGAGAGAGAAAAAGGTTGCTAACTTTTGCAGCTAGTTACGTTAAGTGTTGGTAGTGGCGCACTGAATAATTACAGCTAGTTGGCTAAGCTTTGATCAGCATCTGAAAATGGCTGGGCACTGCCAAGAGCAAAAACACTGAGGACCACCATGTAGAGACCGATGCTGAGCTTACGAGCAGCCTGCTAGCCTGACCACCGAGGTTGAGAAGCCTAGCAGCAAATGCAATACCCGGCAATCCCAAACGCCGCCTTCTGACCAACAAGATGGAGAAGAGCCAGGGCCTAGCACCAGCAGCATGAGGGTAACATCACAACAAGCACCTGCACCTCCGTTACCCCAGCCACTAGCACCTGACGACCTCGGTGATGAGGAGCCAGCGCAGGTTTGACTTGACACTTACCCCAGCCACATTTTCAGTGGGAGAAAAGCGGGCCTTTTGTAGCGCCTGGTTCAAGGTTTGCTTTTGGTTGTGGTTTGGCACGCCATGTCATCTGAGGAGGCGATAGAGGACTTGTTCAATGTGTGTAGCTCTCTGTACAGTGACTATAAAACCCACGGTGGCTGCACAGTACACTTGGGAGAAACTGAAAATACTTATTGATCAGAGATGGACTGGCCACCTTGCCAGTCATTTTGAAATCAAGTGACAACATCACAGAAATGCTTGGTGAAATCAAATCTACTTGCGCATATGGCACATATGTGATACTTGAGACCACAGGCTTATTGAAAGCAGTGACAGAGAGCAGACCTTTCAGTTTATCACTAACATGACTCACACAATCCTGGGGCTCCTCGACCCTCCTAACAAGTTACTGCAGTCAGAAGCTACTGATCTGCACAATCGGTGTCAAACTTGTACGTAGAAAAACTGCGATGTGATGCTGAATTCAAAAAGCTTTGGGAGGCATGCCAGGGAGGGAGGGCACGAAGCCCACCAGCTCCAAGCAAACGACAGCAGAGACTCATGGGTAAAACTCTTGTATGTGGTTGAAAGCACAGTGGGTCAGCATGGTGATGGAGGTGACAGGGAGTGTAGCCTAAACAACTGGTTTTTAGCACTTTGGATGCCGAGCTGAGGGAAACGTCATCACGATTTAGCAACAGAAATAGTCAACTGGTGGAAGCTCTGTCTTCTAAATGGAACGCCGTAACCTTTAAGGCCCTGGATGCCTTGGCAGAATGATTCATTCATTGGTTTTCCGTCATGTAAGCCTGGTTGTTCGGCAGATTGTTTTATGTAATGTATAGTTACTTTAGGCCTTTGCTTTTTACTTCAATGCATGTTAGATTTATCTGTGATTTTTTATGTCACTGCTTGCTTTTGGTGTATAATTGCTATTTTTATTTATTTTATTTTACCTTTATTTAACTAGGCAAGTCAGTTAAGAACAAATTCTTATTTACAATGACGGCCTACACCGGCCAAACCCGGACGACGCTAAGCCAATTGTGCACCGCCCTATGGGACTCCCTTTCACGGCCGGTTGTGATACAGCCTGGAATCGAACCAGGGTCTGTAGTGACGCCTCAAGCACTGAGATGCAGTGCCTTAGACCGCTGCGCCACTCTATTTATTGATAGATATACAGTTTTGCTTTATTTGACGGGTATAGGGACAATGACCCATGTAGTCTGTTGGCTGTCCACTTCGGTGCTCCTGAAATTGGCAGTGCATCATCCTTTCATCGCGCTGACTGGCGGTCCTGAATCGATGGTTACACTGTGTGCTGTTTTAATGAGCGTGTCTTAGGCTACCAATCTTCGTGGGGCTTCTCTTCAACATTGCATGCTTTCTTGTGTACAAAATGACAGTTGTGTATAAGGCTGCATTTCAGATAGGCCTACATTTTTGTAATTTTTGTATGTCGCAGTAGTTTAGGACCAATACCGTGTCTAGCCTACTGAAATAAGTAGGCAAACGTTCACTCTGTTATCATTCATTTGCATCGCTCACAGTAGTTGTGTGATAGGCTACTGTAAAAGTGATGTCAATACTCTGAAAACACCACAGCCAACTTTTTCGACCACTCCCTGCTCTCTTGCTATAGCGTGTGTGTGTGTGTGTCTCTCTCTGAATGGGTATTTACTCTTATTCACGGCAGACTCAAACTGTCTACTGTCATGTAGGACATTTCACATCAGCTATGAATACGCACTTAGTTTGATTTTGTTAGATTTTCTGAAACTCTCCCACAGAAAATATTGCGCACCTGGAGAAGTGGTGGCTTGGCTTACTGTAGGTTACGCTCATCGCACACTGTCACAAATTCTACAGAAATGTTGCCTATAATTCTAAGTATTGAAGTTTAAGCTATGAATCCTGTAAGAATATTTGACAGCTCAGTGGTTGCTCATCCTGTCCGCTGATCTGTGCGTGTTGGTAGGCCTAAATTATGTATAGATGCACTTGTATGTCGTAGTGGGGCACATACCTTTCTGTTATTATATTAAACAGATACGTTTTTGTACATTTGAACAGCAGTAGGACCAATCTACCTTGTTTTATAGGGCTCTAAAGCTCTACTAGTCAGCCCTATACCCCATGTTGTTTGCTTACCCGGGCATAGTAGTTCTGACTGCAATCACTACCAGAGAACTATAATGAATGTAGCTGAGTAAACAATGATTGGCTTGTGTGAACAGCTATCCCAGTTCCCAGCCCTGTCCCTTGCCCCAGTCCGCAGCCCTGATCCTTGCCCCAGTCCTTCGCCCTGTCCTTAAGGCACCAGCCCCTAGCCATGTTCCCAACGCCAGCCCTATCAATCGCACCAGACCCAACTACCACCCAACCTCAGCGCTCCTGTCCAGCAGACTGAGATCGGTGTTGCCGCAGTCAGATGGTGCAGTCTGCCTGGACAATAACAGGATTTCGGATTACCCATACCAGCAAAGACCCAGCTCCCTCCAACAGTTCACGGTCCGACACGCGCACGCACAAACACCCTATGGAAAACCTACTACCGTTCATATCCGTTTACATCCACACTCCTGTCCCGTTTCTGCAGCTCTTACCTCGAACCTTCCCTTGGTGATGCCGTTCATATCTGCGGAGGGTGTTACCGCACACAACACTTATGGGGCTAGCGTTGGGTTTAGCGAATACCGTATTGTTTTTGTCGCCTGTGTCGTTCGGAGGGCTGCTGGTCGGAGGAGCCTGTGCTGGGTGCTCTCCCCTGCCGGCGACAGGGCTCCTTTCTCCGGGGTGGCTGTTTAGTCCGGGGCGGCCTGGAAGAGCATTAACCTAGTCTTTGAGCCCGACGGCTCTCCAATCCGTCTCATCACACTGCCAGCTACCGAAATAACAATAATAACATGGACGCGCTCCTGGTGACCTCACATCCGCCTCTCAGAGCTAATCTGCTGGCCTCAATATCCCTCCCTCCTGCTCGAGCGGTTTGAAACGTCAAACATTTTGAAAAACATTATCCAAAAATATTTTATCAGTTATTTCTGTTATTCTAGTAGTTGTTGCCTACGGTGGACAGGGAAGGGGAGGGCTGTGGCGGTGACGTCATTTCTGCGGGAAAAGCACGCGTGTCCGATTTGTTTTGATAGCGAGTTTGCATAGGAGTTCGAATTGGAGATGTTCAGCCACGCGACACCGAAATAGCTCACGGTCCGTTAACGGCGAGGTATATCACTGAACTGTCACAGGGGCACTGGCCGGTTCTGAATCCGAAAAACACTGACTGGTATAAAGGAACCCCATAATCTATCACCAAGAGTTTGCTGTTGATTAGAGAGAGACCACTCCATCATTATTTTCGTCTACAATCTCTTTTACACAAAAACACACATTCGAGTTAATTCCATGTCTTTTTATACATGTTATGCGTTCATCTCACAATAGGTACATGCATAGCAGGCCTAATCTATTTAATCGAATGAAACGTGATGAGGTATACAACAATGCGATGATTATAATAGCTATACCAAACGGTTGAAGACGGATGTAAGAGGGAGTTGAATATCTCTTACAAAGGCACTAAACTGAGTTATCTGCGCCTGTTCCCAAAGCGTCTATAGAGGGCGCACTAATACTGCTACAAACTATTACTTTACTGTAGCCTACTTTTTACAAGCAGTGTGACAGTTTAGGTTATTAGGCCTAATAGGCAGCAGCCCTGTGTCTTCCAGGAGTGACCCCAGTCTCTCTGCCTTGACCCCAGCCTACACAAGCCCACCAGTCTCTCTGCCTTGACCCCAGCCTACACAAGCCCACCAGTCTCTCTGCCTTGTCCCCAGCCTACACAAGCCCACCAGTCTCTCTGCCTTGTCTCCAGCCTACACAAGCCCATCAGTCTCTCTGCCTTGTCCCCAGCCTACACAAGCCCACCAGTCTCTCTGCCTTGACCCCAGCCTACACAAGCCCATCAGTCTCTCTGCCTTGACCCCAGCCTACACAAGCCCACCAGTCTCTCTGCCTTGACCCCAGCCTACACAAGCCCACCAGTCTCTCTGCCTTGTCCCCAGCCTACACAAGCCCATCAGTCTCTCTGCCTTGACCCCAGCCTACACAAGCCCACCAGTCTCTCTGCCTTGACCCCAGCCTACACAAGCCCACCAGTCTCTCTGCCTTGACCCCAGCCTACACAAGCCCACCAGTCTCTCTGCCTTGACCCCAGCCTACACAAGCCCACCAGTCTCTCTGCCTTGTCCCCAGCCTACACAAGCCCACCAGTCTCTCTGCCTTGTCCCCAGCCTACACAAGCCCACCAGTATCTCTGCCTGGTTCCTAGTGTACGACGGTTACACCAGTCTCTCTGCCTCGTTCCTAGTGTACGACGGTCACACCAGTCTCTCTGCCTCGCTCCTAGTGTACGACGGTCACACCAGTATCTCTGCCTCGTTCCTAGTGTACGACGGTCACACCCTCAAACATGGAGTAGGGCTGATCAGTGTGGACAGATGGGCGGATAGGGAAAGTGTGTGTGTGTGCGTGCGTGAGTGTGTATGCATGCATTCATGTGAGTGTATGTGTGTGTCTGTGTGCGACCTTGTGTGTGTTCACGTATACAGGCGTACACGCAAGACCCCCCTCCACTCTCTCAGCATACTATGATCATTTAAGAATGTCTCAGTAAAAGTCTAATTAATTAACTGGCTTCTTTAAATAGAACTCTTCTCCTCTAATCCTGGCTGGCCTAGCAGCAAGGTGTAGAATGTCTTCTGGTAGTCGAAAATGAATCCACTCATTTAGAAAAGTGTGGAGGTTTTTCTTAGAGGATAATTCTAAAGTTTGGAGAGGGGTATTGTGTGGCTCGTTCACACACACACACCCAAACAATCACAAATGCTCACACATGCACACACACACATACACACACACACACATACACATGCACACACACACACATACACACACACACACATACACACACACATGCACACACACACATGCACACACACACATACACACACACACATGCACACACACACATACACACACACACATACACACACACACATGCCACACACACATACACACACACATACACACACACACACATACACAAACTTTGACTACTTGCACCGCCCAGGCTGGAGCCACTCCCTGAAATCCCAGATCCAATCACCAGGCCTGCTCAGGAGGCTGTTACCAAGGAGACCAAACAGAGAGACCGCCTTGTATTTGTAAGATCAGCAACTCCTCCTCAGTCACACACACACACATAGAATTGCAGCTCTGATATGACGGAGTGTGTGTGTGTGTGTGCACGTGCATGCATGAGAGAGATTAACGTACATAGCTGTGGTAAAGGGACAGTCCCCTGGACACTTGCAATGTAATTCTCACCCTCCTCTGTCAGATAGCACAGGTGTGATTCATTGTCTCTCTCCTCCCTGCTACCTCTCACTCATCTCTCTTTCTTTTCCATCAAACGTTCCCTTGTTTCCTCTCCATAAATAACCAAGGTGTGTGTCAGAGGGTCCTCCTCTGAGTCTGTGGTGAATCCTCTCTCCCACTCCATCCCTCTCTCAAGGAAAGGGAAGAGGACTGGAGAGACGGGGAGAAGGGAAGAGGACTGGAGGGGAGAAGGGAAGAGGACTGGAGGGACGGGGAGAAGGGAAGAAGTAAGCAAAGAGAAACAGGGGAGAAGGGAAGAGGGGAAGAGGTAAGCAAAGAAACAGGGGAGAAGGGAAGAGGACTGGAGAGACGGGGGAAAAAGGGATGTGTGGGAGAGGGAGAGAGCGGGAGAGAGATGAATAAGTGTGATTTCCCAGGACAATGTGAACTTGTCACTCCTTTTGGACAGAACTCTCTCCCCTCCTTCTTCCCTCCTCCCTCCTCTCCCTCTCTTCTCTCCCCTCTAGAGAGAGACTGGTCTGTGCAGTAATATCAGTTTTCCTCAGGTGTGGTGAGAGCACAGGAGAGACATCACACCACCCTCCCCTCCCCTCCCTCCCTCCCTCCCTCCCTCCCTCCCTCCCTCCTCACAGCAGGAGAGGTAGAGAGGGATCAGAGCTATTAAAGACAGGTTGACGTTTATTGGGATAAGTCTTGCCTTGGAGGCAGAACTAAGCGATTTCCGCTAGATGGGCCAGCTGCAAAGTCAACATTTGCTATATTGTAAATATCAATGAAAACAACTATTTGCTTTTTGGTCTTAATTTAAGGTTAGGGTTAGGCATTATGATTAGCAGTGTGGTTGGGGTCAGGTTTAAAATAATATTTTATGACTTTGTGGCTGTGCCAGCTATATCCCAGTCAAAACTGTTCGCTGCTCTGGCACCCCAATGGTGGAACAAGCTCCCTCACGACGCCAGGACAGCGGAGTCACTCACCACCTTCCGGAGACATTTGAAACCCCACCTCTTTAAGGAATACCTAGGATAGGATAAAGTAATCCTTCTACCCCCCCCCCCCAAATTGTAAAGTGGTTATCCCACTGGCTATAGGGTGAACGCACCAATTTGTGAGTCGCTCTGGCTAAGAGCGTCTGCTAAATGACGTTAATGTGCCCTTGAGCAAGGCACTTAACCCTAATTGCTCCTGTAAGTCGCTCTGGATAAGAGCGTCTGCTAAATGACTTAAATGTAAATGTAAATGTATTGACTACTCTGCAGAGCTGCCTCCAGAACAAGATTAATGACAAAAAAAAAACATTAACTTGCAGGTTGAAATCTGGTTGAAATAACATCATGAGAAAGAGGTTGAAATCTGTTTGAAATAATGTAATTATAAATCTGGTTGAAATGACATCATTATCAGCCGACACCCAAACTCTTCATTGGAGAATACAACCCCATCTCATATCCAACCACCATTCACAGCACTCAGTATGGCTTAGAGCGATTTTATTAGGTTGAGTGTGTTTGATTCTAGGTGCTTCTTAAACATTAAAAGTATCTGTGCATGTATGCGGCTGTGTGTGTGTGTGTGTTATCTCCCTGCACAGACAGACCAGGACAATGCCCCGGATGCAGGGTGCTGGTCTCTCAGGGAGATGGCCGTCCATCTTTATATCACAGTAAAAGTGGACACACACACTCAGAGAGAGAGAGAGAGCGAGAGACAGAGAGAGAGAGAGAGAGAGAGAGAGAGTGGGAGAGATGAGAGAGAGCGGAGAGGACTGGAGGAGAGGAGAAGAGAGAGAGAAGAGAGAGAGATGAGAGAGAGCTAGTCAATGGTTGCATTTGACACCTTGGGTTTTTTTTGGGGGTTTTGGGTTTGGTTATTTGAGGGGTTCTTAGAGGATCCTTTAATGTAACAAAGGGTTCCTGTAAAAACAAAAACAAATACAGCCACATAATTGTTTTTTCGATTGCCACTTCTAACGCTTCATGTCCACAGGGGTTCCCCCACAGTGGCAATCTTTTGAACCCCAAAAGGTTATTCGAGGCTCCTTTACTTCTAAGAGTGTAGGGAAGCAGGGGACAAAAACATGCACACTTTTGGGCATGAGTGTTCAAGGATGTAATCACTAAAAAAATACGCAAGTAGCCTCGCGACACCCACACCAGAGATGTTTTTTCTCTCTCTCTCTCCGTGCGTAAAGACGCACACCCGGCTTGCTTGACCTGTGGTGTTCCTCAGCTCGCGCCGCTGCCCAGACTTCAGGTTGGGAGCCGTCACGTATTTACTGACGGGGACACGCGAGTTTTCGCGCCGGTGCTCTATCTGCTCGCGAAGGCACTATTTGGGGAGATAAACCGAACCAACCGTCCTTTTCCTTTCCGTTTTACCGTTTCGTGTCAACAAGTTCAAATCCAGACTCTCTCAGTCTGTCTGCCACCGGGAGGGAAATAACGGAACTGCTGCTCCCTCCTGCATCACCAACTCACCAAGGGAGATTTATTTCCATTAAAACTTTGGAATCTTTTTTTCAACTACGGTGAAAAACCGAATCCGAGCGCAGAGAATGATGGCACGACGCATTTACCAAAACCTGATTTTCTCGTCCATGTTTGGATGCTTGGTTTGGCTAACGGTGGTTTCTGTCGTTCACGCTGACGGTAAGTTTTTCTACATGGGTTGTGACGCCCTTTCCAAATAGTAACGGTGTCGGCTGGTTACATCCGGCGCACGGCGCGCAGATGTCAACATCTGGGGTCTGGCATCCAACCGGACATCTGAAGAGGGAGTGGAACCTCTACCTTTAGGGTTATAACTTTTGGTCGAGGATAAACTTTTTAAGCAACATTCAGAAATATATTATACTGTATTCCAAACTGGTTTACAGAGTAAACTGGCGCATAGAATTGAACAATGCTGCTACAAAAAGCTAATGCATATAATATTGCTTGATATCACATGGTCTGTATTGATGAACCTGTGTGAGCAGGATTTTGACTTGGTGTTGGCAGTCAGGCTCTCTCTCTCTCTCTCTCTCTCCTCTTCTCTCTCTCTCTCTCTCTCTCTCTCTCTCTCTCTCTCTCTTCTCTCCTCTCTCTCTCTTTCACCTCTGCAGTGTGATATGAATGATTTGTGTGTCTTTCGCTCACTCACTCATACATGTTACAACTCACACCACACACAGCTTTCTTTGAATTCTAAAAGTTGACATCAAATAATTCTCCTATAGATGAAAAAATCCAACAATGTTAATTTCAAAGTTAAATTGAATCAAATAATTTCTTTGAAATGAAAAATCATAGCAATGTAATTGTAAATAATATGAATTAATGATTTTATTGAATGTGAATGGTGCCTGGTATTGTGATGGGGAATGATGATGGGTGATGGTTATGATGATGGTGGTGGTGGTGGTGATGATGGTGACACTGATGATGATGATGGTAGTGGTGGTTGTGATGATGATGGTCTGTATAGGGGTTTGCCACTGCAGGGCGTACAGTATGTAGCGAATCCTCCTCCTGTAGACGATAATGTACCCAGGGGGCACCGCTCCTTGCCGTCTGTGTCCCAAAGGAATGGAATCAGATAAGCTGATCCTGGATCTGTACTTTAGTTATGATCAGTCTTTAGTTTGGCGGAAAGGGGCTCGTTAATGGGGAACTTTTTGTTAAAATCAAATGTGAATCAGTTTTAACTGTTTTATAACTGTTACAACTATTTATAACTAGATTTAA